>OY743224.1:41590693-42190693 GCA_963555765.1 Orthonevra nobilis | reverse complement strand
CTTTTTTCCTGAAATCGCAAATTACGATTTCTATGATATCGATGATCACGAGCATCACTTACTGAACACAAATTTGAAAATTTAGCTCTGAGAACCCATTATTCACAAAAATAGAGAGATTTGAAATCCGAGGCTATTTTGCTTAATTCTGCTGGACTATAGCCCATGGATTCAAAATGGACTTTTTTCCTGAAATCGCGAATGACAATTTCTGTGATGTTGGTAATCACGACCATCACTTACTGAACACAAGTTTGAAAATTTAGCTCTGAGAAGCCATTTTTCACAAAAACAGAAAGATTTGAAATCCGAGGCTATTTTGCTTAATTCTGCTGGACTATTACCCATGGATTCAAAATGGACTTTTTTCCTGAAATCGCGAATGACAATTTCTGTGATGTTGGTAATCACGACCATCACTTACTGAACACAAGTTTGAAAATTTAGCTCTGAGAAGCCATTATTCACAAAAACAGAAAGATTTGAAATCCGAGGCTATTTTGCTTAATTCTGCTGGACTATTACCCATGGATTCAAAATGGACTTTTTTCCTGAATTCGCAATTTACGATTTGTTTGATATTGATGATCACGAGCATCACTTACTGAACACAAATTTGAAAATTTAGCTCTGAGAACTAAGTATTCACAAAAATAGAGAGATTTGAAATCCGAGGCTATTTTGCTTAATTCTGCTGGACTATAGCCCATGGATTCAAAATGGACTTTTTTCCTGAAATCGCAAATTACGATTTCTATGATATTGATGATCACGAGCATCACTCACTGAACATAAATTTGAAAATTTAGCTCTGAGAACCCATTATTCACAAAAACAGAAAGATTTGAAATCCGAGGCTATTTTGCTTAATTCTGCTGGACTATAGCCCATGGATTCGAAATGGACTTTTTTCCTGAAATCGCAAATTACGATTTCTATGATATTGATGATCACGAGCATCACTTACTGAACACAAATTTGAAAATTTAGCTCTGAGAACTAAGTATTCACAAAAATAGAGAGATTTGAAATCCGAGGCTATTTTGCTTAATTCTGCTGGACTATAGCCCATGGTTTCAAAATGGACTTTTTTCCTGAAATCGCAAATTACGATTTCTATGATATTGATGATCGCGAGCATCACTCACTGAACACAAATTTGAAAATTTAGCTCTGAGAACTAAGTATTCACAAAAATAGAGAGATTTGAAATCCGAGGCTATTTTGCTTAATTCTACTGGACTATAGCCCATGGTTTCAAAATGGATTTTTTTCCTGAAATCGCAAATTACGATTTCTATGATATTGATGATCGCGAGCATCACTCACTGAACACAAATTTGAAAATTTAGCTCTGAGAACTAAGTATTCACAAAAATAGAGAGATTTGAAATCCGAGGCTATTTTGCTTAATTCTGCTGGACTATAGCCCATGGTTTCAAAATGGACTTTTTTCCTGAAATCGCAAATTACGATTTCTATGATATTGATGATCGCGAGCATCACTCACTGAACACAAATTTGAAAATTTAGCTCTGAGAACTAAGTATTCACAAAAATAGAGAGATTTGAAATCCGAGGCTATTTTGCTTAATTCTGCTGGACTATAGCCCATGGATTCAAAATGGACTTTTTTCCTGAAATCGCAAGTTACGATTTCTATGATATTGATGATCACGAGCATCACTTACTGAACACAAATTTGAAAATTTAGCTCTGAGAACCCATTATTCACAAAAACAGAAAGATTTGAAATCCGAGGCTATTTTGCTTAATTCTGCTGGACTATAGCCCATGGATTCGAAATGGACTTTTTTCCTGAAATCGCAAATTACGATTTCTATGATATTGATGATCACGAGCATCACTTACTGAACAGAAATTTGAAAATTTAGCTCTGAGAACTAAGTATTCACAAAAATAGAGAGATTTGAAATCCGAGGCTATTTTGCTTAATTCTGCTGGACTATAGCCCATGGATTCAAAATGGACTTTTTTCCTGAAATCGCAAATTACGATTTCTATGATATTGATGATCACGAGCATCACTTACTGAACAGAAATTTGAAAATTTAGCTCTGAGAACTAAGTATTCACAAAAATAGAGAGATTTGAAATCCGAGGCTATTTTGCTTAATTCTGCTGGACTATAGCCCATGGATTCAAAATGGACTTTTTTCCTGAATTCGCAATTTACGATTTGTTTGATATTGATGATCACGAGCATCACTTACTGAACACAAATTTGAAAATTTAGCTCTGAGAACTAAGTATTCACAAAAATAGAGAGATTTGAAATCCGAGGCTATTTTGCTTAATTCTGCTGGACTATAGCCCACGGATTCAAAATGGACTTTTTTCCTGAAATCGCAAATTACGATTTCCATGATTTTGATGATCACGAGCATCACTTACTGAACACAAATTTGAAAATTTAGCTCTGAGAAGCCATTATTCACAAAAACAGAAAGATTTGAAATCCGAGGCTATTTTGCTTAATTCTGCTGGACTATAGCCCATGGATTCAAAATGGACTTTTTTCCTGAAATCGCAAATTACGATTTCTATGATTTTGATGATCACGAGCATCACTTACTGAACACAAATTTGAAAATTTAGCTCTGAGAAGCCATTATTCACAAAAACAGAAAGATTTGAAATCCGAGGCTATTTTGCTTAATTCTGCTGGACTATAGCCCATGGATTCGAAATGGACTTTTTTCCTGAAATCGCAAATTACGATTTCTATGATATTGATGATCACGAGCATCACTTACTGAACACAAATTTGAAAATTTAGCTCTGAGAACTAAGTATTCACAAAAATAGAGAGATTTGAAATCCGAGGCTATTTTGCTTAATTCTGCTGGACTATAGCCCATGGATTCAAAATGGACTTTTTTCCTGAAATCGCAAGTTACGATTTCTATGATATTGATGATCACGAGCATCACTTACTGAACAGAAATTTGAAAATTTAGCTCTGAGAACTAAGTATTCACAAAAATAGAGAGATTTGAAATCCGAGGCTATTTTGCTTAATTCTGCTGGACTATAGCCCATGGATTCAAAATGGACTTTTTTCCTGAAATCGCAAATTACGATTTCTATGATATTGATGATCACGAGCATCACTTACTGAACAGAAATTTGAAAATTTAGCTCTGAGAACTAAGTATTCACAAAAATAGAGAGATTTGAAATCCGAGGCTATTTTGCTTAATTCTGCTGGACTATAGCCCATGGATTCAAAATGGACTTTTTTCCTGAATTCGCAATTTACGATTTGTTTGATATTGATGATCACGAGCATCACTTACTGAACACAAATTTGAAAATTTAGCTCTGAGAAGCCATTATTCACAAAAACAGAAAGATTTGAAATCCGAGGCTATTTTGCTTAATTCTGCTGGACTATAGCCCATGGATTCAAAATGGACTTTTTTCCTGAAATCGCAAATTACGATTTCTATGATTTTGATGATCACGAGCATCACTTACTGAACACAAATTTGAAAATTTAGCTCTGAGAAGCCATTATTCACAAAAACAGAAAGATTTGAAATCCGAGGCTATTTTGCTTAATTCTGCTGGACTATAGCCCATGGATTCAAAATGGACTTTTTTCCTGAAATCGCAAATTACGATTTCTATGATTTTGATGATCACGAGCATCACTTACTGAACACAAATTTGAAAATTTAGCTCTGAGAAGCCATTATTCACAAAAACAGAAAGATTTGAAATCCGAGGCTATTTTGCTTAATTCTGCTGGACTATAGCCCATGGATTCGAAATGGACTTTTTTCCTGAAATCGCAAATTACGATTTCTATGATATTGATGATCACGAGCATCACTTACTGAACACAAATTTGAAAATTTAGCTCTGAGAACTAAGTATTCACAAAAATAGAGAGATTTGAAATCCGAGGCTATTTTGCTTAATTCTGCTGGACTATAGCCCATGGATTCAAAATGGACTTTTTTCCTGAAATCGCAAGTTACGATTTCTATGATATTGATGATCACGAGCATCACTTACTGAACAGAAATTTGAAAATTTAGCTCTGAGAACTAAGTATTCACAAAAATAGAGAGATTTGAAATCCGAGGCTATTTTGCTTAATTCTGCTGGACTATAGCCCATGGATTCAAAATGGACTTTTTTCCTGAAATCGCAAATTACGATTTCTATGATATTGATGATCACGAGCATCACTTACTGAACAGAAATTTGAAAATTTAGCTCTGAGAACTAAGTATTCACAAAAATAGAGAGATTTGAAATCCGAGGCTATTTTGCTTAATTCTGCTGGACTATAGCCCATGGATTCAAAATGGACTTTTTTCCTGAATTCGCAATTTACGATTTGTTTGATATTGATGATCACGAGCATCACTTACTGAACACAAATTTGAAAATTTAGCTCTGAGAAGCCATTATTCACAAAAACAGAAAGATTTGAAATCCGAGGCTATTTTGCTTAATTCTGCTGGACTATAGCCCATGGATTCAAAATGGACTTTTTTCCTGAAATCGCAAATTACGATTTCTATGATTTTGATGATCACGAGCATCACTTACTGAACACAAATTTGAAAATTTAGCTCTGAGAAGCCATTATTCACAAAAACAGAAAGATTTGAAATCCGAGGCTATTTTGCTTAATTCTGCTGGACTATAGCCCATGGATTCAAAATGGACTTTTTTCCTGAAATCGCAAATTACGATTTCTATGAATTTGATGATCACGAGCATCACTTACTGAACACAAATTTGAAAATTTAGCTCTGAGAAGCCATTATTCACAAAAACAGAAAGATTTGAAATCCGAGGCTATTTTGCTTAATTCTGCTGGACTATAGCCTATGGATTCAAAATGGACTTTTTTCCTAAAATCGCAAATTACGATTTCTATGATTTTGATGATCACGAGCATCACTTACTGAACACAAATTTGAAAATTTAGCTCTGAGAAGCCATTATTCACAAAAACAGAAAGATTTGAAATCCGAGGCTATTCTGCTTAATTCTGCTGGACTATAGCCCATGGATTCAAAATGGACTTTTTTCCTGAAATCGCAAATTACGATTTCTATGATTTTGATGATCACGAGCATCACTTACTGAACACAAATTTGAAAATTTAGCTCTGAGAAGCCATTATTCACAAAAACAGAAAGATTTGAAATCCGAGGCTATTTTGCTTAATTCTGCTGGACTATAGCCCATGGATTCGAAATGGACTTTTTTCCTGAATTCGCAATTTACGATTTGTTTGATATTGATGATCACGAGCATCACTTACTGAACACAAATTTGAAAATTTAGCTCTGAGAACTAAGTATTCACAAAAATAGAGAGATTTGAAATCCGAGGCTATTTTGCTTAATTCTGCTGGACTATAGCCCATGGATTCAAAATGGACTTTTTTCCTAAAATCGCAAATTACGATTTCTATGATTTTGATGATCACGAGCATCACTTACTGAACACAAATTTGAAAATTTAGCTCTGAGAAGCCATTATTCACAAAAACAGAAAGATTTGAAATCCGAGGCTATTTTGCTTAATTCTGCTGGACTATAGCCCATGGATTCAAAATGGACTTTTTTCCTAAAATCGCAAATTACGATTTCTATGATTTTGATGATCACGAGCATCACTTACTGAACACAAATTTGAAAATTTAGCTCTGAGAAGCCATTATTCACAAAAACAGAAAGATTTGAAATCCGAGGCTATTCTGCTTAATTCTGCTGGACTATAGCCCATGGATTCAAAATGGACTTTTTTCCTGAAATCGCAAATTACGATTTCTATGATTTTGATGATCACGAGCATCACTTACTGAACACAAATTTGAAAATTTAGCTCTGAGAAGCCATTATTCACAAAAACAGAAAGATTTGAAATCCGAGGCTATTTTGCTTAATTCTGCTGGACTATAGCCCATGGATTCGAAATGGACTTTTTTCCTGAATTCGCAATTTACGATTTGTTTGATATTGATGATCACGAGCATCACTTACTGAACACAAATTTGAAAATTTAGCTCTGAGAACTAAGTATTCACAAAAATAGAGAGATTTGAAATCCGAGGCTATTTTGCTTAATTCTGCTGGACTATAGCCCATGGATTCAAAATGGACTTTTTTCCTGAAATCGCAAATTACAATTTCTATGATTTTGATGATCACGAGCATCACTTACTGAACACAAATTTGAAAATTTAGCTCTGAGAAGCCATTATTCACAAAAACAGAAAGATTTGAAATCCGAGGCTATTTTGCTTAATTCTGCTGGACTATAGCCCATGGATTCAAAATGGACTTTTTTCCTAAAATCGCAAATTACGATTTCTATGATTTTGATGATCACGAGCATCACTTACTGAACACAAATTTGAAAATTTAGCTCTGAGAAGCCATTATTCACAAAAACAGAAAGATTTGAAATCCGAGGCTATTCTGCTTAATTCTGCTGGACTATAGCCCATGGATTCAAAATGGACTTTTTTCCTGAAATCGCAAATTACGATTTCTATGATTTTGATGATCACGAGCATCACTTACTGAACACAAATTTGAAAATTTAGCTCTGAGAAGCCATTATTCACAAAAACAGAAAGATTTGAAATCCGAGGCTATTCTGCTTAATTCTGCTGGACTATAGCCCATGGATTCAAAATGGACTTTTTTCCTGAAATCGCAAATTACAATTTCTATGATTTTGATGATCACGAGCATCACTTACTGAACACAAATTTGAAAATTTAGCTCTGAGAAGCCATTATTCACAAAAACAGAAAGATTTGAAATCCGAGGCTATTTTGCTTAATTCTGCTGGACTATAGCCCATGGATTCAAAATGGACTTTTTTCCTAAAATCGCAAATTACGATTTCTATGATTTTGATGATCACGAGCATCACTTACTGAACACAAATTTGAAAATTTAGCTCTGAGAAGCCATTATTCACAAAAACAGAAAGATTTGAAATCCGAGGCTATTTTGCTTAATTCTGCTGGACTATAGCCCATGGATTCAAAATGGACTTTTTTCCTGAAATCGCAAATTACAATTTCTATGATTTTGATGATCACGAGCATCACTTACTGAACACAAATTTGAAAATTTAGCTCTGAGAAGCCATTATTGACAAAAACAGAAAGATTTGAAATCCGAGGCTATTTTGCTTAATTCTGCTGGACTATAGCCCATGGATTCAAAATGGACTTTTTTCCTAAAATCGCAAATTACGATTTCTATGATTTTGATGATCACGAGCATCACTTACTGAACACAAATTTGAAAATTTAGCTCTGAGAAGCCATTATTCACAAAAACAGAAAGATTTGAAATCCGAGGCTATTTTGCTTAATTCTGCTGGACTATAGCCCATGGATTCGAAATGGACTTTTTTCCTGAATTCGCAATTTACGATTTGTTTGATATTGATGATCACGAGCATCACTTACTGAACACAAATTTGAAAATTTAGCTCTGAGAACTAAGTATTCACAAAAATAGAGAGATTTGAAATCCGAGGCTATTTTGCTTAATTCTGCTGGACTATAGCCCATGGATTCAAAATGGACTTTTTTCCTGAAATCGCAAATTACAATTTCTATGATTTTGATGATCACGAGCATCACTTACTGAACACAAATTTGAAAATTTAGCTCTGAGAAGCCATTATTCACAAAAACAGAAAGATTTGAAATCCGAGGCTATTTTGCTTAATTCTGCTGGACTATAGCCCATGGATTCAAAATGGACTTTTTTCCTAAAATCGCAAATTACGATTTCTATGATTTTGATGATCACGAGCATCACTTACTGAACACAAATTTGAAAATTTAGCTCTGAGAAGCCATTATTCACAAAAACAGAAAGATTTGAAATCCGAGGCTATTCTGCTTAATTCTGCTGGACTATAGCCCATGGATTCAAAATGGACTTTTTTCCTGAAATCGCAAATTACGATTTCTATGATTTTGATGATCACGAGCATCACTTACTGAACACAAATTTGAAAATTTAGCTCTGAGAAGCCATTATTCACAAAAACAGAAAGATTTGAAATCCGAGGCTATTCTGCTTAATTCTGCTGGACTATAGCCCATGGATTCAAAATGGACTTTTTTCCTGAAATCGCAAATTACGATTTCTATGATTTTGATGATCACGAGCATCACTTACTGAACACAAATTTGAAAATTTAGCTCTGAGAAGCCATTATTCACAAAAACAGAAAGATTTGAAATCCGAGGCTATTTTGCTTAATTCTGCTGGACTATAGCCCATGGATTCAAAATGGACTTTTTTCCTAAAATCGCAAATTACGATTTCTATGATTTTGATGATCACGAGCATCACTTACTGAACACAAATTTGAAAATTTAGCTCTGAGAACCCATTATTTACAAAAATAGTGAGGTTTGAAATCCGAGGCTATTTTGCTTAATTCTGCTGGACTATAGCCCATGGATTCAAAATGGACTTTTTTCCTGAAATCGCAAATTACGATTTCTATGATTTTGATGATCACGAGCATCACTTACTGAACACAAATTTGAAAATTTAGCTCTGAGAAGCCATTATTCACAAAAACAGAAAGATTTGAAATCCGAGGCTATTTTGCTTAATTCTGCTGGACTATAGCCCATGGATTCAAAATGGACTTTTTTCCTAAAATCGCAAATTACGATTTCTATGATTTTGATGATCACGAGCATCACTTACTGAACACAAATTTGAAAATTTAGCTCTGAGAACCCATTATTCACAAAAATAGAGAGATTTGAAATCCGAGGCTATTTTGCTTAATTCTGCTTGACTATAGCCCATGGATTCAAAATGGACTTTTTTCCTGAAATCGCAAATTACGATTTCTATGATTTTGATGATCACGAGCATCACTTACTGAACACAAATTTGAAAATTTAGCTCTGAGAAGCCATTATTCACAAAAACAGAAAGATTTGAAATCCGAGGCTATTTTGCTTAATTCTGCTGGACTATAGCCCATGGATTCAAAATGGACTTTTTTCCTGAAATCGCAAATTACGATTTCTATGATTTTGATGATCACGAGCATCACTTACTGAACACAAATTTGAAAATTTAGCTCTGAGAAGCCATTATTCACAAAAACAGAAAGATTTGAAATCCGAGGCTATTTTGCTTAATTCTGCTGGACTATAGCCCATGGATTCAAAATGGACTTTTTTCCTGAAATCGCAAATTACGATTTCTATGATTTTGATGATCACGAGCATCACTTACTGAACACAAATTTGAAAATTTAGCTCTGAGAAGCCATTATTCACAAAAACAGAAAGATTTGAAATCCGAGGCTATTTTGCTTAATTCTGCTGGACTATAGCCCATGGATTCAAAATGGACTTTTTTCCTGAAATCGCAAATTACGATTTCTATGATTTTGATGATCACGAGCATCACTTACTGAACACAAATTTGAAAATTTAGCTCTGAGAAGCCATTATTCACAAAAACGGAAAGATTTGAAATCCGAGGCTATTTTGCTTAGTTCTGCTGGACTATAGCCCATGGATTCAAAATGGACTTTTTTCCTGAAATCGCAAATTACGATTTCTATGATTTTGATGATCACGAGCATCACTTACTGAACACAAATTTGAAAATTTAGCTCTGAGAAGCCATTATTCACAAAAACAGAAAGATTTGAAATCCGAGGCTATTTTGCTTAATTCTGCTGGACTATAGCCCATGGATTCAAAATGGACTGAAATCGCGAATGACAATTTCTGTGATGTTGGTAATCACGACCATCACTTACTGAACACAAGTTTGAAAATTTATTTCTGAGAACTAAGTATTCACAAAAATAGAGAGGTTTTAAATCCGAGGCTATTTTGCTTAATTCTGCTGGACTATAGCCCATGGATTCAAAATGGACTTTTTTCCTGAAATCGCAAATTACGATTTCTATGATACTGATGATCACGAGCATCACTTACTGAACACAAATTTGAAAATTTAGCTCTGAGAACCCTTTATTGACAAAAATACAGAGATTTGAAATCCGAGGCTATTTTGCTTAATTCTGCTGGACTATAGCCCATGGATTCAAAATGGACTTTTTTCCTGAAATCGCAAATTACGATTTCTATGATATTGATGATCACGAGCATCACTCACTGAACACAAATTTGAAAATTTAGCTCTGAGAACTAAGTATTCACAAAAATAGAGAGATTTGAAATCCGAGGCTATTTTGCTTAATTCTGCTGGACTATAGCCCATGGATTCAAAATGGACTTTTTTCCTGAAATCGCAAATTACGATTTCTATGATATTGATGATCACGAGCATCATTTACTGAACACAAATTTGAAAATTTAGCTCTGAGAACTAAGTATTCACAAAAATAGAGAGATTTGAAATCCGAGGCTATTTTGCTTAATTCTGCTGGACTATAGCCCATGGATTCAAAATGGACTTTTTTCCTGAAATCGCAAATTACGATTTCTATGGTATTGAATATCACGAGCAACACTCACTGAACACAAATTTGAAAATTTAGCTCTGAGAAGCCATTATTCACAAAAATAGAGAGGTTTGAAATCCGAGGCTATTTTGCTTAATTCTGCTGGACTATAGCCCATGGATTCAAAATGGACTTTTTTCCTGAAATCGCAAATTACGATTTCTATGATATTGATGATCACGAGCATCACTCACTGAACACAAATTTGAAAATTTAGCTCTGAGAACTAAGTATTCACAAAAATAGAGAGATTTGAAATCCGAGGCTATTTTGCTTAATTCTGCTGGACTATAGCCCATGGATTCAAAATGGACTTTTTTTCCTGAAATCGCAAATTACGATTTCTATGATAATGATAATCACGAGCATCACTTACTGAACACAAATTTGAAAATTTAGCTCTGAGAACTAAGTATTCACAAAAATAGAGAGATTTGAAATCCGAGGCTATTTTGCTTAATTCTGCTGGACTATAGCCCATGGATTCAAAATGGACTTTTTTCCTGAAATCGCAAATTACGATTTCTATGATATTGATGATCACGAGCATCACTCACTGAACACAAATTTGAAAATTTAGCTCTGAGAACTAAGTATTCACAAAAATAGAGAGATTTGAAATCCGAGGCTATTTTGCTTAATTCTGCTGGACTATAGCCCATGGATTCAAAATGGACTTTTTTCCTGAAATCGCAAATTACGATTTCTATGATATTGATGATCACGAGCATCACTCACTGAACACAAATTTGAAAATTTAGCTCTGAGAACTAAGTATTCACAAAAATAGAGAGATTTGAAATCCGAGGCTATTTTGCTTAATTCTGCTGGACTATAGCCCATGGATTCAAAATGGACTTTTTTCCTGAAATCGCAAATTACGATTTCTATGGTATTGAATATCACGAGCATCACTCACTGAACTCAAATTTGAAAATTTAGCTCTGAGAACTAAGTATTCACAAAAATAGAGAGGTTTGAAATCCGAGGCTATTTTGCTTAATTCTGCTGGACTATAGCCCATGGATTCAAAATGGACTTTTTTCCTGAAATCGCAAATTACGATTTCTATGGTACTGAATATCACGAGCATCACTCACTGAACACAAATTTGAAAATTTAGCTCTGAGAAGCCATTATTCACAAAAATAGAGAGGTTTGAAATCCGAGGCTATTTTGCTTAATTCTGCTGGACTATAGCCCATGGATTCAAAATGGACTTTTTTCCTGAAATCGCAAATTACGATTTCTATGATATTGATGATCACGAGCATCACTCACTGAACACAAATTTGAAAATTTAGCTCTGAGAAGTCATTATTCACAAAAATAGAGAGGTTTGAAATCCGAGGCTATTTTGCTTAATTCTGCTGGACTAAAGCCCATGGATTCAAAATGGACTTTTTTCCTGAAATCGCAAATTACGATTTCTATGATATTGATGATCACGAGCATCACTCACTGAACTCAAATTTGAAAATTTAGCTCTGAGAACTAAGTATTCACAAAAATAGAGAGATTTGAAATCCGAGGCTATTTTGCTTAATTCTGCTGGACTATAGCCCATGGATTCAAAATGGACTTTTTTCCTGAAATCGCAAATTACGATTTCTATGATATTGATGATCACGAGCATCACTTACTGAACACAAATTTGAAAATTTAGCTCTGAGAAGTCATTATTCACAAAAATAGAGAGGTTTGAAATCCGAGGCTATTTTGCTTAATTCTGCTGGACTAAAGCCCATGGATTCAAAATGGACTTTTTTCCTGAAATCGCAAATTACGATTTCTATGATATTGATGATCACGAGCATCACTTACTGAACACAAATTTGAAAATTAAGCTCTGAGAAGTCATTATTCACAAAAACAGAAAGATTTGAAATCCGAGGCTATTTTGCTTAATTCTGCTGGACTAAAGCCCATGGATTCAAAATGGACTTTTTTCCTGAAATCGCAAATTACGATTTCTATGATATTGATGATCACGAGCATCACTTACTGAACACAAATTTGAAAATTAAGCTCTGAGAAGTCATTATTCACAAAAACAGAAAGATTTGAAATCCGAGGCTATTTTGCTTAATTCTGCTGGACTATAGCCCATGGATTCAAAATGGACATTTTTCCTGAAATCGCAAATTACGATTTCTATGATATTGATGATCACGAGCATCACTTACTGAACACAAATTTGAAAATTTAGCTCTGAGAAGTCATTATTCACAAAAATAGAGAGGTTTGAAATCCGAGGCTATTTTGCTTAATTCTGCTGGACTAAAGCCCATGGATTCAAAATGGACTTTTTTCCTGAAATCGCAAATTACGATTTCTATGATATTGATGATCACGAGCATCACTCACTGAACTCAAATTTGAAAATTTAGCTCTGAGAACTAAGTATTCACAAAAATAGAGAGATTTGAAATCCGAGGCTATTTGCTTAATTCTGCTGGACTATAGCCCATGGATTCAAAATGGACTTTTTTCCTGAAATCGCAAATTACGATTTCTATGGTATTGAATATCACGAGCATCACTCACTGAACATAAATTTGAAAATTTAGCTCTGAGAACTAAGTATTCACAAAAATAGAGAGATTTGAAATCCGAGGCTATTTGCTTAATTCTGCTGGACTATAGCCCATGGATTCAAAATGGACTTTTTTCCTGAAATCGCAAATTACGATTTCTATGGTATTGAATATCACGAGCATCACTCACTGAACTCAAATTTGAAAATTTAGCTCTGAGAACTAAGTATTCACAAAAATAGAGAGATTTGAAATCCGAGGCTATTTTGCTTAATTCTGCTGGACTATAGCCCATGGATTCAAAATGGACTTTTTTCCTTAAATCGCAAATTACGATTTCTATGGTATTGAATATCACGAGCATCACTCACTGAACACAAATTTGAAAATTTAGCTCTGAGAAGCCATTATTCACAAAAATAGAGAGGTTTGAAATCCGAGGCTATTTTGCTTAATTCTGCTGGACTATAGCCCATGGATTCAAAATGGACTTTTTTCCTTAAATCGCAAATTACGATTTCTATGGTATTGAATATCACGAGCATCACTCACTGAACTCAAATTTGAAAATTTAGCTCTGAGAACTAAGTATTCACAAAAATAGAGAGATTTGAAATCCGAGGCTATTTTGCTTAATTCTGCTGGACTATAGCCCATGGATTCAAAATGGACTTTTTTTCCTGAAATCGCAAATTACGATTTCTATGATAATGATAATCACGAGCATCACTTACTGAACACAAATTTGAAAATTTAGCTCTGAGAACTAAGTATTCACAAAAATAGAGAGATTTGAAATCCGAGGCTATTTTGCTTAATTCTGCTGGACTATAGCCCATGGATTCAAAATGGACTTTTTTCCTGAAATCGCAAATTACGATTTCTATGATAATGATAATCACGAGCATCACTTACTGAACACAAATTTGAAAATTTAGCTCTGAGAACTAAGTATTCACAAAAATAGAGAGATTTGAAATCCGAGGCTATTTGCTTAATTCTGCTGGACTATAGCCCATGGATTCAAAATGGACTTTTTTCCTGAAATCGCAAATTACGATTTCTATGGTATTGAATATCACGAGCATCACTCACTGAACTCAAATTTGAAAATTTAGCTCTGAGAACTAAGTATTCACAAAAATAGAGAGATTTGAAATCCGAGGCTATTTTGCTTAATTCTGCTGGACTATAGCCCATGGATTCAAAATGGACTTTTTTCCTTAAATCGCAAATTACGATTTCTATGGTATTGAATATCACGAGCATCACTCACTGAACACAAATTTGAAAATTTAGCTCTGAGAAGCCATTATTCACAAAAATAGAGAGGTTTGAAATCCGAGGCTATTTTGCTTAATTCTGCTGGACTATAGCCCATGGATTCAAAATGGACTTTTTTTCCTGAAATCGCAAATTACGATTTCTATGATAATGATAATCACGAGCATCACTTACTGAACACAAATTTGAAAATTTAGCTCTGAGAACTAAGTATTCACAAAAATAGAGAGATTTGAAATCCGAGGCTATTTTGCTTAATTCTGCTGGACTATAGCCCATGGATTCAAAATGGACTTTTTTCCTGAAATCGCAAATTACGATTTCTATGATATTGATGATCACGAGCATCACTTACTGAACACAAATTTGAAAATTTTGCTCTGAGAACTAAGTATTCACAAAAATAGAGAGATTTGAAATCCGAGGCTATTTTGCTTAATTCTGCTGGACTATAGCCCATGGATTCAAAATGGACTTTTTTTCCTGAAATCGCAAATTACGATTTCTATGATAATGATAATCACGAGCATCACTTACTGAACACAAATTTGAAAATTTAGCTCTGAGAACTAAGTATTCACAAAAATAGAGAGATTTGAAATCCGAGGCTATTTTGCTTAATTCTGCTGGACTATAGCCCATGGATTCAAAATGGACTTTTTTCCTGAAATCGCAAATTACGATTTCTATGATACTGATGATCACGAGCATCACTTACTGAACACAAATTTGAAAATTTAGCTCTGAGAACCCTTTATTGACAAAAATACAGAGATTTGAAATCCGAGGCTATTTTGCTTAATTCTGCTGGACTATAGCCCATGGATTCAAAATGGACTTTTTTCCTGAAATCGCAAATTACGATTTCTATGATATTGATGATCACGAGCATCACTTACTGAACACAAATTTGAAAATTTAGCTCTGAGAACTAAGTATTCACAAAAATAGAGAGATTTGAAATCCGAGGCTATTTTGCTTAATTCTGCTGGACTATAGCCCATGGATTCAAAATGGACTTTTTTCCTGAAATCGCAAATTACGATTTCTATGATACTGATGATCACGAGCATCACTTACTGAACACAAATTTGAAAATTTAGCTCTGAGAACCCTTTATTGACAAAAATACAGAGATTTGAAATCCGAGGCTATTTTGCTTAATTCTGCTGGACTATAGCCCATGGATTCAAAATGGACTTTTTTCCTGAAATCGCAAATTACGATTTCTATGAAATTGATGATCACGAGCATCACTCACTGAACACAAATTTGAAAATTTAGCTCTGAGAACTAAGTATTCACAAAAATAGAGAGATTTGAAATCCGAGACTATTTTGCTTAATTCTGCTGCACTATAGCCCATGGATTCAAAATGGACTTTTTTCCTGAAATCGCAAATTACGATTTCTATGAAATTGATGATCACGAGCATCACTCACTGAACACAAATTTGAAAATTTAGCTCTGAGAACTAAGTATTCACAAAAATAGAGAGATTTGAAATCCGAGGCTATTTTGCTTAATTCTGCTGGACTATAGCCCATGGTTTCAAAATGATCTTTTTTCCTGAAATCGCAAATTACGATTTCTATGATACTGATGATCACGAGCATCACTCACTGAACACAAATTTGAAAATTTAGCTCTGAGAACTAAGTATTCACAAAAATAGAGAGATTTGAAATCCGAGGCTATTTTGCTTAATTCTGCTGGACTATAGCCCATGGTTTCAAAATGATCTTTTTTCCTGAAATCGCGAATGACAATTTCTGTGATGTTGGTAATCACGAGCATCACTCACTGAACACAAATTTGAAAATTTAGCTCTGAGAACTAAGTATTCACAAAAATAGAGCGGTTTGAAATCCGAGGCTATTTTGCTTAATTCTGCTGGACTATAGCCCATGGATTCAAAATGGACTTTTTTCCTGAAATCGCAAATTACGATTTCTATGATATTGATGATCACGAGCATCACTCACTGAACACAAATTTGAAAATTTAGCTCTGAGAACTAAGTATTCACAAAAATAGAGAGATTTGAAATCCGAGGCTATTTTGCTTAATTCTGCTGGACTATAGCCCATGGATTCAAAATGGACTTTTTTCCTGAAATCGCAAATTACGATTTCTATGGTATTGAATATCACGAGCATCACTCACTGAACACAAATTTGAAAATTTAGCTCTGAGAAGCCATTATTCACAAAAATAGAGAGGTTTGAAATCCGAGGCTATTTTGCTTAATTCTGCTGGACTATAGCCCATGGATTCAAAATGGACTTTTTTCCTGAAATCGCAAATTACGATTTCTATGATATTGATGATCACGAGCATCACTCACTGAACACAAATTTGAAAATTTAGCTCTGAGAACTAAGTATTCACAAAAATAGAGAGATTTGAAATCCGAGGCTATTTTGCTTAATTCTGCTGGACTATAGCCCATGAATTCAAAATGGACTTTTTTCCTGAAATCGCAAATTACGATTTCTATGGTATTGAATATCACGAGCATCACTCACTGAACACAAATTTGAAAATTTAGCTCTGAGAAGCCATTATTCACAAAAATAGAAAGATTTGAAATCCGAGGCTATTTTGCTTAATTCTGCTGGACTATAGCCCATGGATTCAAAATGGACTTTTTTCCTGAAATCGCAAATTACGATTTCTATGATATTGATGATCACGAGCATCACTCACTGAACACAAATTTGAAAATTTAGCTCTGAGAAGCCATTATTCACAAAAATAGAAAGATTTGAAATCCGAGGCTATTTTGCTTAATTCTGCTGGACTATAGCCCATGGATTCAAAATGGACTTTTTTCCTGAAATCGCAAATTACGATTTCTATGGTATTGAATATCACGAGCATCACTCACTGAACACAAATTTGAAAATTTAGCTCTGAGAAGCCATTATTCACAAAAATAGAGAGGTTTGAAATCCGAGGCTATTTTGCTTAATTCTGCTGGACTATAGCCCATGGATTCAAAATGGACTTTTTTCCTGAAATCGCAAATTACGATTTCTATGATATTGATGATCACGAGCATCACTCACTGAACACAAATTTGAAAATTTAGCTCTGAGAACTAAGTATTCACAAAAATAGAGAGATTTGAAATCCGAGGCTATTTTGCTTAATTCTGCTGGACTATAGCCCATGGATTCAAAATGGACTTTTTTCCTGAAATCGCAAATTACGATTTCTATGATATTGATGATCACGAGCATCACTTACTGAGCACAAATTTGAAAATTTAGCTCTGAGAAGTCATTATTCACAAAAACAGAGAGGTTTGAAATCCGAGGCTATTTTGCTTAATTCTGCTGGACTAAAGCCCATGGATTCAAAATGGACTTTTTTCCTGAAATCGCAAATTACGATTTCTATGATATTGATGATCACGAGCATCACTCACTGAACTCAAATTTGAAAATTTAGCTCTGAGAACTAAGTATTCACAAAAATAGAGAGATTTGAAATCCGAGGCTATTTTGCTTAATTCTGCTGGACTATAGCCCATAGATTCAAAATGGACTTTTTTCCTGAAATCGCAAATTACGATTTCTATGATATTGATGATCACGAGCATCACTTACTGAACACAAATTTGAAAATTAAGCTCTGAGAAGTCATTATTCACAAAAACAGAAAGATTTGAAATCCGAGGCTATTTTGCTTAATTCTGCTGGACTATAGCCCATGGATTCAAAATGGACTTTTTTCCTGAAATCGCAAATTACGATTTCTATGATAATGATAATCACGAGCATCACTTACTGAACACAAATTTGAAAATTTAGCTCTGAGAACCCTTTATTGACAAAAATACAGAGATTTGAAATCCGAGGCTATTTTGCTTAATTCTGCTGGACTATAGCCCATGGATTCAAAATGGACTTTTTTCCTGAAATCGCAAATTACGATTTCTATGATATTGATGATCACGAGCATCACTTACTGAACACAAATTTGAAAATTTAGCTCTGAGAAATAAGTATTCACAAAAATAGAGAGATTTGAAATCCGAGGCTATTTTGCTTAATTCTGCTGGACTATAGCCCATGGATTCAAAATGGACTTTTTTCCTGAAATCGCAAATTACGATTTCTATGATATTGATGATCACGAGCATCACTTACTGAACACAAATTTGAAAATTTAGCTCTGAGAACCCTTTATTGACAAAAATACAGAGATTTGAAATCCGAGGCTATTTTGCTTAATTCTGCTGGACTATAGCCCATGGATTCAAAATGGACTTTTTTCCTGAAATCGCAAATTACGATTTCTATGATATTGATGATCACGAGCATCTCTCCCTGAACACAAATTTGAAAATTTAGCTCTGAGAACTAAGTATTCACAAAAATAGAGAGATTTGAGATCCGAGGCTATTTTGCTTAATTCTGCTGGACTATAGCCCATGGTTTCAAAATGGACTTTTTTCCTGAAATCGCAAATTACGATTTCTGTGATATTGAATATCACGAGCATCACTCACTGAACACAAATTTGAAAATTTAGCTCTGAGAAATAAGTATTCACAAAAATAGAGAGATTTGAAATCCGAGGCTATTTTGCTTAATTCTGCTGGACTATAGCCCATGGATTCAAAATGGACTTTTTTCCTGAAATCGCAAATTACGATTTCTGTGATATTGAATATCACGAGCATCACTCACTGAACACAAATTTGAAAATTTAGCTCTGAGAAATAAGTATTCACAAAAATAGAGAGATTTGAAATCCGAGGCTATTTTGCTTAATTCTGCTGGACTATAGCCCATGGATTCAAAATGGACTTTTTTCCTGAAATCGCAAATTACGATTTCTGTGATATTGAATATCACGAGCATCACTCACTGAACACAAATTTGAAAATTTAGCTCTGAGAACCCATTATTCACAAAAATAGAGAGATTTGAAATCCGAGGCTATTTTGCTTAATTCTGCTGGACTATAGCCCATGGATTCAAAATGGACTTTTTTCCTGAAATCGCAAATTACGATTTCTGTGATATTGAATATCACGAGCATCACTCACTGAACACAAATTTGAAAATTTAGCTCTGAGAAATAAGTATTCACAAAAATAGAGAGATTTGAAATCCGAGGCTATTTTGCTTAATTCTGCTGGACTATAGCCCATGGATTCAAAATGGACTTTTTTCCTGAAATCGCAAATTACGATTTCTGTGATATTGAATATCACGAGCATCACTCACTGAACACAAATTTGAAAATTTAGCTCTGAGAAATAAGTATTCACAAAAATAGAGAGATTTGAAATCCGAGGCTATTTTGCTTAATTCTGCTGGACTATAGCCCATGGATTCAAAATGGACTTTTTTCCTGAAATCGCAAATTACGATTTCTGTGATATTGAATATCACGAGCATCACTCACTGAACACAAATTTGAAAATTTAGCTCTGAGAAATAAGTATTCACAAAAATAGAGAGATTTGAAATCCGAGGCTATTTTGCTTAATTCTGCTGGACTATAGCCCATGGATTCAAAATGGACTTTTTTCCTGAAATCGCAAATTACGATTTCTGTGATATTGAATATCACGAGCATCACTCACTGAACACAAATTTGAAAATTTAGCTCTGAGAAATAAGTATTCACAAAAATAGAGAGATTTGAAATCCGAGGCTATTTTGCTTAATTCTGCTGGACTATAGCCCATGGATTCAAAATGGACTTTTTTCCTGAAATCGCAAATTACGATTTCTGTGATATTGAATATCACGAGCATCACTCACTGAACACAAATTTGAAAATTTAGCTCTGAGAAATAAGTATTCACAAAAATAGAGAGATTTGAGATCCGAGGCTATTTTGCTTAATTCTGCTGGACTATAGCCCATGGATTCAAAATGGACTTTTTTCCTGAAATCGCAAATTACGATTTCTGTGATATTGAATATCACGAGCATCACTCACTGAACACAAATTTTAAAATTTAGCTCTGAGAAATAAGTATTCACAAAAATAGAGAGATTTGAAATCCGAGGCTATTTTGCTTAATTCTGCTGGACTATAGCCCATGGATTCAAAATGGACTTTTTTCCTGAAATCGCAAATTACGATTTCTGTGATATTGAATATCACGAGCATCACTCACTGAACACAAATTTGAAAATTTAGCTCTGAGAAATAAGTATTCACAAAAATAGAGAGATTTGAAATCCGAGGCTATTTTGCTTAATTCTGCTGGACTATAGCCCATGGATTCAAAATGGACTTTTTTCCTGAATTCGCGAATGACAATTTCTGTGATAATGATAATCACGAGCATCACTTACTGAACACAAATTTGAAAATTTAGCTCTGAGGACTAAGTATTCACAAAAATAGAGAGATTTGAAATCCGAGGCTATTTTGCTTAATTCTGCTGGACTATAGCCCATGGATTCAAAATGGACTTTTTTCCTGAAATCGCAAATTACGATTTCTGTGATAATGATAATCACGAGCATCACTTACTGAACACAAATTTGAAAATTTAGCTCTGAGAACTAAGTATTCACAAAAATAGAGAGATTTGAAATCCGAGGCTATTTTGCTTAATTCTGCTGGCCCATGGATTCAAAATGGACTTTTTTCCTGAAATCGCAAATTACGATTTCTGTGATATTGAATATCACGAGCATCACTCACTGAACACAAATTTGAAAATTTAGCTCTGAGAAATAAGTATTCACAAAAATAGAGAGATTTGAAATCCGAGGCTATTTTGCTTAATTCTGCTGGACTATAGCCCATGGATTCAAAATGGGCTTTTTTCCTGAAATCGCAAATTACGATTTCTATGATATTGATGATCACCAGCATCACTTACTGAACACAAATTTGAAAATTTAGCTCTGAGAACCCATTATTCACAAAAATAGAGAGATTTGAAATCCGAGGCTATTTTGCTTAATTCTGCTGGACTGTAGCCCATGGATTCAAAATGGACTTTTTTCCTGAAATCGCAAATTACGATTTCTATGATATTGATGATCACGAGCATCACTTACTGAACACAAATTTGAAAATTTAGCTCTGAGAACCCATTATTCACAAAAATAGGGAGGTTTGAAATCCGAGGCTATTTTGCTTAATTCTGCTGGACTATAGCCCATGGATTCAAAATGGACTTTTTTCCTGAAATCGCAAATTACGATTTCTATGATATCGATGATCACGAGCATCACTTACTGAACACAAATTTGAAAATTTAGCTCTGAGAACTAAGTATTCACAAAAATAGAGAGATTTGAAATCCGAGGCTATTTTGCTTAATTCTGCTGGCCCATGGATTCAAAATGGACTTTTTTCCTGAAATCGCAAATTACGATTTCTGTGATATTGAATATCACGAGCATCACTCACTGAACACAAATTTGAAAATTTAGCTCTGAGAAATAAGTATTCACAAAAATAGAGAGATTTGAAATCCGAGGCTATTTTGCTTAATTCTGCTGGACTATAGCCCATGGATTCAAAATGGGCTTTTTTCCTGAAATCGCAAATTACGATTTCTATGATATTGATGATCACGAGCATCACTTACTGAACACAAATTTGAAAATTTAGCTCTGAGAACCCATTATTCACAAAAATAGGGAGGTTTGAAATCCGAGGCTATTTTGCTTAATTCTGCTGGACTATAGCCCATGGATTCAAAATGGGCTTTTTTCCTGAAATCGCAAATTACGATTTCTATGATATTGATGATCACGAGCATCACTTACTGAACACAAATTTGAAAATTTAGTTCTGAGAACCCATTATTCACAAAAATAGGGAGGTTTGAAATCCGAGGCTATTTTGCTTAATTCTGCTGGACTATAGCCCATGGATTCAAAATGGACTTTTTTCCTGAAATCGCAAATTACGATTTCTATGATATTGATGATCACGAGCATCACTTACTGAACACAAATTTGAAAATTTAGCTCTGAGAACCCATTATTCACAAAAATAGGGAGGTTTGAAATCCGAGGCTATTTTGCTTAATTCTGCTGGACTATAGCCCATGGATTCAAAATGGACTTTTTTCCTGAAATCGCAAATTACGATTTCTATGATATCGATGATCACGAGCATCACTTACTGAACACAAATTTGAAAATTTAGCTCTGAGAACCCATTATTCACAAAAATAGAGAGATTTGAAATCCGAGGCTATTTTGCTTAATTCTGCTGGACTATAGCCCATGGATTCAAAATGGACTTTTTTCCTGAAATCGCAAATTACGATTTCTATGATATTGATGATCACGAGCATCACTTACTGAACACAAATTTGAAAATTTAGCTCTGAGAACCCATTATTCACAAAAATAGGGAGGTTTGAAATCCGAGGCTATTTTGCTTAATTCTGCTGGACTATAGCCCATGGATTCAAAATGGACTTTTTTCCTGAAATCGCAAATTACGATTTCTATGATATCGATGATCACGAGCATCACTTACTGAACACAAATTTGAAAATTTAGCTCTGAGAACCCATTATTCACAAAAATAGAGAGATTTGAAATCCGAGGCTATTTTGCTTAATTCTGCTGGACTATAGCCCATGGATTCAAAATGGACTTTTTTCCTGAAATCGCAAATTACGATTTCTATGATATCGATGATCACGAGCATCACTTACTGAACACAAATTTGAAAATTTAGCTCTGAGAACCCATTATTCACAAAAATAGGGAGGTTTGAAATCCGAGGCTATTTTGCTTAATTCTGCTGGACTATAGCCCATGGATTCAAAATGGACTTTTTTCCTGAAATCGCAAATTACGATTTCTATGATATCGATGATCACGAGCATCACTTACTGAACACAAATTTGAAAATTTAGCTCTGAGAACCCATTATTCACAAAAATGGAGAGATTTGAAATCCGAGGCTATTTTGCTTAATTCTGCTGGACTATAGCCCATGGATTCAAAATGGACTTTTTTCCTGAAATCGCAAATTACGATTTCTATGATATCGATGATCACGAGCATCACTTACTGAACACAAATTTGAAAATTTAGCTCTGAGAACCCATTATTCACAAAAATAGGGAGGTTTGAAATCCGAGGCTATTTTGCTTAATTCTGCTGGACTATAGCCCATGGATTCAAAATGGACTTTTTTCCTGAAATCGCAAATTACGATTTCTATGATATTGATGATCACGAGCATCACTTACTGAACACAAATTTGAAAATTTAGCTCTGAGAACCCATTATTCACAAAAATAGGGAGGTTTGAAATCCGAGGCTATTTTGCTTAATTCTGCTGGACTATAGCCCATGGATTCAAAATGGACTTTTTTCCTGAAATCGCAAATTACGATTTCTATGATATCGATGATCACGAGCATCACTTACCGAACACAAATTTGAAAATTTAGCTCTGAGAACCCATTATTCACAAAAATAGAGAGATTTGAAATCCGAGGCTATTTTGCTTAATTCTGCTGGACTATAGCCCATGGATTCAAAATGGACTTTTTTCCTGAAATCGCAAATTACGATTTCTATGATATTGATGATCACGAGCATCACTTACTGAACACAAATTTGAAAATTTAGCTCTGAGAACCCATTATTCACAAAAATAGGGAGGTTTGAAATCCGAGGCTATTTTGCTTAATTCTGCTGGACTATAGCCCATGGATTCAAAATGGACTTTTTTCCTGAAATCGCAAATTACGATTTCTATGATATTGATGATCACGAGCATCACTTACTGAACACAAATTTGAAAATTTAGCTCTGAGAACCCATTATTCACAAAAATAGGGAGGTTTGAAATCCGAGGCTATTTTGCTTAATTCTGCTGGACTATAGCCCATGGATTCAAAATGGACTTTTTTCCTGAAATCGCAAATTACGATTTCTATGATATCGATGATCACGAGCATCACTTACTGAACACAAATTTGAAAATTTAGCTCTGAGAACCCATTATTCACAAAAATAGAGAGATTTGAAATCCGAGGCTATTTTGCTTAATTCTGCTGGACTATAGCCCATGGATTCAAAATGGACTTTTTTCCTGAAATCGCAAATTACGATTTCTATGATATTGATGATCACGAGCATCACTTACTGAACACAAATTTGAAAATTTAGCTCTGAGAACCCATTATTCACAAAAATAGGGAGGTTTGAAATCCGAGGCTATTTTGCTTAATTCTGCTGGACTATAGCCCATGGATTCAAAATGGACTTTTTTCCTGAATTCGCAATTTACGATTTGTTTGATATTGATGATCACGAGCATCACTTACTGAACACAAATTTGAAAATTTAGCTCTGAGAACTAAGTATTCACAAAAATAGAGAGATTTGAAATCCGAGGCTATTTTGCTTAATTCTGCTGGACTATAGCCCCTGGATTCAAAATGGACTTTTTTCCTGAAATCGCAAATTACGATTTCTATGATTTTGATGATCACGAGCATCACTTACTGAACACAAATTTGAAAATTTAGCTCTGAGAAGCCATTATTCACAAAAACAGAAAGATTTGAAATCCGAGGCTATTTTGCTTAATTCTGCTGGACTATAGCCCATGGATTCAAAATGGACTTTTTTCCTGAAATCGCAAATTACGATTTCTATGATTTTGATGATCACGAGCATCACTTACTGAACACAAATTTGAAAATTTAGCTCTGAGAAGCCATTATTCACAAAAACAGAAAGATTTGAAATCCGAGGCTATTTTGCTTAATTCTGCTGGACTATAGCCCATGGATTCAAAATGGACTTTTTTCCTGAAATCGCAAATTACGATTTCTATGATATTGATGATCACGAGCATCACTCACTGAACACAAATTTGAAAATTTAGCTCTGAGAACCCATTATTCACAAAAATAGAGAGATTTGAAATCCGAGGCTATTTTGCTTAATTCTGCTGGACTATAGCCCATGGATTCAAAATGGACTTTTTTCCTGAAATCGCAAATTACGATTTCTATGATTTTGATGATCACGAGCATCACTTACTGAACACAAATTTGAAAATTTAGCTCTGAGAAGCCATTATTCACAAAAACAGAAAGATTTGAAATCCGAGGCTATTTTGCTTAATTCTGCTGGACTATAGCCCATGGATTCAAAATGGACTTTTTTCCTGAAATCGCAAATTACGATTTCTATGATTTTGATGATCACGAGCATCACTTACTGAACACAAATTTGAAAATTTAGCTCTGAGAACCCATTATTTACAAAAATAGTGAGGTTTGAAATCCGAGGCTATTTTGCTTAATTCTGCTGGACTATAGCCCATGGATTCAAAATGGACTTTTTTCCTGAAATCGCAAATTACGATTTCTATGATTTTGATGATCACGAGCATCACTTACTGAACACAAATTTGAAAATTTAGCTCTGAGAAGCCATTATTCACAAAAACAGAAAGATTTGAAATCCGAGGCTATTTTGCTTAATTCTGCTGGACTATAGCCCATGGATTCAAAATGGACTTTTTTCCTGAAATCGCAAATTACGATTTCTATGATTTTGATGATCACGAGCATCACTTACTGAACACAAATTTGAAAATTTAGCTCTGAGAACCCATTATTCACAAAAACAGAAAGATTTGAAATCCGAGGCTATTTTGCTTAATTCTGCTGGACTATAGCCCATGGATTCAAAATGGACTTTTTTCCTGAAATCGCGAATGACAATTTCTGTGATGTTGGTAATCACGACCATCACTTACTGAACACAAGTTTGAAAATTTAGCTCTGAGAACTAAGTATTCACAAAAATAGAGAGGTTTTAAATCCGAGGCTATTTTGCTTAATTCTGCTGGACTATAGCCCATGGATTCAAAATGGACTTTTTTCCTGAAATCGCAAATTACGATTTCTATGATTTTGATGATCACGAGCATCACTTACTGAACACAAATTTGAAAATTTAGCTCTGAGAACCCATTATTTACAAAAATAGTGAGGTTTGAAATCCGAGGCTATTTTGCTTAATTCTGCTGGACTATAGCCCATGGATTCAAAATGGACTTTTTTCCTGAAATCGCAAATTACGATTTCTATGATTTTGATGATCACGAGCATCACTTACTGAACACAAATTTGAAAATTTAGCTCTGAGAACCATTATTCACAAAAACAGAAAGATTTGAAATCCGAGGCTATTTTGCTTAATTCTGCTGGACTATAGCCCATGGATTCAAAATGGACTTTTTTTCCTGAAATCGCGAATGACAATTTCTGTGATGTTGGTAATCACGAGCCATCACTTACTGAACACAAGTTTGAAAATTTAGCTCTGAGAACTAATTATTCATTCACAAAAATAGAGAGGTTTGAAATCCGAGGCTATTTTGCTTAATTCTGCTGGACTATAGCCCATGGATTCAAAATGGACTTTTTTCCTGAAATCGCAAATTACGATTTCTATGATTTTGATGATCACGAGCATCATTTACTGAACACAAATTTGAAAATTTAGCTCTGAGAAGCCATTATTCACAAAAACAGAAAGATTTGAAATCCGAGGCTATTTTGCTTAATTCTGCTGGACTATAGCCCATGGATTCAAAATGGACTTTTTTCCTGAAATCGCAAATTACGATTTCTATGATTTTGATGATCACGAGCATCACTTACTGAACACAAATTTGAAAATTTAGCTCTGAGAAGCCATTATTCACAAAAACAGAAAGATTTGAAATCCGAGGCTATTTTGCTTAATTCTGCTGGACTATAGCCCATGGATTCAAAATGGACTTTTTTCCTGAAATCGCAAATTACGATTTCTATGATTTTGATGATCACGAGCATCACTTACTGAACACAAATTTGAAAATTTAGCTCTGAGAAGCCATTATTCACAAAAACAGAAAGATTTGAAATCCGAGGCTATTTTGCTTAATTCTGCTGGACTATAGCCCATGGATTCAAAATGGACTTTTTTCCTGAAATCGCGAATGACGATTTCTATGATGTTGGTAATCACGAGCATCACTTACTGAACACAAATTTGAAAATTTAGCTCTGAGAAGCCATTATTCACAAAAACAGAAAGATTTGAAATCCGAGGCTATTTTGCTTAATTCTGCTGGACTATAGCCCATGGATTCAAAATGGACTTTTTTCCTGAAATCGCAAATTACGATTTCTATGATTTTGATGATCACGAGCATCACTTACTGAACACAAATTTGAAAATTTAGCTCTGAGAAGCCATTATTCACAAAAACAGAAAGATTTGAAATCCGAGGCTATTTTGCTTAATTCTGCTGGACTATAGCCCATGGATTCAAAATGGACTTTTTTCCTGAAATCGCAAATTACGATTTCTATGATTTTGATGATCACGAGCATCACTTACTGAACACAAATTTGAAAATTTAGCTCTGAGAAGCCATTATTCACAAAAACAGAAAGATTTGAAATCCGAGGCTATTTTGCTTAATTCTGCTGGACTATAGCCCATGGATTCAAAATGGACTTTTTTCCTGAAATCGCAAATTACGATTTCTATGATTTTGATGATCACGAGCATCACTTACTGAACACAAATTTGAAAATTTAGCTCTGAGAAGCCATTATTCACAAAAACAGAAAGATTTGAAATCCGAGGCTATTTTGCTTAATTCTGCTGGACTATAGCCCATGGATTCAAAATGGACTTTTTTCCTGAAATCGCGAATGACAATTTCTGTGATGTTGGTAATCACGACCATCACTTACTGAACACAAATTTGAAAATTTAGCTCTGAGAAGCCATTATTCACAAAAACAGAAAGATTTGAAATCCGAGGCTATTTTGCTTGATTCTGCTGGACTATAGCCCATGGATTCAAAATGGACTTTTTTCCTGAAATCGCAAATTACGATTTCTATGATTTTGATGATCACGAGCATCACTTACTGAACACAAATTTGAAAATTTAGCTCTGAGAACCCATTATTCACAAAAATAGGGAGGTTTGAAATCCGAGGCTATTTTGCTTAATTCTGCTGGACTATAGCCCATGGATTCAAAATGGACTTTTTTCCTGAATTCGCAATTTACGATTTGTTTGATATTGATGATCACGAGCATCACTTACTGAACACAAATTTGAAAATTTAGCTCTGAGAACTAAGTATTCACAAAAATAGAGAGATTTGAAATCCGAGGCTATTTTGCTTAATTCTGCTGGACTATAGCCCCTGGATTCAAAATGGACTTTTTTCCTGAAATCGCAAATTACGATTTCTATGATTTTGATGATCACGAGCATCACTTACTGAACACAAATTTGAAAATTTAGCTCTGAGAAGCCATTATTCACAAAAACAGAAAGATTTGAAATCCGAGGCTATTTTGCTTAATTCTGCTGGACTATAGCCCATGGATTCAAAATGGACTTTTTTCCTGAAATCGCAAATTACGATTTCTATGATTTTGATGATCACGAGCATCACTTACTGAACACAAATTTGAAAATTTAGCTCTGAGAAGCCATTATTCACAAAAACAGAAAGATTTGAAATCCGAGGCTATTTTGCTTAATTCTGCTGGACTATAGCCCATGGATTCAAAATGGACTTTTTTCCTGAAATCGCAAATTACGATTTCTATGATATTGATGATCACGAGCATCACTCACTGAACACAAATTTGAAAATTTAGCTCTGAGAACCCATTATTCACAAAAATAGAGAGATTTGAAATCCGAGGCTATTTTGCTTAATTCTGCTGGACTATAGCCCATGGATTCAAAATGGACTTTTTTCCTGAAATCGCAAATTACGATTTCTATGATTTTGATGATCACGAGCATCACTTACTGAACACAAATTTGAAAATTTAGCTCTGAGAAGCCATTATTCACAAAAACAGAAAGATTTGAAATCCGAGGCTATTTTGCTTAATTCTGCTGGACTATAGCCCATGGATTCAAAATGGACTTTTTTCCTGAAATCGCAAATTACGATTTCTATGATTTTGATGATCACGAGCATCACTTACTGAACACAAATTTGAAAATTTAGCTCTGAGAACCCATTATTTACAAAAATAGTGAGGTTTGAAATCCGAGGCTATTTTGCTTAATTCTGCTGGACTATAGCCCATGGATTCAAAATGGACTTTTTTCCTGAAATCGCAAATTACGATTTCTATGATTTTGATGATCACGAGCATCACTTACTGAACACAAATTTGAAAATTTAGCTCTGAGAAGCCATTATTCACAAAAACAGAAAGATTTGAAATCCGAGGCTATTTTGCTTAATTCTGCTGGACTATAGCCCATGGATTCAAAATGGACTTTTTTCCTGAAATCGCAAATTACGATTTCTATGATTTTGATGATCACGAGCATCACTTACTGAACACAAATTTGAAAATTTAGCTCTGAGAACCCATTATTCACAAAAACAGAAAGATTTGAAATCCGAGGCTATTTTGCTTAATTCTGCTGGACTATAGCCCATGGATTCAAAATGGACTTTTTTCCTGAAATCGCGAATGACAATTTCTGTGATGTTGGTAATCACGACCATCACTTACTGAACACAAGTTTGAAAATTTAGCTCTGAGAACTAAGTATTCACAAAAATAGAGAGGTTTTAAATCCGAGGCTATTTTGCTTAATTCTGCTGGACTATAGCCCATGGATTCAAAATGGACTTTTTTCCTGAAATCGCAAATTACGATTTCTATGATTTTGATGATCACGAGCATCATTTACTGAACACAAATTTGAAAATTTAGCTCTGAGAAGCCATTATTCACAAAAACAGAAAGATTTGAAATCCGAGGCTATTTTGCTTAATTCTGCTGGACTATAGCCCATGGATTCAAAATGGACTTTTTTCCTGAAATCGCAAATTACGATTTCTATGATTTTGATGATCACGAGCATCACTTACTGAACACAAATTTGAAAATTTAGCTCTGAGAAGCCATTATTCACAAAAACAGAAAGATTTGAAATCCGAGGCTATTTTGCTTAATTCTGCTGGACTATAGCCCATGGATTCAAAATGGACTTTTTTCCTGAAATCGCAAATTACGATTTCTATGATTTTGATGATCACGAGCATCACTTACTGAACACAAATTTGAAAATTTAGCTCTGAGAAGCCATTATTCACAAAAACAGAAAGATTTGAAATCCGAGGCTATTTTGCTTAATTCTGCTGGACTATAGCCCATGGATTCAAAATGGACTTTTTTCCTGAAATCGCGAATGACAATTTCTGTGATGTTGGTAATCACGACCATCACTTACTGAACACAAATTTGAAAATTTAGCTCTGAGAAGCCATTATTCACAAAAACAGAAAGATTTGAAATCCGAGGCTATTTTGCTTAATTCTGCTGGACTATAGCCCATGGATTCAAAATGGACTTTTTTCCTGAAATCGCAAATTACGATTTCTATGATTTTGATGATCACGAGCATCACTTACTGAACACAAATTTGAAAATTTAGCTCTGAGAAGCCATTATTCACAAAAACAGAAAGATTTGAAATCCGAGGCTATTTTGCTTAATTCTGCTGGACTATAGCCCATGGATTCAAAATGGACTTTTTTCCTGAAATCGCAAATTACGATTTCTATGATTTTGATGATCACGAGCATCACTTACTGAACACAAATTTGAAAATTTAGCTCTGAGAAGCCATTATTCACAAAAACAGAAAGATTTGAAATCCGAGGCTATTTTGCTTAATTCTGCTGGACTATAGCCCATGGATTCAAAATGGACTTTTTTCCTGAAATCGCAAATTACGATTTCTATGATTTTGATGATCACGAGCATCACTTACTGAACACAAATTTGAAAATTTAGCTCTGAGAAGCCATTATTCACAAAAACAGAAAGATTTGAAATCCGAGGCTATTTTGCTTAATTCTGCTGGACTATAGCCCATGGATTCAAAATGGACTTTTTTCCTGAAATCGCGAATGACAATTTCTGTGATGTTGGTAATCACGACCATCACTTACTGAACACAAATTTGAAAATTAAGCTCTGAGAAGCCATTATTCACAAAAACAGAAAGATTTGAAATCCGAGGCTATTTTGCTTAATTCTGCTGGACTATAGCCCATGGATTCAAAATGGACTTTTTTCCTGAAATCGCGAATGACAATTTCTGTGATGTTGGTAATCACGACCATCACTTACTGAACACAAGTTTGAAAATTTAGCTCTGAGAACTAAGTATTCACAAAAATAGAGAGGTTTTAAATCCGAGGCTATTTTGCTTAATTCTGCTGGACTATAGCCCATGGATTCAAAATGGACTTTTTTCCTGAAATCGCAAATTACGATTTCTATGATTTTGATGATCACGAGCATCACTTACTGAACACAAATTTGAAAATTTAGCTCTGAGAAGCCATTATTCACAAAAACAGAAAGATTTGAAATCCGAGGCTATTTTGCTTAATTCTGCTGGACTATAGCCCATGGATTCAAAATGGACTTTTTTCCTGAAATCGCGAATGACAATTTCTGTGATGTTGGTAATCACGACCATCACTTATTGAACACAAGTTTGAAAATTTAGCTCTGAGAACTAAGTATTCACAAAAATAGAGAGGTTTTAAATCCGAGGCTATTTTGCTTAATTCTGCTGGACTATAGCCCATGGATTCAAAATGGACTTTTTTCCTGAAATCGCAAATTACGATTTCTATGATTTTGATGATCACGAGCATCACTTACTGAACACAAATTTGAAAATTTAGCTCTGAGAAGCCATTATTCACAAAAACAGAAAGATTTGAAATCCGAGGCTATTTTGCTTAATTCTGCTAGACTATAGCCCATGGATTCAAAATGGACTTTTTTCCTGAATTCGCGAATGACAATTTCTGTGATAATAATAATCACGAGCATCACATACTGAACACAAATTTGAAAATTTAGCTCTGAGAAGCCATTATTCACAAAAACAGAAAGATTTGAAATCCGAGGCTATTTTGCTTAATTCTGCTGGACTATAGCCCATGGATTCAAAATGGACTTTTTTCCTGAAATCGCAAATTACGATTTCTATGATTTTGATGATCACGAGCATCACTTACTGAACACAAATTTGAAAATTTAGCTCTGAGAAGCCATTATTCACAAAAACAGAAAGATTTGAAATCCGAGGCTATTTTGCTTAATTCTGCTAGACTATAGCCCATGGATTCAAAATGGACTTTTTTCCTGAATTCGCGAATGACAATTTCTGTGATAATAATAATCACGAGCATCACATACTGAACACAAATTTGAAAATTTAGCTCTGAGAAGCCATTATTCACAAAAACAGAAAGATTTGAAATCCGAGGCTATTTTGCTTAATTCTGCTGGACTATAGCCCATGGATTCAAAATGGACTTTTTTCCTGAAATCGCGAATGACAATTTCTGTGATGTTGGTAATCACGACCATCACTTACTGAACACAAGTTTGAAAATTTAGCTCTGAGAACTAAGTATTCACAAAAATAGAGAGGTTTTAAATCCGAGGCTATTTTGCTTAATTCTGCTGGACTATAGCCCATGGATTCAAAATGGACTTTTTTCCTGAAATCGCAAATTACGATTTCTATGATTTTGATGATCACGAGCATCACTTACTGAACACAAATTTGAAAATTTAGCTCTGAGAAGCCATTATTCAGAAAAACAGAAAGATTTGAAATCCGAGGCTATTTTGCTTAATTCTGCTGGACTATAGCCCATGGATTCAAAATGGACTTTTTTCCTGAAATCGCGAATGACAATTTCTGTGATGTTGGTAATCACGACCATCACTTACTGAACACAAGTTTGAAAATTTAGCTCTGAGAACTAAGTATTCACAAAAATAGAGAGGTTTTAAATCCGAGGCTATTTTGCTTAATTCTGCTGGACTATAGCCCATGGATTCAAAATGGACTTTTTTCCTGAAATCGCAAATTACGATTTCTATGATTTTGATGATCACGAGCATCACTTACTGAACACAAATTTGAAAATTTAGCTCTGAGAAGCCATAATTCAGAAAAACAGAAAGATTTGAAATCCGAGGCTATTTTGCTTAATTCTGCTGGACTATAGCCCATGGATTCAAAATGGACTTTTTTCCTGAAATCGCAAATTACGATTTCTATGATTTTGATGATCACGAGCATCACTTACTGAACACAAATTTGAAAATTTAGCTCTGAGAAGCCATTATTCAGAAAAACAGAAAGGTTTGAAATCCGAGGCTATTTTGCTTAATTCTGCTGGACTATAGCCCATGGATTCAAAATGGACTTTTTTCCTGAAATCGCAAATTACGATTTCTATGATTTTGATGATCACGAGCATCACTTACTGAACACAAATTTGAAAATTTAGCTCTGAGAACCCATTATTCACAAAAACAGAAAGATTTGAAATCCGAGGCTATTTTGCTTAATTCTGCTGGACTATAGCCCATGGATTCAAAATGGACCTTTTTCCTGAAATGGCGAATGACAATTTCTGTGATGTTGGTAATCACGACCATCACTTACTGAACACAAATTTGAAAATTTAGCACTGAGAACCCATTATTCACAAAAATAGAGAGATTTGAAATCCGAGGCTATTTTGCTTAATTCTGCTGGACTATAGCCCATGGATTCAAAATGGACTTTTTTCCTGAAATCGCAAGTTACGATTTCTATGATATTGATGATCACGAGCATCACTCACTGAACACAAATTTGAAAATTTAGCTCTGAGAAGCCATTATTCACAAAAATAGAGAGATTTGAAATCCGAGGCTATTTTGCTTAATTCTGCTGGACTATAGCCCATGGATTCAAAATGGACTTTTTTCCTAAATTCGCAAATGACAATTTCTGTGATATTGATGATCACGAGCATCACTCACTGAACACAAATTTGAAAATTTAGCTCTGAGAACTAAGTATTCACAAAAATAGAGAGATTTGAAATCCGAGGCTATTTTGCTTAATTCTGCTGGACTATAGCCCATGGATTCAAAATGGACTTTTTTCCTGAAATCGCAAATTACGATTTCTATGATTTTGATGATCACGAGCATCACTCACTGAACACAAATTTGAAAATTTAGCTCTGAGAAGCCATTATTCACAAAAACAGAAAGATTTGAAATCCGAGGCTATTTTGCTTAATTCTGCTGGACTATAGCCCATGGATTCAAAATGGACTTTTTTCCTGAAATCGCGAATGACAATTTCTGTGATGTTGGTAATCACGACCATCACTTACTGAACACAAATTTGAAAATTTAGCTCTGAGAAGCCATTATTCACAAAAACAGAAAGATTTGAAATCCGAGGCTATTTTGCTTAATTCTGCTGGACTATAGCCCATGGATTCAAAATGGACTTTTTTCCTGAAATCGCGAATGACAATTTCTGTGATGTTGGTAATCACGACCATCACTTACTGAACACAAATTTGAAAATTTAGCTCTGAGAAGCCATTATTCACAAAAACAGAAAGATTTGAAATCCGAGGCTATTTTGCTTAATTCTGCTGGACTATAGCCCATGGATTCAAAATGGACTTTTTTCCTGAAATCGCGAATGACAATTTCTGTGATGTTGGTAATCACGACCATCACTTACTGAACACAAATTTGAAAATTTAGCTCTGAGAAGCCATTATTCACAAAAACAGAAAGATTTGAAATCCGAGGCTATTTTGCTTAATTCTGCTGGACTATAGCCCATGGATTCAAAATGGACTTTTTTCCTGAAATCGCGAATGACAATTTCTGTGATGTTGGTAATCACGACCATCACTTACTGAACACAAATTTGAAAATTTAGCTCTGAGAAGCCATTATTCACAAAAACAGAAAGATTTGAAATCCGAGGCTATTTTGCTTAATTCTGCTGGACTATAGCCCATGGATTCAAAATGGACTTTTTTCCTGAAATCGCGAATGACAATTTCTGTGATGTTGGTAATTACGACCATCACTTACTGAACACAAGTTTGAAAATTTAGCTCTGAGAACTAAGTATTCACAAAAATAGAGAGGTTTTAAATCCGAGGCTATTTTGCTTAATTCTGCTGGACTATAGCCCATGGATTCAAAATGGACTTTTTTCCTAAATTCGCAAATGACAATTTCTGTGATATTGATGATCACGAGCATCACTCACTGAACACAAATTTGAAAATTTAGCTCTGAGAAGCCATTATTCACAAAAACAGAAAGATTTGAAATCCGAGGCTATTTTGCTTAATTCTGCTGGACTATAGCCCATGGATTCAAAATGGACTTTTTTCCTGAAATCGCGAATGACAATTTCTGTGATGTTGGTAATCACGACCATCACTTACTGAACACAAATTTGAAAATTTAGCTCTGAGAAGCCATTATTCACAAAAAGAGAAAGATTTGAAATCCGAGGCTATTTTGCTTAATTCTGCTGGACTATAGCCCATGGATTCAAAATGGACTTTTTTCCTGAAATCGCGAATGACAATTTCTGTGATGTTGGTAATCACGACCATCACTTACTGAACACAAATTTGAAAATTTAGCTCTGAGAAGCCATTATTCACAAAAACAGAAAGATTTGAAATCCGAGGCTATTTTGCTTAATTCTGCTGGACTATAGCCCATGGATTCAAAATGGACTTTTTTCCTGAAATCGCGAATGACAATTTCTGTGATGTTGGTAATCACGACCATCACTTACTGAACACAAGTTTGAAAATTTAGCTCTGAGAACTAAGTATTCACAAAAATAGAGAGGTTTTAAATCCGAGGCTATTTTGCTTAATTCTGCTGGACTATAGCCCATGGATTCAAAATGGACTTTTTTCCTGAAATCGCAAATTACGATTTCTATGATTTTGATGATCACGAGCATCACTTACTGAACACAAATTTGAAAATTTAGCTCTGAGAAGCCATTATTCACAAAAACAGAAAGATTTGAAATCCGAGGCTATTTTGCTTAATTCTGCTGGACTATAGCCCATGGATTCAAAATGGACTTTTTTCCTGAAATCGCGAATGACAATTTCTGTGATGTTGGTAATCACGACCATCACTTACTGAACACAAGTTTGAAAATTTAGCTCTGAGAACTAAGTATTCACAAAAATAGAGAGGTTTTAAATCCGAGGCTATTTTGCTTAATTCTGCTGGACTATAGCCCATGGATTCAAAATGGACTTTTTTCCTGAAATCGCAAATTACGATTTCTATGATTTTGATGATCACGAGCATCACTTACTGAACACAAATTTGAAAATTTAGCTCTGAGAAGCCATTATTCACAAAAACAGAAAGATTTGAAATCCGAGGCTATTTTGCTTAATTCTGCTGGACTATAGCCCATGGATTCAAAATGGACTTTTTTCCTGAAATCGCGAATGACAATTTCTGTGATGTTGGTAATCACGACCATCACTTACTGAACACAAGTTTGAAAATTTAGCTCTGAGAACTAAGTATTCACAAAAATAGAGAGGTTTTAAATCCGAGGCTATTTTGCTTAATTCTGCTGGACTATAGCCCATGGATTCAAAATGGACTTTTTTCCTGAAATCGCGAATGACAATTTCTGTGATGTTGGTAATCACGACCATCACTTATTGAACACAAGTTTGAAAATTTAGCTCTGAGAACTAAGTATTCACAAAAATAGAGAGGTTTTAAATCCGAGGCTATTTTGCTTAATTCTGCTGGACTATAGCCCATGGATTCAAAATGGACTTTTTTCCTGAAATCGCGAATGACAATTTCTGTGATGTTGGTAATCACGACCATCACTTACTGAACACAAGTTTGAAAATTTAGCTCTGAGAACTAAGTATTCACAAAAATAGAGAGGTTTTAAATCCGAGGCTATTTTGCTTAATTCTGCTGGACTATAGCCCATGGATTCAAAATGGACTTTTTTCCTGAAATCGCAAATTACGATTTCTATGATTTTGATGATCACGAGCATCACTTACTGAACACAAATTTGAAAATTTAGCTCTGAGAAGCCATTATTCACAAAAACAGAAAGATTTGAAATCCGAGGCTATTTTGCTTAATTCTGCTGGACTATAGCCCATGGATTCAAAATGGACTTTTTTCCTGAAATCGCGAATGACAATTTCTGTGATGTTGGTAATCACGACCATCACTTACTGAACACAAGTTTGAAAATTTAGCTCTGAGAACTAAGTATTCACAAAAATAGAGAGGTTTTAAATCCGAGGCTATTTTGCTTAATTCTGCTGGACTATAGCCCATGGATTCAAAATGGACTTTTTTCCTGAAATCGCAAATTACGATTTCTATGATTTTGATGATCACGAGCATCACTTACTGAACACAAATTTGAAAATTTAGCTCTGAGAAGCCATTATTCACAAAAACAGAAAGATTTGAAATCCGAGGCTATTTTGCTTAATTCTGCTGGACTATAGCCCATGGATTCAAAATGGACTTTTTTCCTGAAATCGCAAATTACGATTTCCATGATTTTGATGATCACGAGCATCACTTACTGAACACAAATTTGAAAATTTAGCTCTGAGAAGCCATTATTCACAAAAACAGAAAGATTTGAAATCCGAGGCTATTTTGCTTAATTCTGCTGGACTATAGCCCATGGATTCAAAATGGACTTTTTTCCTGAAATCGCAAATTACGATTTCTATGATTTTGATGATCACGAGCATCACTTACTGAACACAAATTTGAAAATTTAGCTCTGAGAAGCCATAATTCAGAAAAACAGAAAGATTTGAAATCCGAGGCTATTTTGCTTAATTCTGCTGGACTATAGCCCATGGATTCAAAATGGACTTTTTTCCTGAAATCGCAAATTACGATTTCTATGATTTTGATGATCACGAGCATCACTTACTGAACACAAATTTGAAAATTTAGCTCTGAGAAGCCATTATTCACAAAAACAGAAAGATTTGAAATCCGAGGCTATTTTGCTTAATTCTGCTGGACTATAGCCCATGGATTCAAAATGGACTTTTTTCCTGAAATCGCAAATTACGATTTCTATGATTTTGATGATCACGAGCATCACTTACTGAACACAAATTTGAAAATTTAGCTCTGAGAAGCCATAATTCAGAAAAACAGAAAGATTTGAAATCCGAGGCTATTTTGCTTAATTCTGCTGGACTATAGCCCATGGATTCAAAATGGACTTTTTTCCTGAAATCGCAAATTACGATTTCTATGATTTTGATGATCACGAGCATCACTTACTGAACACAAATTTGAAAATTTAGCTCTGAGAAGCCATTATTCACAAAAAACAGAAAGATTTGAAATCCGAGGCTATTTTGCTTAATTCTGCTGGACTATAGCCCATGGATTCAAAATGGACTTTTTTCCTGAAATCGCAAATTACGATTTCTATGATTTTGATGATCACGAGCATCACTTACTGAACACAAATTTGAAAATTTAGCTCTGAGAAGCCATTATTCACAAAAAACAGAAAGATTTGAAATCCGAGGCTATTTTGCTTAATTCTGCTGGACTATAGCCCATGGATTCAAAATGGACTTTTTTCCTGAAATCGCAAATTACGATTTCTATGATTTTGATGATCACGAGCATCACTTACTGAACACAAATTTGAAAATTTAGCTCTGAGAAGCCATTATTCACAAAAACAGAAAGATTTGAAATCCGAGGCTATTTTGCTTAATTCTGCTGGACTATAGCCCATGGATTCAAAATGGACTTTTTTCCTGAAATCGCAAATTACAATTTCTATGATTTTGATAATCACGAGCATCACTTACTGAACACAAATTTGAAAATTTAGCTCTGAGAAGCCATTATTCACAAAAACAGAAAGATTTGAAATCCGAGGCTATTTTGCTTAATTCTGCTGGACTATAGCCCATGGATTCAAAATGGACTTTTTTCCTGAAATCGCAAATTACAATTTCTATGATTTTGATGATCACGAGCATCACTTACTGAACACAAATTTGAAAATTTAGCTCTGAGAAGCCATAATTCAGAAAAACAGAAAGATTTGAAATCCGAGGCTATTTTGCTTAATTCTGCTGGACTATAGCCCATGGATTCAAAATGGACTTTTTTCCTGAAATCGCAAATTACGATTTCTATGATTTTGATGATCACGAGCATCACTTACTGAACACAAATTTGAAAATTTAGCTCTGAGAAGCCATTATTCACAAAAACAGAAAGATTTGAAATCCGAGGCTATTTTGCTTAATTCTGCTAGACTATAGCCCATGGATTCAAAATGGACTTTTTTCCTGAATTCGCGAATGACAATTTCTGTGATAATAATAATCACGAGCATCACATACTGAACACAAATTTGAAAATTTAGCTCTGAGAAGCCATTATTCACAAAAACAGAAAGATTTGAAATCCGAGGCTATTTTGCTTAATTCTGCTGGACTATAGCCCATGGATTCAAAATGGACTTTTTTCCTGAAATCGCAAATTACGATTTCTATGATTTTGATGATCACGAGCATCACTTACTGAACACAAATTTGAAAATTTAGCTCTGAGAAGCCATTATTCACAAAAACAGAAAGATTTGAAATCCGAGGCTATTTTGCTTAATTCTGCTGGACTATAGCCCATGGATTCAAAATGGACTTTTTTCCTGAAATCGCGAATGACAATTTCTGTGATGTTGGTAATCACGACCATCACTTACTGAACACAAGTTTGAAAATTTAGCTCTGAGAACTAAGTATTCACAAAAATAGAGAGGTTTTAAATCCGAGGCTATTTTGCTTAATTCTGCTGGACTATAGCCCATGGATTCAAAATGGACTTTTTTCCTGAAATCGCAAATTACGATTTCTATGATTTTGATGATCACGAGCATCACTTACTGAACACAAATTTGAAAATTTAGCTCTGAGAAGCCATTATTCACAAAAACAGAAAGATTTGAAATCCGAGGCTATTTTGCTTAATTCTGCTGGACTATAGCCCATGGATTCAAAATGGACTTTTTTCCTGAAATCGCAAATTACGATTTCTATGATTTTGATGATCACGAGCATCACTTACTGAACACAAATTTGAAAATTTAGCTCTGAGAACCCATTATTTACAAAAATAGTGAGGTTTGAAATCCGAGGCTATTTTGCTTAATTCTGCTGGACTATAGCCCATGGATTCAAAATGGACTTTTTTCCTGAATTCGCGAATGACAATTTCTGTGATAATAATAATCACGAGCATCACATACTGAACACAAATTTGAAAATTTAGCTCTGAGAAGCCATTATTCACAAAAACAGAAAGATTTGAAATCCGAGGCTATTTTGTTTAATTCTGCTGGACTATAGCCCATGGATTCAAAATGGACTTTTTTCCTGAAATCGCAAATTACGATTTCTATGATTTTGATGATCACGAGCATCACTTACTGAACACAAATTTGAAAATTTAGCTCTGAGAAGCCATTATTCACAAAAACAGAAAGATTTGAAATCCGAGGCTATTTTGCTTAATTCTGCTGGACTATAGCCCATGGATTCAAAATGGACTTTTTTCCTGAAATCGCAAGTTACGATTTCTATGATATTGATGATCACGAGCATCACTCACTGAACACAAATTTGAAAATTTAGCTCTGAGAACCCATTATTTACAAAAATAGTGAGGTTTGAAATCCGAGGCTATTTTGCTTAATTCTGCTGGACTATAGCCCATGGATTCAAAATGGACTTTTTTCCTGAATTCGCGAATGACAATTTCTGTGATAATAATAATCACGAGCATCACATACTGAACACAAATTTGAAAATTTAACTCTGAGAAGCCATTATTCACAAAAACAGAAAGATTTGAAATCCGAGGCTATTTTGCTTAATTCTGCTGGACTATAGCCCATGGATTCAAAATGGACTTTTTTCCTGAAATCGCAAGTTACGATTTCTATGATATTGATGATCACGAGCATCACTCACTGAACACAAATTTGAAAATTTAGCTCTGAGAAGCCATTATTCACAAAAATAGAGAGATTTGAAATCCGAGGCTATTTTGCTTAATTCTGCTGGACTATAGCCCATGGATTCAAAATGGACTTTTTTCCTAAATTCGCAAATGACAATTTCTGTGATATTGATGATCACGAGCATCACTCACTGAACACAAATTTGAAAATTTAGCTCTGAGAACTAAGTATTCACAAAAATAGAGAGATTTGAAATCCGAGGCTATTTTGCTTAATTCTGCTGGACTATAGCCCATGGATTCAAAATGGACTTTTTTCCTGAAATCGCAAGTTACGATTTCTATGATATTGATGATCACGAGCATCACTCACTGAACACAAATTTGAAAATTTAGCTCTGAGAAGCCATTATTCACAAAAATAGAGAGATTTGAAATCCGAGGCTATTTTGCTTAATTCTGCTGGACTATAGCCCATGGATTCAAAATGGACTTTTTTCCTAAATTCGCAAATGACAATTTCTGTGATATTGATGATCACGAGCATCACTCACTGAACACAAATTTGAAAATTTAGCTCTGAGAACTAAGTATTCACAAAAATAGAGAGATTTGAAATCCGAGGCTATTTTGCTTAATTCTGCTGGACTATAGCCCATGGATTCAAAATGGACTTTTTTCCTGAAATCGCAAGTTACGATTTCTATGATATTGATGATCACGAGCATCACTCACTGAACACAAATTTGAAAATTTAGCTCTGAGAAGCCATTATTCACAAAAATAGAGAGATTTGAAATCCGAGGCTATTTTGCTTAATTCTGCTGGACTATAGCCCATGGATTCAAAATGGACTTTTTTCCTGAAATCGCAAGTTACGATTTCTATGATATTGATGATCACGAGCATCACTCACTGAACACAAATTTGAAAATTTAGCTCTGAGAACTAAGTATTCACAAAAATAGAGAGATTTGAAATCCGAGGCTATTTTGCTTAATTCTGCTGGACTATAGCCCATGGATTCAAAATGGACTTTTTTCCTGAAATCGCAAGTTACGATTTCTATGATATTGATGATCACGAGCATCACTCACTGAACACAAATTTGAAAATTTAGCTCTGAGAAGCCATTATTCACAAAAACAGAAAGATTTGAAATCCGAGGCTATTTTGCTTAATTCTGCTGGACTATAGCCCATGGATTAAAAATGGACTTTTTTCCTGAAATCGCAAATTATGATTTCTATGATATTGATGATCACGAGCATTACTTACTGAACACAAATTTGAAAATTTAGCTCTGAGAACCCATTATTCACAAAAATAAAGAGATTTGAAATCCGAGGCTATTTTGCTTAATTCTAATGGACTATAGCCCATGGATTCAAAATGGACTTTTTTCCTGAAATCGCAAATTACGATTTCTATGATATTGATGATCACGAGCATCACTCACTGAATACAAATTTGTTAATTTAGCTCTGAGAACTAAGTATTCACAAAAATAGAGAGATTTGAAATCCGAGGCTATTTTGCTTAATTCTGCTGGACTATAGCCCACGGATTCAAAATGGACTTTTTTCCTGAAATCGCAAATTACGATTTCTATGATATTGATGATCACGAGCATTACTTACTGAACACAAATTTGAAAATTTAGCTCTGAGAACCCATTATTCACAAAAATAAAGAGATTTGAAATCCGAGGCTATTTTGCTTAATTCTAATGGACTATAGCCCATGGATTCAATATGGACTTTTTTCCTGAAATCGCAAATTACGATTTCTATGATATTGATGATCACGAGCATCACTCACTGAATACAAATTTGTAAATTTAGCTCTGAGAACTAAGTATTCACAAAAATAGAGAGATTTGAAATCCGAGGCTATTTTGCTTAATTCTAATGGACTATAGCCCATGGATTCAAAATGGACTTTTTTCCTGAAATCGCAAATTACGATTTCTATGATATTGATGATCACGAGCATCACTCACTGAATACAAATTTGTTAATTTAGCTCTGAGAACTAAGTATTCACAAAAATAGAGAGATTTGAAATCCGAGGCTATTTTGCTTAATTCTGCTGGACTATAGCCCACGGATTCAAAATGGACTTTTTTCCTGAAATCGCAAATTACGATTTCTATGATATTGATGATCACGAGCATTACTTACTGAACACAAATTTGAAAATTTAGCTCTGAGAACCCATTATTCACAAAAATAAAGAGATTTGAAATCCGAGGCTATTTTGCTTAATTCTAATGGACTATAGCCCATGGATTCAAAATGGACTTTTTTCCTGAAATCGCAAATTACGATTTCTATGATATTGATGATCACGAGCATCACTCACTGAATACAAATTTGTAAATTTAGCTCTGAGAACTAAGTATTCACAAAAATAGAGAGATTTGAAATCCGAGGCTATTTTGCTTAATTCTAATGGACTATAGCCCATGGATTCAAAATGGACTTTTTTCCTGAAATCGCAAATTACGATTTCTATGATATTGATGATCACGAGCATCACTCACTGAATACAAATTTGTAAATTAAGCTCTGAGAACTAAGTATTCACAAAAATAGAGAGATTTGAAATCCGAGGCTATTTTGCTTAATTCTAATGGACTATAGCCCATGGATTCAAAATGGACTTTTTTCCTGAATTCGCAAATGACAATTCCTGTGATATTGAATATCACGAGCATCACTCACTGAACACAAATTTGAAAATTTAGCTCTGAGAACCCATTATTCACAAAAATAAAGAGATTTGAAATCCGAGGCTATTTTGCTTAATTCTGGTGGACTATAGCCCATGGATTCAAAATGGACTTTTTTCCTGAAATCGCAAATTACGATTTCTATGATATTGATGATCACGAGCATCACTCACTGAATACAAATTTGTAAATTTAGCTCTGAGAACTAAGTATTCACAAAAATAGAGAGATTTGAAATCCGAGGCTATTTTGCTTAATTCTAATGGACTATAGCCCATGGATTCAAAATGGACTTTTTTCCTGAAATCGCAAATTACGATTTCTATGATTTTGATGATCACGAGCATCACTCACTGAATACAAATTTGTAAATTAAGCTCTGAGAACTAAGTATTCACAAAAATAGAGAGATTTGAAATCCGAGGCTATTTTGCTTAATTCTAATGGACTATAGCCCATGGATTCAAAATGGACTTTTTTCCTGAATTCGCAAATGACAATTTCTGTGATATTGAATATCACGAGCATCACTCACTGAACACAAATTTGAAAATTTAGCTCTGAGAACCCATTATTCACAAAAATAGAGGGATTTGAAATCCGAGGCTATTTTACTTAATTCTGCTGGACTATAGCCCCTGGATTCAAAATGGACTTTTTTCCTGAATTCGCAAATGACAATTTCTGTGATATTGAATATCACGAGCATCACTCACTGAACACAAATTTGAAAATTTAGCTCTGAGAACCCATTATTCACAAAAATAGAGGGATTTGAAATCCGAGGCTATTTTGCTTAATTCTAATGGACTATAGCCCATGGATTCAAAATGGACTTTTTTCCTGAATTCGCAAATGACAATTTCTGTGATATTGAATATCACGAGCATCACTCACTGAACACAAATTTGAAAATTTAGCTCTGAGAACCCATTATTCACAAAAATAGAGGGATTTGAAATCCGAGGCTATTTTACTTAATTCTGCTGGACTATAGCCCCTGGATTCAAAATGGACTTTTTTCCTGAATTCGCAAATGACAATTTCTGTGATATTGAATATCACGAGCATCACTCACTAAACACAAATTTGAAAATTTAGCTCTGAGAACCCATTATTCACAAAAATAGAGAGGTTTGAAATCCGAGGCTATTTTGCTTAATTCTGCTGGACTATAGCCCATGGATTCAAAATGGACTTTTTTCCTGAAATCGCAATTTACGATTTCTTTGATATTGATGATCACGAGCATCACTTACTGAACACAAATTTGAAAATTTAGCCCTGAGAACCCATTATTCACAAAAATAGAGAGATTTGAAATCCGAGGCTATTTTGCTTAATTCTGCTGGACTATAGCCCCTGGATTCAAAATGGACTTTTTTCCTGAATTCGCAAATGACAATTTCTGTGATATTGAATATCACGAGCATCACTCACTGAACACAAATTTGAAAATTTAGCTCTGAGAACCCATTATTCACAAAAATAGAGAGGTTTGAAATCCGAGGCTATTTTGCTTAATTCTGCTGGACTATAGCCCATGGATTCAAAATGGACTTTTTTCCTGAATTCGCAAATGACAATTTCTGTGATATTGAATATCACGAGCATCACTCACTGAACACAAATTTGAAAATTTAGCTCTGAGAACCCATTATTCACAAAAATAGAGGGATTTGAAATCCGAGGCTATTTTGCTTAATTCTGCTGGACTATAGCCCATGGATTCAAAATGGACTTTTTTCCTGAAATCGCAAATTACGATTTCTATGATATTGATCATCACGAGCATCACTTACTGAACACAAATTTGAAAATTTAGCTCTGAGAACCCATTATTCACAAAAATAGAGGGATTTGAAATCCGAGGCTATTTTGCTTAATTCTGCTGGACTATAGCCCATGGATTCAAAATGGACTTTTTTCCTGAAATCGCAATTTACGATTTCTTTGATATTGATGATCACGAGCATCACTTACTGAACACAAATTTGAAAATTTAGCACTGAGAACCCATTATTCACAAAAATAGAGAGATTTGAAATCCGAGGCTATTTTGCTTAATTCTGCTGGACTATAGCCCATGGATTCAAAATGGACTTTTTTCCTGAAATCGCAAATTACGATTTCTATGATATTGATGATCACGAGCATCACTCACTGAATACAAATTTGTTAATTTAGCTCTGAGAACTAAGTATTCACAAAAATAGAGAGATTTGAAATCCGAGGCTATTTTGCTTAATTCTAATGGACTATAGCTCATGGATTCAAAATGGACTTTTTTCCTGAAATCGCAAATTACGATTTCTATGATATTGATGATCACGAGCATCACTCACTGAATACAAATTTGTAAATTTAGCTCTGAGAACTAAGTATTCACAAAAATAGAGAGATTTGAAATCCGAGGCTATTTTGCTTAATTCTGCTGGACTATAGCCCACGGATTCAAAATGGACTTTTTTCCTGAAATCGCAAATTACGATTTCTATGATATTGATGATCACGAGCATCACTCACTGAATACAAATTTGTAAATTTAGCTCTGAGAACTAAGTATTCACAAAAATAGAGAGATTTGAAATCCGAGGCTATTTTGCTTAATTCTAATGGACTATAGCCCATGGATTCAAAATGGACTTTTTTCCTGAAATCGCAAATTACGATTTCTATGATATTGATGATCACGAGCATCACTCACTGAATACAAATTTGTAAATTAAGCTCTGAGAACTAAGTATTCACAAAAATAGAGAGATTTGAAATCCGAGGCTATTTTGCTTAATTCTAATGGACTATAGCCCATGGATTCAAAATGGACTTTTTTCCTGAAATCGCAAATTACGATTTCTATGATATTGATGATCACGAGCATCACTCACTGAATACAAATTTGTAAATTTAGCTCTGAGAACTAAGTATTCACAAAAATAGAGAGATTTGAAATCCGAGGCTATTTTGCTTAATTCTAATGGACTATAGCCCATGGATTCAAAATGGACTTTTTTCCTGAAATCGCAAATTACGATTTCTATGATATTGATGATCACGAGCATCACTCACTGAATACAAATTTGTAAATTAAGCTCTGAGAACTAAGTATTCACAAAAATAGAGAGATTTGAAATCCGAGGCTATTTTGCTTAATTCTAATGGACTATAGCCCATGGATTCAAAATGGACTTTTTTCCTGAAATCGCAAATTACGATTTCTATGATATTGATGATCACGAGCATCACTCACTGAATACAAATTTGTAAATTTAGCTCTGAGAACTAAGTATTCACAAAAATAGAGAGATTTGAAATCCGAGGCTATTTTGCTTAATTCTAATGGACTATAGCCCATGGATTCAAAATGGACTTATTTCCTGAAATCGCAAATTACGATTTCTATGATATTGATGATCACGAGCATTACTTACTGAACACAAATTTGAAAATTTAGCTCTGAGAACCCATTATTCACAAAAATAAAGAGATTTGAAATCCGAGGCTATTTTGCTTAATTCTGGTGGTCTATAGCCCACGGATTCAAAATGGACTTTTTTCCTGAAATCGCAAATTACGATTTCTATGATATTGATGATCACGAGCATCACTCACTGAATACAAATTTGTAAATTTAGCTCTGAGAACTAAGTATTCACAAAAATAGAGAGATTTGAAATCCGAGGCTATTTTGCTTAATTCTAATGGACTATAGCCCATGGATTCAAAATGGACTTTTTTCCTGAAATCGCAAATTACGATTTCTATGATATTGATGATCACGAGCATCACTCACTGAATACAAATTTGTAAATTAAGCTCTGAGAACTAAGTATTCACAAAAATAGAGAGATTTGAAATCCGAGGCTATTTTGCTTAATTCTAATGGACTATAGCCCATGGATTCAAAATGGACTTTTTTCCTGAAATCGCAAATTACGATTTCTATGATATTGATGATCACGAGCATCACTCACTGAATACAAATTTGTAAATTTAGCTCTGAGAACTAAGTATTCACAAAAATAGAGAGATTTGAAATCCGAGGCTATTTTGCTTAATTCTAATGGACTATAGCCCCTGGATTCAAAATGGACTTTTTTCCTGAATTCGCAAATGACAATTTCTGTGATATTGAATATCACGAGCATCACTCACTGAACACAAATTTGAAAATTTAGCTCTGAGTACCCATTATTCACAAAAATAGAGGGATTTGAAATCCGAGGCTATTTTACTTAATTCTGCTGGACTATAGCCCCTGGATTCAAAATGGACTTTTTTCCTGAATTCGCAAATGACAATTTCTGTGATATTGAATATCACGAGCATCACTCACTGAACACAAATTTGAAAATTTAGCTCTGAGAACCCATTATTCACAAAAATAGAGGGATTTGAAATCCGAGGCTATTTTGCTTAATTCTGCTGGACTATAGCCCCTGGATTCAAAATGGACTTTTTTCCTGAATTCGCAAATGACAATTTCTGTGATATTGAATATCACGAGCATCACTCACTGAACACAAATTTGAAAATTTAGCTCTGAGAACCCATTATTCACAAAAATAGAGAGGTTTGAAATCCGAGGCTATTTTGCTCGGACTATAGCCCATGGATTCAAAATGGACTTTTTTCCTGAAATCGCAAATTACGATTTCTATGATATTGATGATCACGAGCATCACTTACTGAACACAAATTTGAAAATTTAGCTCTGAGAACCCATTATTCACAAAAATAGAGGGATTTGAAATCCGAGGCTATTTTGCTTAATTCTGCTGGACTATAGCCCCTGGATTCAAAATGGACTTTTTTCCTGAATTCGCAAATGACAATTTCTGTGATATTGAATATCACGAGCATCACTCACTGAACACAAATTTGAAAATTTAGCTCTGAGAACCCATTATTCACAAAAATAGAGAGGTTTGAAATCCGAGGCTATTTTGCTCGGACTATAGCCCATGGATTCAAAATGGACTTTTTTCCTGAAATCGCAATTTACGATTTCTTTGATATTGATGATCACGAGCATCACTTACTGAACACAAATTTGAAAATTTAGCTCTGAGAACCCATTATTCACAAAAATAGAGGGATTTGAAATCCGAGGCTATTTTGCTTAATTCTGCTGGACTATAGCCCCTGGATTCAAAATGGACTTTTTTCCTGAATTCGCAAATGACAATTTCTGTGATATTGAATATCATGAGCATCACTCACTGAACACAAATTTGAAAATTTAGCTCTGAGAACCCATTATTCACAAAAATAGAGGGATTTGAAATCCGAGGCTATTTTGCTTAATTCTGCTGGACTATAGCCCATGGATTCAAAATGGACTTTTTTCCTGAAATCGCAAATTACGATTTCTATGATATTGATGATCACGAGCATCACTTACTGAACACAAATTTGAAAATTTAGCTCTGAGAACCCATTATTCACAAAAATAGAGGGATTTGAAATCCGAGGCTATTTTGCTTAATTCTGCTGGACTATAGCCCATGGATTCAAAATGGACTTTTTTCCTGAAATCGCAAATTACGATTTCTATGATATTGATGATCACGAGCATCACTTACTGAACACAAATTTGAAAATTTAGCTCTGAGAACCCATTATTCACAAAAATAGAGGGATTTGAAATCCGAGGCTATTTTGCTTAATTCTGCTGGACTATAGCCCATGGATTCAAAATGGACTTTTTTCCTGAAATCGCAATTTACGATTTCTTTGATATTGATGATCACGAGCATCACTTACTGAACACAAATTTGAAAATTTAGCTCTGAGAACCCATTATTCACAAAAATAGAGGGATTTGAAATCCGAGGCTATTTTGCTTAATTCTGCTGGACTATAGCCCCTGGATTCAAAATGGACTTTTTTCCTGAATTCGCAAATGACAATTTCTGTGATATTGAATATCACGAGCATCACTCACTGAACACAAATTTGAAAATTTAGCTCTGAGTACCCATTATTCACAAAAATAGAGGGATTTGAAATCCGAGGCTATTTTACTTAATTCTGCTGGACTATAGCCCCTGGATTCAAAATGGATTTTTTTCCTGAATTCGCAAATGACAATTTCTGTGATATTGAATATCACGAGCATCACTCACTGAACACAAATTTGAAAATTTAGCTCTGAGAACCCATTATTCACAAAAATAGAGGGATTTGAAATCCGAGGCTATTTTGCTTAATTCTGCTGGACTATAGCCCCTGGATTCAAAATGGACTTTTTTCCTGAATTCGCAAATGACAATTTCTGTGATATTGAATATCACGAGCATCACTCACTGAACACAAATTTGAAAATTTAGCTCTGAGAACCCATTATTCACAAAAATAGAGAGGTTTGAAATCCGAGGCTATTTTGCTCGGACTATAGCCCATGGATTCAAAATGGACTTTTTTCCTGAAATCGCAAATTACGATTTCTATGATATTGATGATCACGAGCATCACTTACTGAACACAAATTTGAAAATTTAGCTCTGAGAACCCATTATTCACAAAAATAGAGGGATTTGAAATCCGAGGCTATTTTGCTTAATTCTGCTGGACTATAGCCCATGGATTCAAAATGGACTTTTTTCCTGAAATCGCAAATTACGATTTCTATGATATTGATGATCACGAGCATCACTCACTGAATACAAATTTGTAAATTAAGCTCTGAGAACTAAGTATTCACAAAAATAGAGAGATTTGAAATCCGAGGCTATTTTGCTTAATTCTAATGGACTATAGCCCATGGATTCAAAATGGACTTTTTTCCTGAAATCGCAAATTACGATTTCTATGATATTGATGATCACGAGCATCACTCACTGAATACAAATTTGTAAATTTAGCTCTGAGAACTAAGTATTCACAAAAATAGAGAGATTTGAAATCCGAGGCTATTTTGCTTAATTCTAATGGACTATAGCCCATGGATTCAAAATGGACTTTTTTCCTGAAATCGCAAATTACGATTTCTATGATATTGATGATCACGAGCATCACTCACTGAATACAAATTTGTAAATTTAGCTCTGAGAACTAAGTATTCACAAAAATAGAGAGATTTGAAATCCGAGGCTATTTTGCTTAATTCTAATGGACTATAGCCCATGGATTCAAAATGGACTTATTTCCTGAAATCGCAAATTACGATTTCTATGATATTGATGATCACGAGCATTACTTACTGAACACAAATTTGAAAATTTAGCTCTGAGAACCCATTATTCACAAAAATAAAGAGATTTGAAATCCGAGGCTATTTTGCTTAATTCTGGTGGACTATAGCCCCTGGATTCAAAATGGACTTTTTTCCTGAAATCGCAAATTACGATTTCTATGATATTGATGATCACGAGCATCACTCACTGAATACAAATTTGTAAATTTAGCTCTGAGAACTAAGTATTCACAAAAATAGAGAGATTTGAAATCCGAGGCTCATTTGCTTAATTCTAATGGACTATAGCCCATGGATTCAAAATGGACTTTTTTCCTGAAATCGCAAATTACGATTTCTATGATATTGATGATCACGAGCATCACTCACTGAATACAAATTTGTAAATTTAGCTCTGAGAACTAAGTATTCACAAAAATAGAGAGATTTGAAATCCGAGGCTATTTTGCTTAATTCTAATGGACTATAGCCCATGGATTCAAAATGGACTTTTTTCCTGAATTCGCAAATGACAATTTCTGTGATATTGAATATCACGAGCATCACTCACTGAACACAAATTTGAAAATTTAGCTCTGAGAACCCATTATTCACAAAAATAGAGGGATTTGAAATCCGAGGCTATTTTGCTTAATTCTGCTGGACTATAGCCCCTGGATTCAAAATGGACTTTTTTCCTGAATTCGCAAATGACAATTTCTGTGATATTGAATATCACGAGCATCACTCACTGAACACAAATTTGAAAATTTAGCTCTGAGTACCCATTATTCACAAAAATAGAGGGATTTGAAATCCGAGGCTATTTTACTTAATTCTGCTGGACTATAGCCCCTGGATTCAAAATGGACTTTTTTCCTGAATTCGCAAATGACAATTTCTGTGATATTGAATATCACGAGCATCACTCACTGAACACAAATTTGAAAATTTAGCTCTGAGAACCCATTATTCACAAAAATAGAGGGATTTGAAATCCGAGGCTATTTTGCTTAATTCTGCTGGACTATAGCCCCTGGATTCAAAATGGACTTTTTTCCTGAATTCGCAAATGACAATTTCTGTGATATTGAATATCACGAGCATCACTCACTGAACACAAATTTGAAAATTTAGCTCTGAGAACCCATTATTCACAAAAATAGAGAGGTTTGAAATCCGAGGCTATTTTGCTCGGACTATAGCCCATGGATTCAAAATGGACTTTTTTCCTGAAATCGCAAATTACGATTTCTATGATATTGATGATCACGAGCATCACTTACTGAACACAAATTTGAAAATTTAGCTCTGAGAACCCATTATTCACAAAAATAGAGGGATTTGAAATCCGAGGCTATTTTGCTTAATTCTGCTGGACTATAGCCCATGGATTCAAAATGGACTTTTTTCCTGAAATCGCAAATTACGATTTCTATGATATTGATGATCACGAGCATCACTTACTGAACACAAATTTGAAAATTTAGCTCTGAGAACCCATTATTCACAAAAATAGAGGGATTTGAAATCCGAGGCTATTTTGCTTAATTCTGCTGGACTATAGCCCATGGATTCAAAATGGACTTTTTTCCTGAAATCGCAATTTACGATTTCTTTGATATTGATGATCACGAGCATCACTTACTGAACACAAATTTGAAAATTTAGCTCTGAGAACCCATTATTCACAAAAATAGAGGGATTTGAAATCCGAGGCTATTTTGCTTAATTCTGCTGGACTATAGCCCCTGGATTCAAAATGGACTTTTTTCCTGAATTCGCAAATGACAATTTCTGTGATATTGAATATCATGAGCATCACTTACTGAACACAAATTTCAAAATTTAGCTCTGAGAACCCATTATTCACAAAAATAGAGGGATTTGAAATCCGAGGCTATTTTGCTTAATTCTGCTGGACTATAGCCCATGGATTCAAAATGGACTTTTTTCCTGAAATCGCAAATTACGATTTCTATGATATTGATGATCACGAGCATCACTTACTGAACACAAATTTGAAAATTTAGCTCTGAGAACCCATTATTCACAAAAATAGAGGGATTTGAAATCCGAGGCTATTTTGCTTAATTCTGCTGGACTATAGCCCATGGATTCAAAATGGACTTTTTTCCTGAAATCGCAAATTACGATTTCTATGATATTGATGATCACGAGCATCACTTACTGAACACAAATTTGAAAATTTAGCTCTGAGAACCCATTATTCACAAAAATAGAGGGATTTGAAATCCGAGGCTATTTTGCTTAATTCTGCTGGACTATAGCCCATGGATTCAAAATGGACTTTTTTCCTGAAATTGCAAATTACGATTTCTATGATATTGATGATCACGAGCATCACTTACTGAACACAAATTTGAAAATTTAGCTCTGAGAACCCATTATTCACAAAAATAGAGGGATTTGAAATCCGAGGCTATTTTGCTTAATTCTGCTGGACTATAGCCCCTGGATTCAAAATGGACTTTTTTCCTGAATTCGCAAATGACAATTTCTGTGATATTGAATATCATGAGCATCACTTACTGAACACAAATTTCAAAATTTAGCTCTGAGAACCCATTATTCACAAAAATAGAGAGGTTTGAAATCCGAGGCTATTTTGCTTAATTCTGCTGGACTATAGCCCATGGATTCAAAATGGACTTTTTTCCTGAAATCGCAAATTACGATTTCTATGATATTGATGATCACGAGCATCACTTACTGAACACAAATTTGAAAATTTAGCTCTGAGAACCCATTATTCACAAAAATAGAGGGATTTGAAATCCGAGGCTATTTTACTTAATTCTGCTGGACTATAGCCCCTGGATTCAAAATGGACTTTTTTCCTGAATTCGCAAATGACAATTTCTGTGATATTGAATATCACGAGCATCACTCACTGAACACAAATTTGAAAATTTAGCTCTGAGAACCCATTATTCACAAAAATAGAGGGATTTGAAATCCGAGGCTATTTTGCTTAATTCTGCTGGACTATAGCCCCTGGATTCAAAATGGACTTTTTTCCTGAATTCGCAAATGACAATTTCTGTGATATTGAATATCACGAGCATCACTCACTGAACACAAATTTGAAAATTTAGCTCTGAGAACCCATTATTCACAAAAATAGAGAGGTTTGAAATCCGAGGCTATTTTGCTCGGACTATAGCCCATGGATTCAAAATGGACTTTTTTCCTGAAATCGCAAATTACGATTTCTATGATATTGATGATCACGAGCATCACTTACTGAACACAAATTTGAAAATTTAGCTCTGAGAACCCATTATTCACAAAAATAGAGGGATTTGAAATCCGAGGCTATTTTGCTTAATTCTGCTGGACTATAGCCCATGGATTCAAAATGGACTTTTTTCCTGAAATCGCAAATTACGATTTCTATGATATTGATGATCACGAGCATCACTTACTGAACACAAATTTGAAAATTTAGCTCTGAGAACCCATTATTCACAAAAATAGAGGGATTTGAAATCCGAGGCTATTTTGCTTAATTCTGCTGGACTATAGCCCATGGATTCAAAATGGACTTTTTTCCTGAAATCGCAATTTACGATTTCTTTGATATTGATGATCACGAGCATCACTTACTGAACACAAATTTGAAAATTTAGCTCTGAGAACCCATTATTCACAAAAATAGAGGGATTTGAAATCCGAGGCTATTTTGCTTAATTCTGCTGGACTATAGCCCCTGGATTCAAAATGGACTTTTTTCCTGAATTCGCAAATGACAATTTCTGTGATATTGAATATCATGAGCATCACTCACTGAACACAAATTTGAAAATTTAGCTCTGAGAACCCATTATTCACAAAAATAGAGGGATTTGAAATCCGAGGCTATTTTGCTTAATTCTGCTGGACTATAGCGCCTGGATTCAAAATGGACTTTTTTCCTGAATTCGCAAATGACAATTTCTGTGATATTGAATATCATGAGCATCACTTACTGAACACAAATTTCAAAATTTAGCTCTGAGAACCCATTATTCACAAAAATAGAGAGGTTTGAAATCCGAGGCTATTTTGCTTAATTCTGCTGGACTATAGCCCATGGATTCAAAATGGACTTTTTTCCTGAAATCGCAAATTACGATTTCTATGATATTGATGATCACGAGCATCACTTACTGAACACAAATTTGAAAATTTAGCTCTGAGAACCCATTATTCACAAAAATAGAGGGATTTGAAATCCGAGGCTATTTTGCTTAATTCTGCTGGACTATAGCCCATGGATTCAATAGGACTTTTTTCCTGAAATCGCAAATTACGATTTCTATGATATTGATGATCACGAGCATCACTTACTGAACACAAATTTGAAAATTTATCTCTGAGAACCCATTATTCACAAAAATAGAGGGATTTGAAATCCGAGGCTATTTTGCTTAATTCTGCTGGACTATAGCCCATGGATTCAAAATGGACTTTTTTCCTGAAATCGCAATTTACGATTTCTTTGATATTGATGATCACGAGCATCACTTACTGAACACAAATTTGAAAATTTAGCTCTGAGAACCCATTATTCACAAAAATAGAGGGATTTGAAATCCGAGGCTATTTTGCTTAATTCTGCTGGACTATAGCCCCTGGATTCAAAATGGACTTTTTTCCTGAATTCGCAAATGACAATTTCTGTGATATTGAATATCACGAGCATCACTCACTGAACACAAATCTGAAAATTTAGCTCTGAGAACCCATTATTCACAAAAATAGAGAGGTTTGAAATCCGAGGCTATATTGCTTAATTCTGCTGGACTATAGCCCATGGATTCAATAGGACTTTTTTCCTGAAATCGCAAATTACGATTTCTATGATATTGATGATCACGAGCATCACTTACTGAACACAAATTTGAAAATTTATCTCTGAGAACCCATTATTCACAAAAATAGAGGGATTTGAAATCCGAGGCTATTTTGCTTAATTCTGCTGGACTATAGCCCATGGATTCAAAATGGACTTTTTTCCTGAAATCGCAATTTACGATTTCTTTGATATTGATGACCACGAGCATCACTTACTGAACACAAATTTGAAAATTTAGCTCTGAGAACACATTATTCACAAAAATAGAGAGGTTTGAAATCCGAGGCTATTTTGCTTAATTCTGCTGGACTATAGCCCCTGGATTCAAAATGGACTTTTTTCCTGAATTCGCAAATGACAATTTCTGTGATATTGAATATCACGAGTATCACTCACTGAACACAAATTTCAAAATTTAGCCCTGAGAACCCATTATTCACAAAAATAGAGAGGTTTGAAATCCGAGGCTATTTTGCTTAATTCTGCTGGACTATAGCCCATGGATTCAAAATGGACTTTTTTCCTGAAATCGCAAATTACGATTTCTATGATATTGATGATCACGAGCATAACTCACTGAACACAAATTTGAAAATTTAGCTCTGAGAACTAAGTATGCACAAAAATAGAGAGATTTGAAATCTGAGGCTATTTTGCTTAATTCTGCTGGACTATAGCCCATGGATTCAAAATGGACTTTTTTCCTGAAATCGCAAATTACGATTTCTATGATATTGATGATCACGAGCATCACTTACTGAACACAAATTTCAAAATTTAGCTCTGAGAACCCATTATTCACAAAAATAGAGAGGTTTGAAATCCGAGGCTATTTTGCTTAATTCTGCTGGACTATAGCCCATGGATTCAAAATGGACTTTTTTCCTGAAATCGCAAATTACGATTTCTATGATATTGATAATCACGAGCATCACTTACTGAACACAAATTTGAAAATTTAGCTCTGAGAACTAAGTATTCACAAAAATAGAGAGATTTGAAATCCGAGGCTATTTTGCTTAATTCTGCTGGACTATAGCCCATGGATTCAAAATGGACTTTTTTCCTGAAATCGCAAATTACGATTTCTATGATATTCAATATCACGAGCATCACTCACTGAACACAAATTTGAAAATTTAGCTCTGAGAACTAAGTATTCACAAAAATAGAGAGGTTTGAAATTCGAGGCTATTTTGCTTAATTCTGCTGGACTATAGCCCATGGATTCAAGATGGAATTTTTTCCTGAAATCGCAAATTACGATTTCTATGATATTGATGATCACGAGCATCACTTACTGAACACAAATTTGAAAATTTAGCTCTGAGAACCCTTTATTGACAAAAATACAGAGATTTGAAATCCGAGGCTATTTTGCTTAATTCTGCTGGACTATAGCCCATGGATTCAAAATGGACTTTTTTCCTGAAATCGCAAATTACGATTTCTATGATATTGATAATCACGAGCATCACTTACTGAACACAAATTTGAAAATTTAGCTCTGAGAACTAAGTATTCACAAAAATAGAGAGATTTGAAATCCGAGGCTATTTTGCTTAATTCTGCTGGACTATAGCCCATGGATTCAAAATGGACTTTTTTCCTGAAATCGCAATTTACGATTTCTTTGATATTGATGATCACGAGCATCACTTACTGAACACAAATTTGAAAATTTAGCTCTGAGAACCCATTATTCACAAAAATAGAGGGATTTGAAATCCGAGGCTATTTTGCTTAATTCTGCTGGACTGTAGCCCCTGGATTCAAAATGGACTTTTTTCCTGAATTCGCAAATGACAATTTCTGTGATATTGAATATCACGAGCATCACTCACTGAACACAAATTTGAAAATTTAGCCCTGAGAACCCATTATTCACAAAAATAGAGAGGTTTGAAATCCGAGGCTATTTTGCTTAATTCTGCTGGACTATAGCCCATGGATTCAAAATGGACTTTTTTCCTGAAATCGCAATTTACGATTTCTTTGATATTGATGATCACGAGCATCACTTACTGAACACAAATTTGAAAATTTAGCCCTGAGAACCCATTATTCACAAAAATAGAGGGATTTGAAATCCGAGGCTATTTTGCTTAATTCTGCTGGACTATAGCCCATGGATTCAAAATGGACTTTTTTCCTGAATTCGCAAATGACAATTTCTGTGATATTGAATATCACGAGCATCACTCACTGAACACAAATTTGAAAATTTAGCTCTGAGAACCCATTATTCACAAAAATAGAGAGGTTTGAAATCCGAGGCTATTTTGCTTAATTCTGCTGGACTATAGCCCATGGATTCAAAATGCACTTTTTTCCTGAAATCGCGAATGACATTTTCTGTAATAATGATGATCACGAGCATCACTTACTGAACACAAATTTGAAAATTTAGCTCTGAGAAGCCATTATTCACAAAAACAGAAAGATTTGAAATCCGAGGCTATTTTGCTTAATTCTGCTGGACTATAGCCCATGGATTCAAAATGGACTTTTTTCCTGAAATCGCAAATTACGATTTCTTTGATATTGATGATCACGAGCATCACCTACTGAACACAAATTTGAAAATTTAGCTCTGAGAAGTCATTATTCACAAAAATAGAGAGATTTGAAATCCGAGGCTATTTTGCTTAATTCTGCTGGACTATAGCCCATGGATTCAAAATGGACTTTTTTCCTGAAATCGCAAATTACGATTTCTTTGATATTGATGATCACGAGCATCACCTACTGAACACAAATTTGAAAATTTAGCTCTGAGAACCCATTATTCACAAAAAGAGAGAGGTTTGAAATCCGAGGCTATTTTGCTTAATTCTGCTGGACTATAGCCCATGGATTCAAAATGGACTTTTTTCCTGAATTCGCAAATGACAATTTCTGTGATATTGAATATCACGAGCATCACTCACTGAACACAAATTTGAAAATTTAGCTCTGAGAACTAAGTATGCACAAAAATAGAGAGATTTGAAATCCGAGGCTATTTTGCTTAATTCTGCTGGACTATAGCCCCTGGATTCAAAATGGACTTTTTTCCTGAATTCGCAAATGACAATTTCTGTGATATTGAATATCACGAGCATCACTCACTGAACACAAATTTGAAAATTTAGCCCTGAGAACCCATTATTCACAAAAATAGAGAGGTTTGAAATCCGAGGCTATTTTGCTTAATTCTGCTGGACTATAGCCCATGGATTCAAAATGGACTTTTTTCCTGAAATCGCAATTTACGATTTCTTTGATATTGATGATCACGAGCATCACTTACTGAACACAAATTTGAAAATTTAGCCCTGAGAACCCATTATTCACAAAAATAGAGGGATTTGAAATCCGAGGCTATTTTGCTTAATTCTGCTGGACTATAGCCCATGGATTCAAAATGGACTTTTTTCCTGAATTCGCAAATGACAATTTCTGTGATATTGAATATCACGAGCATCACTCACTGAACACAAATTTGAAAATTTAGCTCTGAGAACCCATTATTCACAAAAATAGAGGGATTTGAAATCCGAGGCTATTTTGCTTAATTCTGCTGGACTATAGCCCATGGATTCAAAATGGACTTTTTTCCTGAAATCGCAAATTACGATTTCTATGATATTGATGATCACGAGCATCACTTACTGAACACAAATTTGAAAATTTAGCTCTGAGAACCCATTATTCACAAAAAGAGAGAGGTTTGAAATCCGAGGCTATTTTGCTTAATTCTGCTGGACTATAGCCCATGGATTCAAAATGGACTTTTTTCCTGAATTCGCAAATGACAATTTCTGTGATATTGAATATCACGAGCATCACTCACTGAACACAAATTTGAAAATTTAGCTCTGAGAACTAAGTATGCACAAAAATAGAGAGATTTGAAATCCGAGGCTATTTTGCTTAATTCTGCTGGACTATAGCCCCTGGATTCAAAATGGACTTTTTTCCTGAATTCGCAAATGACAATTTCTGTGATATTGAATATCACGAGCATCACTCACTGAACACAAATTTGAAAATTTAGCCCTGAGAACCCATTATTCACAAAAATAGAGAGGTTTGAAATCCGAGGCTATTTTGCTTAATTCTGCTGGACTATAGCCCATGGATTCAAAATGGACTTTTTTCCTGAAATCGCAATTTACGATTTCTTTGATATTGATGATCACGAGCATCACTTACTGAACACAAATTTGAAAATTTAGCCCTGAGAACCCATTATTCACAAAAATAGAGGGATTTGAAATCCGAGGCTATTTTGCTTAATTCTGCTGGACTATAGCCCATGGATTCAAAATGGAATTTTTTCCTGAAATCGCAAATTACGATTTCTATGATATTGATGATCACGAGCATCACTTACTGAACACAAATTTGAAAATTTAGCTCTGAGAACCCATTATTCACAAAAATAGAGAGGTTTGAAATCCGAGGCTATTTTGCTTAATTCTGCTGGACTATAGCCCATGGATTCAAAATGGACTTTTTTCCTGAATTCGCATATTACGATTTCTATGATATTGAATTTCACGAGCATCACTCACTGAACACAAATTTGAAAATTTAGCTCTGAGAACTAAGTATGCACAAAAATAGAGAGGTTTGAAATCCGAGGCTATTTTGCTTAATTCTGCTGGACTATAGCCCATGGATTCAATATGGACTTTTTTCCTGAATTCGCATATTACGATTTCTATGATATTGAATTTCACGAGCATCACTCACTGAACACAAATTTGAAAATTTAGCTCTGAGAACTAAGTATGCACAAAAATAGAGAGGTTTGAAATCCGAGGCTATTTTGCTTAATTCTGCTGGACTATAGCCCATGGATTCAAAATGGACTTTTTTCCTGAAATCGCAAATTACGATTTCTATGATATTGATGATCACGAGCATCACTTACTGAACACAAATTTGAAAATTTAGCTCTGAGAACTAAGTATTCACAAAAATAGAGAGATTTGAAATCCGAGGCTATTTTGCTTAATTCTGCTGGACTATAGCCCATGGATTCAAAATGGACTTTTTTCCTGAAATCGCAAATTACGATTTCTATGATATTGATGATCACGAGCATCACTTACTGAACACAAATTTGAAAATTTAGCTCTGAGAACCCATTATTCACAAAAATAGAGAGATTTGAAATCCGAGGCTATTTTGCTTAATTCTGCTGGACTATAGCCCATGGATTCAAAATGCACTTTTTTCCTGAAATCGCAAATTACGATTTCTTTGATATCGGTGATCACGAGCATCACTTACTGAACACAAATTTGAAAATTTAGCTCTGAGAACCCATTATTCACAAAAATAGAGAGGTTTGAAATCCGAGGCTATTTTGCTTAATTCTGCTGGACTATAGCCCATGGATTCAAAATGCACTTTTTTCCTGAAATCGCAAATTACGATTTCTTTGATATCGGTGATCACGAGCGTCACTTACTGAACACAAATTTGAAAATTTAGCTCTGAGAACCCATTATTCACAAAAATAGAGAGGTTTGAAATCCGAGGCTATTTTGCTTAATTCTGCTGGACTATAGCCCATGGATTCAAAATGCACTTTTTTCCTGAAATCGCAAATTACGATTTCTTTGATATCGGTGATCACGAGCATCACTTACTGAACACAAATTTGAAAATTTAGCTCTGAGAACCCATTATTCACAAAAATAGAGAGGTTTGAAATCCGAGGCTATTTTGCTTAATTCTGCTGGACTATAGCCCATGGACTCAAAATGCACTTTTTTCCTGAAATCGCGAATGACATTTTCTGTAATAATGATGATCACGAGCATCACTTACTGAACACAAATTTGAAAATTTAGCTCTGAGAAGCCATTATTCACAAAAACAGAAAGATTTGAAATCCGAGGCTATTTTGCTTAATTCTGCTGGACTATAGCCCATGGATTCAAAATGCACTTTTTTCCTGAAATCGCAAATTACGATTTCTATGATATTGATGATCACGAGCATCACTTACTGAACACAAATTTGAAAATTTAGCTCTGAGAACTAAGTATTCACAAAAATAGAGAGATTTGAAATCCGAGGCTATTTTGCTTAATTCTGCTGGACTATAGCCCATGGATTCAAAATGGACTTTTTTCCTGAAATCGCGAATGACATTTTCTGTAATAATGATGATCACGAGCATCACTTACTGAACACAAATTTGAAAATTTAGCTCTGAGAAGCCATTATTCACAAAAACAGAAAGATTTGAAATCCGAGGCTATTTTGCTTAATTCTGCTGGACTATAGCCCATGGATTCAAAATGGACTTTTTTCCTGAATTCGCGAATGACAATTTCTGTAATAATGATGATCACGAGCATCACTTACTGAACACAAATTTGAAAATTTAGCTCTGAGAACTAAGTATTCACAAAAATAGAGAGATTTGAAATCCGAGGCTATTTTGCTTAATTCTGCTGGACTATAGCCCATGGATTCAAAATGGACTTTTTTCCTGAAATCGCAAATTACGATTTCTATGATATTGATGATCACGAGCATCACTTACTGAACACAAATTTGAAAATTTAGCTCTGAGAACAAAGTATTCACAAAAATAGAGAGATTTGAAATCCGAGGCTATTTTGCTTAATTCTGCTGGACTATAGCCCATGGATTCAAAATGGACTTTTTTCCTGAAATCGCAATTTACGATTTCTTTGATATTGATGATCACGAGCATCACTTACTGAACACAAATTTGAAAATTTAGCCCTGAGAACCCATTATTCACAAAAATAGAGAGGTTTGAAATCCGAGGCTATTTTGCTTAATTCTGCTGGACTATAGCCCATGGATTCAAAATGCACTTTTTTCCTGAAATCGCAAATTACGATTTCTTTGATATCGGTGATCACGAGCATCACTTACTGAACACAAATTTGAAAATTTAGCTCTGAGAACCCATTATTCACAAAAATAGAGAGGTTTGAAATCCGAGGCTATTTTGCTTAATTCTGCTGGACTATAGCCCATGGATTCAAAATGGACTTTTTTCCTGAAATCGCGAATGACATTTTCTGTAATAATGATGATCACGAGCATCACTTACTGAACACAAATTTGAAAATTTAGCTCTGAGAAGCCATTATTCACAAAAACAGAAAGATTTGAAATCCGAGGCTATTTTGCTTAATTCTGCTGGACTATAGCCCATGGATTCAAAATGGACTTTTTTCCTGAAATCGCAAATTACGATTTCTATGATATTGATGATCACGAGCATCACTTACTGAACACAAATTTGAAAATTTAGCTCTGAGAACTAAGTATTCACAAAAATAGAGAGATTTGAAATCCGAGGCTATTTTGCTTAATTCTGCTGGACTATAGCCCATGGATTCAAAATGGACTTTTTTCCTGAAATCGCAAATTACGATTTCTATGATATTGATGATCACGAGCATCACTTACTGAACACAAATTTGAAAATTTAGCTCTGAGAACCCATTATTTACAAAAATAGAGAGATTTGAAATCCGAGGCTATTTTGCTTAATTCTGCTGGACTATAGCCCATGGATTCAAAATGGACTTTTTTCCTGAAATCGCAAATTACGATTTCTATGATATTGATGATCACGAGCATCACTTACTGAACACAAATTTGAAAATTTAGCTCTGAGAACTAAGTATTCACAAAAATAGAGAGATTTGAAATCCGAGGCTATTTTGCTTAATTCTGCTGGACTATAGCCCATGGATTCAAAATGGACTTTTTTCTTGAAATCGCAAATTACGATTTCTATGATATTGATGATCACGAGCATCACTTACTGAACACAAATTTGAAAATTTAGCTCTGAGAACCCATTATTCACAAAAATAGAGAGATTTGAAATCCGAGGCTATTTTGCTTAATTCTGCTGGACTATAGCCCATGGATTCAAAATGGACTTTTTTCCTGAAATCGCAAATTACGATTTCTTTGATATTGATGATCACGAGCATCACCTACTGAACACAAATTTGAAAATTTAGCTCTGAGAAGCCATTATTCACAAAAATAGAGAGATTTGAAATCCGAGGCTATTTTGCTTAATTCTGCTGGACTATAGCCCATGGATTCAAAATGGACTTTTTTCCTGAAATCGCAAATTACGATTTCTTTGATATTGATGATCACGAGCATCACCTACTGAACACAAATTTGAAAATTTAGCTCTGAGAACTAAGTATTCACAAAAATAGAGAGATTTGAAATCCGAGGCTATTTTGCTTAATTCTGCTGGACTATAGCCCATGGATTCAAAATGGACTTTTTTCCTGAAATCGCAAATTACGATTTCTTTGATATTGATGATCACGAGCATCACCTACTGAACACAAATTTGAAAATTTAGCTCTGAGAAGCCATTATTCACAAAAATAGAGAGATTTGAAATCCGAGGCTATTTTGCTTAATTCTGCTGGACTATAGCCCATGGATTCAAAATGGACTTTTTTCTTGAAATCGCAAATTACGATTTCTATGATATTGATGATCACGAGCATCACTTACTGAACACAAATTTGAAAATTTAGCTCTGAGAACCCATTATTCACAAAAATAGAGAGATTTGAAATCCGAGGCTATTTTGCTTAATTCTGCTGGACTATAGCCCATGGATTCAAAATGGACTTTTTTCCTGAAATCGCAAATTACGATTTCTTTGATATTGATGATCACGAGCATCACCTACTGAACACAAATTTGAAAATTTAGCTCTGAGAAGCCATTATTCACAAAAATAGAGAGATTTGAAATCCGAGGCTATTTTGCTTAATTCTGCTGGACTATAGCCCATGGATTCAAAATGCACTTTTTTCCTGAAATCGCAAATTACGATTTCTTTGATATCGGTGATCACGAGCATCACTTACTGAACACAAATTTGAAAATTTAGCTCTGAGAACCCATTATTCACAAAAATAGAGAGGTTTGAAATCCGAGGCTATTTTGCTTAATTCTGCTGGACTATAGCCCATGGATTCAAAATGGACTTTTTTCCTGAAATCGCAAATTACGATTTCTATGATATTGATGATCACGAGCATCACTTACTGAACACAAATTTGAAAATTTAGCTCTGAGAACCCATTATTCACAAAAATAGAGAGGTTTGAAATCCGAGGCTATTTTGCTTAATTCTGCTGGACTATAGCCCACGGATTCAAAATGGACTTTTTTCCTGAAATCGCGAATGACATTTTCTGTAATAATGATGATCACGAGCATCACTTACTGAACACAAATTTGAAAATTTAACTCTGAGAAGCCATTATTCACAAAAACAGAAAGATTTGAAATCCGAGGCTATTTTGCTTAATTCTGCTGGACTATAGCCCATGGATTCAAAATGCACTTTTTTCCTGAAATCGCAAATTACGATTTCTTTGATATCGGTGATCACGAGCATCACTTACTGAACACAAATTTGAAAATTTAGCTCTGAGAACCCATTATTCACAAAAATAGAGAGGTTTGAAATCCGAGGCTATTTTGCTTAATTCTGCTGGACTATAGCCCATGGATTCAAAATGGACTTTTTTCCTGAAATCGCAAATTACGATTTCTATGATATTGATGATCACGAGCATCACTTACTGAACACAAATTTGAAAATTTAGCTCTGAGAACCCATTATTCACAAAAATAGAGAGGTTTGAAATCCGAGGCTATTTTGCTTAATTCTGCTGGACTATAGCCCACGGATTCAAAATGGACTTTTTTCCTGAAATCGCGAATGACATTTTCTGTAATAATGATGATCACGAGCATCACTTACTGAACACAAATTTGAAAATTTAACTCTGAGAAGCCATTATTCACAAAAACAGAAAGATTTGAAATCCGAGGCTATTTTGCTTAATTCTGCTGGACTATAGCCCATGGATTCAAAATGCACTTTTTTCCTGAAATCGCAAATTACGATTTCTATGATATTGATGATCACGAGCATCACTTACTGAACACAAATTTGAAAATTTAGCTCTGAGAAGCCATTATTCACAAAAACAGAAAGATTTGAAATCCGAGGCTATTTTGCTTAATTCTGCTGGACTATAGCCCATGGATTCAAAATGCACTTTTTTCCTGAAATCGCGAATGACATTTTCTGTAATAATGATGATCACGAGCATCACTTACTGAACACAAATTTGAAAATTTAGCTCTGAGAACCCATTATTCACAAAAATAGAGAGGTTTGAAATCCGAGGCTATTTTGCTTAATTCTGCTGGACTATAGCCCATGGATTCAAAATGCACTTTTTTCCTGAAATCGCAAATTACGATTTCTATGATATTGATGATCACGAGCATCACTTACTGAACACAAATTTGAAAATTTAGCTCTGAGAACCCATTATTCACAAAAATAGAGAGGTTTGAAATCCGAGGCTATTTTGCTTAATTCTGCTGGACTATAGCCCATGGATTCAAAATGCACTTTTTTCCTGAAATCGCAAATTACGATTTCTATGATATTGATGATCACGAGCATCACTTACTGAACACAAATTTGAAAATTTAGCTCTGAGAAGCCATTATTCACAAAAACAGAAAGATTTGAAATCCGAGGCTATTTTGCTTAATTCTGCTGGACTATAGCCCATGGATTCAAAATGCACTTTTTTCCTGAAATCGCAAATTACGATTTCTTTGATATCGGTGATCACGAGCATCACTTACTGAACACAAATTTGAAAATTTAGCTCTGAGAACCCATTATTCACAAAAATAGAGAGGTTTGAAATCCGAGGCTATTTTGCTTAATTCTGCTGGACTATAGCCCATGGATTCAAAATGCACTTTTTTCCTGAAATCGCGAATGACATTTTCTGTAATAATGATGATCACGAGCATCACTTACTGAACACAAATTTGAAAATTTAGCTCTGAGAAGCCATTATTCACAAAAACAGAAAGATTTGAAATCCGAGGCTATTTTGCTTAATTCTGCTGGACTATAGCCCATGGATTCAAAATGGACTTTTTTCCTGAAATCGCAAATTACGATTTCTTTGATATTGATGATCACGAGCATCACCTACTGAACACAAATTTGAAAATTTAGCTCTGAGAAGTCATTATTCACAAAAATAGAGAGATTTGAAATCCGAGGCTATTTTGCTTAATTCTGCTGGACTATAGCCCATGGATTCAAACTGGACTTTTTTCCTGAAATCGCAAATTACGATTTCTTTGATATTGATGATCACGAGCATCACCTACTGAACACAAATTTGAAAATTTAGCTCTGAGAAGCCATTATTCACAAAAATAGAGAGATTTGAAATCCGAGGCTATTTTGCTTAATTCTGCTGGACTATAGCCCATGGATTCAAAATGCACTTTTTTCCTGAAATCGCAAATTACGATTTCTATGATATTGATGATCACGAGCATCACTTACTGAACACAAATTTGAAAATTTAGCTCTGAGAAGTCATTATTCACAAAAATAGAGAGATTTGAAATCCGAGGCTATTTTGCTTAATTCTGCTGGACTATAGCCCATGGATTCAAAATGGACTTTTTTCCTGAAATCGCAAATTACGATTTCTTTGATATTGATGATCACGAGCATCACCTACTGAACACAAATTTGAAAATTTAGCTCTGAGAACCCATTATTCACAAAAATAGAGAGGTTTGAAATCCGAGGCTATTTTGCTTAATTCTGCTGGACTATAGCCCATGGATTCAAAATGCACTTTTTTCCTGAAATCGCAAATTACGATTTCTATGATATTGATGATCACGAGCATCCCTTACTGAACACAAATTTGAAAATTTAGCTCTGAGAAGCCATTATTCACAAAAACAGAAAGATTTGAAATCCGAGGCTATTTTGCTTAATTCTGCTGGACTATAGCCCATGGATTCAAAATGCACTTTTTTCCTGAAATCGCAAATTACGATTTCTTTGATATCGGTGATCACGAGCATCACTTACTGAACACAAATTTGAAAATTTAGCTCTGAGAAGCCATTATTCACAAAAATAGAGAGGTTTGAAATCCGAGGCTATTTTGCTTAATTCTGCTGGACTATAGCCCATGGATTCAAAATGCACTTTTTTCCTGAAATCGCAAATTACGATTTCTTTGATATCGGTGATCACGAGCATCACTTACTGAACACAAATTTGAAAATTTAGCTCTGAGAAGCCATTATTCACAAAAACAGAAAGATTTGAAATCCGAGGCTATTTTGCTTAATTCTGCTGGACTATAGCCCATGGATTCAAAATGGACTTTTTTCCTGAAATCGCAAATTACGATTTCTTTGATATTGATGATCACGAGCATCACCTACTGAACACAAATTTGAAAATTTAGCTCTGAGAAGTCATTATTCACAAAAATAGAGAGATTTGAAATCCGAGGCTATTTTGCTTAATTCTGCTGGACTATAGCCCATGGATTCAAAATGGACTTTTTTCCTGAAATCGCAAATTACGATTTCTATGATATTGATGATCACGAGCATCACTTACTGAACACAAATTTGAAAATTTAGCTCTGAGAACCCATTATTCACAAAAATAGAGAGGTTTGAAATCCGAGGCTATTTTGCTTAATTCTGCTGGACTATAGCCCATGGATTCAAAATGCACTTTTTTCCTGAAATCGCAAATTACGATTTCTTTGATATCGGTGATCACGAGCATCACTTACTGAACACAAATTTGAAAATTTAGCTCTGAGAAGCCATTATTCACAAAAACAGAAAGATTTGAAATCCGAGGCTATTTTGCTTAATTCTGCTGGACTATAGCCCATGGATTCAAAATGGACTTTTTTCCTGAAATCGCAAATTACGATTTCTTTGATATTGATGATCACGAGCATCACCTACTGAACACAAATTTGAAAATTTAGCTCTGAGAAGTCATTATTCACAAAAATAGAGAGATTTGAAATCCGAGGCTATTTTGCTTAATTCTGCTGGACTATAGCCCATGGATTCAAAATGCACTTTTTTCCTGAAATCGCAAATTACGATTTCTATGATATTGATGATCACGAGCATCACTTACTGAACACAAATTTGAAAATTTAGCTCTGAGAACCCATTATTCACAAAAATAGAGAGGTTTGAAATCCGAGGCTATTTTGCTTAATTCTGCTGGACTATAGCCCATGGATTCAAAATGCACTTTTTTCCTGAAATCGCAAATTACGATTTCTTTGATATTGATGATCACGAGCATCACCTACTGAACACAAATTTGAAAATTTAGCTCTGAGAAGCCATTATTCACAAAAACAGAAAGATTTGAAATCCGAGGCTATTTTGCTTAATTCTGCTGGACTATAGCCCATGGATTCAAAATGCACTTTTTTCCTGAAATCGCAAATTACGATTTCTTTGATATCGGTGATCACGAGCATCACTTACTGAACACAAATTTGAAAATTTAGCTCTGAGAACCCATTATTCACAAAAACAGAAAGATTTGAAATCCGAGGCTATTTTGCTTAATTCTGCTGGACTATAGCCCATGGATTCAAAATGCACTTTTTTCCTGAAATCGCAAATTACGATTTCTATGATATTGATGATCACGAGCATCACTTACTGAACACAAATTTGAAAATTTAGCTCTGAGAACCCATTATTCACAAAAACAGAAAGATTTGAAATCCGAGGCTATTTTGCTTAATTCTGCTGGACTATAGCCCACGGATTCAAAATGGACTTTTTTCCTGAAATCGCAAATTACGATTTCTATGATATTGATGATCACGAGCATCACTTACTGAACACAAATTTGAAAATTTAGCTCTGAGAACCCATTATTCACAAAAATAGAGAGGTTTGAAATCCGAGGCTATTTTGCTTAATTCTGCTGGACTATAGCCCACGGATTCAAAATGGACTTTTTTCCTGAAATCGCAAATTACGATTTCTATGATATTGATGATCACGAGCATCACTTACTGAACACAAATTTGAAAATTTAGCTCTGAGAACCCATTATTCACAAAAACAGAAAGATTTGAAATCCGAGGCTATTTTGCTTAATTCTGCTGGACTATAGCCCATGGATTCAAAATGCACTTTTTTCCTGAAATCGCAAATTACGATTTCTATGATATTGATGATCACGAGCATCACTTACTGAACACAAATTTGAAAATTTAGCTCTGAGAAGCCATTATTCACAAAAACAGAAAGATTTGAAATCCGAGGCTATTTTGCTTAATTCTGCTGGACTATAGCCCATGGATTCAAAATGGACTTTTTTCCTGAAATCGCAAATTACGATTTCTATGATATTGATGATCACGAGCATCACTTACTGAACACAAATTTGAAAATTTAGCTCTGAGAACCCATTATTCACAAAAATAGAGAGGTTTGAAATCCGAGGCTATTTTGCTTAATTCTGCTGGACTATAGCCCACGGATTCAAAATGGACTTTTTTCCTGAAATCGCGAATGACATTTTCTGTAATAATGATGATCACGAGCATCACTTACTGAACACAAATTTGAAAATTTAGCTCTGAGAAGCCATTATTCACAAAAACAGAAAGATTTGAAATCCGAGGCTATTTTGCTTAATTCTGCTGGACTATAGCCCATGGATTCAAAATGCACTTTTTTCCTGAAATCGCAAATTACGATTTCTATGATATTGATGATCACGAGCATCACTTACTGAACACAAATTTGAAAATTTAGCTCTGAGAAGCCATTATTCACAAAAACAGAAAGATTTGAAATCCGAGGCTATTTTGCTTAATTCTGCTGGACTATAGCCCATGGATTCAAAATGGACTTTTTTCCTGAAATCGCAAATTACGATTTCTATGATATTGATGATCACGAGCATCACTTACTGAACACAAATTTGAAAATTTAGCTCTGAGAACCCATTATTCACAAAAATAGAGAGGTTTGAAATCCGAGGCTATTTTGCTTAATTCTGCTGGACTATAGCCCACGGATTCAAAATGGACTTTTTTCCTGAAATCGCGAATGACATTTTCTGTAATAATGATGATCACGAGCATCACTTACTGAACACAAATTTGAAAATTTAGCTCTGAGAAGCCATTATTCACAAAAACAGAAAGATTTGAAATCCGAGGCTATTTTGCTTAATTCTGCTGGACTATAGCCCATGGATTCAAAATGCACTTTTTTCCTGAAATCGCAAATTACGATTTCTATGATATTGATGATCACGAGCATCACTTACTGAACACAAATTTGAAAATTTAGCTCTGAGAACCCATTATTCACAAAAATAGAGAGGTTTGAAATCCGAGGCTATTTTGCTTAATTCTGCTGGACTATAGCCCATGGATTCAAAATGCACTTTTTTCCTGAAATCGCAAATTACGATTTCTTTGATATCGGTGATCACGAGCATCACTTACTGAACACAAATTTGAAAATTTAGCTCTGAGAACCCATTATTCACAAAAATAGAGAGGTTTGAAATCCGAGGCTATTTTGCTTAATTCTGCTGGACTATAGCCCATGGATTCAAAATGGACTTTTTTCCTGAAATCGCAAATTACGATTTCTTTGATATTGATGATCACGAGCATCACCTACTGAACACAAATTTGAAAATTTAGCTCTGAGAAGCCATTATTCACAAAAATAGAGAGATTTGAAATCCGAGGCTATTTTGCTTAATTCTGCTGGACTATAGCCCATGGATTCAAAATGCACTTTTTTCCTGAAATCGCAAATTACGATTTCTATGATATTGATAATCACGAGCATCACTTACTGAACACAAATTTGAAAATTTAGCTCTGAGAACCCATTATTCACAAAAATAGAGAGGTTTGAAATCCGAGGCTATTTTGCTTAATTCTGCTGGACTATAGCCCATGGATTCAAAATGGACTTTTTTCCTGAAATCGCAAATTACGATTTCTTTGATATTGATAATCACGAGCATCACTTACTGAACACAAATTTGAAAATTTAGCTCTGAGAACCCATTATTCACAAAAATAGAGAGGTTTGAAATCCGAGGCTATTTTGCTTAATTCTGCTGGACTATAGCCCATGGATTCAAAATGGACTTTTTTCCTGAAATCGCAAATTACGATTTCTTTGATATTGATGATCACGAGCATCACCTACTGAACACAAATTTGAAAATTTAGCTCTGAGAAGCCATTATTCACAAAAATAGAGAGATTTGAAATCCGAGGCTATTTTGCTTAATTCTGCTGGACTATAGCCCATGGATTCAAAATGGACTTTTTTCCTGAAATCGCAAATTACGATTTCTATGATATTGATGATCACGAGCATCACTTACTGAACACAAATTTGAAAATTTAGCTCTGAGAAGCCATTATTCACAAAAATAGAGAGATTTGAAATCCGAGGCTATTTTGCTTAATTCTGCTGGACTATAGCCCATGGATTCAAAATGGACTTTTTTCCTGAAATCGCAAATTACGATTTCTTTGATATTGATGATCACGAGCATCACCTACTGAACACAAATTTGAAAATTTAGCTCTGAGAAGCCATTATTCACAAAAATAGGGAGATTTGAAATCCGAGGCTATTTTGCTTAATTCTGCTGGACTATAGCCCATGGATTCAAAATGGACTTTTTTCCTGAAATCGCAAATTACGATTTCTTTGATATTGATGATCACGAGCATCACCTACTGAACACAAATTTGAAAATTTAGCTCTGAGAACTAAGTATTCACAAAAATAGAGAGATTTGAAATCCGAGGCTATTTTGCTTAATTCTGCTGGACTATAGCCCATGGATTCAAAATGGACTTTTTTCCTGAAATCGCGAATGACATTTTCTGTAATAATGATGATCACGAGCATCACTTACTGAACACAAATTTGAAAATTTAGCTCTGAGAAGCCATTATTCACAAAAACAGAAAGATTTGAAATCCGAGGCTATTTTGCTTAATTCTGCTGGACTATAGCCCATGGATTCAAAATGGACTTTTTTCCTGAAATCGCAAATTACGATTTCTATGATATTGATGATCACGAGCATCACTTACTGAACACAAATTTGAAAATTTAGCTCTGAGAAGCCATTATTCACAAAAATAGAGAGATTTGAAATCCGAGGCTATTTTGCTTAATTCTGCTGGACTATAGCCCATGGATTCAAAATGGACTTTTTTCCTGAAATCGCAAATTACGATTTCTTTGATATTGATGATCACGAGCATCACCTACTGAACACAAATTTGAAAATTTAGCTCTGAGAACCCATTATTCACAAAAATAGAGAGGTTTGAAATCCGAGGCTATTTTGCTTAATTCTGCTGGACTATAGCCCATGGATTCAAAATGGACTTTTTTCCTGAAATCGCAAATTACGATTTCTTTGATATTGATGATCACGAGCATCACCTACTGAACACAAATTTGAAAATTTAGCTCTGAGAACTAAGTATTCACAAAAATAGAGAGATTTGAAATCCGAGGCTATTTTGCTTAATTCTGCTGGACTATAGCCCATGGATTCAAAATGGACTTTTTTCCTGAAATCGCGAATGACATTTTCTGTAATAATGATGATCACGAGCATCACTTACTGAACACAAATTTGAAAATTTAGCTCTGAGAAGCCATTATTCACAAAAACAGAAAGATTTGAAATCCGAGGCTATTTTGCTTAATTCTGCTGGACTATAGCCCATGGATTCAAAATGGACTTTTTTCCTGAAATCGCAAATTACGATTTCTATGATATTGATGATCACGAGCATCACTTACTGAACACAAATTTGAAAATTTAGCTCTGAGAAGCCATTATTCACAAAAATAGAGAGATTTGAAATCCGAGGCTATTTTGCTTAATTCTGCTGGACTATAGCCCATGGATTCAAAATGGACTTTTTTCCTGAAATCGCGAATGACATTTTCTGTAATAATGATGATCACGAGCATCACTTACTGAACACAAATTTGAAAATTTAGCTCTGAGAAGCCATTATTCACAAAAACAGAAAGATTTGAAATCCGAGGCTATTTTGCTTAATTCTGCTGGACTATAGCCCATGGATTCAAAATGCACTTTTTTCCTGAAATCGCAAATTACGATTTCTATGATATTGATGATCACGAGCATCACTTACTGAACACAAATTTGAAAATTTAGCTCTGAGAACCCATTATTCACAAAAATAGAGAGGTTTGAAATCCGAGGCTATTTTGCTTAATTCTGCTGGACTATAGCCCATGGATTCAAAATGCACTTTTTTCCTGAAATCGCAAATTACGATTTCTATGATATTGATGATCACGAGCATCACTTACTGAACACAAATTTGAAAATTTAGCTCTGAGAACCCATTATTCACAAAAATAGAGAGGTTTGAAATCCGAGGCTATTTTGCTTAATTCTGCTGGACTATAGCCCATGGATTCAAAATGCACTTTTTTCCTGAAATCGCAAATTACGATTTCTTTGATATCGGTGATCACGAGCATCACTTACTGAACACAAATTTGAAAATTTAGCTCTGAGAACCCGTTATTCACAAAAATAGAGAGGTTTGAAATCCGAGGCTATTTTGCTTAATTCTGCTGGACTATAGCCCATGGATTCAAAATGCACTTTTTTCCTGAAATCGCAAATTACGATTTCTTTGATATCGGTGATCACGAGCATCACTTACTGAACACAAATTTGAAAATTTAGCTCTGAGAACCCATTATTCACAAAAATAGAGAGGTTTGAAATCCGAGGCTATTTTGCTTAATTCTGCTGGACTATAGCCCATGGATTCAAAATGCACTTTTTTCCTGAAATCGCAAATTACGATTTCTATGATATTGATGATCACGAGCATCACTTACTGAACACAAATTTGAAAATTTAGCTCTGAGAACCCATTATTCACAAAAATAGAGAGGTTTGAAATCCGAGGCTATTTTGCTTAATTCTGCTGGACTATAGCCCATGGATTCAAAATGGACTTTTTTCCTGAAATCGCAAATTACGATTTCTATGATATTGATGATCACGAGCATCACTTACTGAACACAAATTTGAAAATTTAGCTCTGAGAACCCATTATTCACAAAAATAGAGAGGTTTGAAATCCGAGGCTATTTTGCTTAATTCTGCTGGACTATAGCCCATGGATTCAAAATGGACTTTTTTCCTGAAATCGCGAATGACATTTTCTGTAATAATGATGATCACGAGCATCACTTACTGAACACAAATTTGAAAATTTAGCTCTGAGAAGCCATTATTCACAAAAACAGAAAGATTTGAAATCCGAGGCTATTTTGCTTAATTCTGCTGGACTATAGCCCATGGATTCAAAATGCACTTTTTTCCTGAAATCGCAAATTACGATTTCTATGATATTGATGATCACGAGCATCACTTACTGAACACAAATTTGAAAATTTAGCTCTGAGAACCCATTATTCACAAAAATAGAGAGGTTTGAAATCCGAGGCTATTTTGCTTAATTCTGCTGGACTATAGCCCATGGATTCAAAATGGACTTTTTTCCTGAAATCGCGAATGACATTTTCTGTAATAATGATGATCACGAGCATCACTTACTGAACACAAATTTGAAAATTTAGCTCTGAGAAGCCATTATTCACAAAAACAGAAAGATTTGAAATCCGAGGCTATTTTGCTTAATTCTGCTGGACTATAGCCCATGGATTCAAAATGCACTTTTTTCCTGAAATCGCAAATTACGATTTCTATGATATTGATGATCACGAGCATCACTTACTGAACACAAATTTGAAAATTTAGCTCTGAGAACCCATTATTCACAAAAATAGAGAGGTTTGAAATCCGAGGCTATTTTGCTTAATTCTGCTGGACTATAGCCCATGGATTCAAAATGCACTTTTTTCCTGAAATCGCAAATTACGATTTCTTTGATATCGGTGATCACGAGCATCACTTACTGAACACAAATTTGAAAATTTAGCTCTGAGAACCCGTTATTCACAAAAATAGAGAGGTTTGAAATCCGAGGCTATTTTGCTTAATTCTGCTGGACTATAGCCCATGGATTCAAAATGGACTTTTTTCCTGAAATCGCGAATGACATTTTCTGTAATAATGATGATCACGAGCATCACTTACTGAACACAAATTTGAAAATTTAGCTCTGAGAAGCCATTATTCACAAAAACAGAAAGATTTGAAATCCGAGGCTATTTTGCTTAATTCTGCTGGACTATAGCCCATGGATTCAAAATGCACTTTTTTCCTGAAATCGCAAATTACGATTTCTATGATATTGATGATCACGAGCATCACTTACTGAACACAAATTTGAAAATTTAGCTCTGAGAACCCATTATTCACAAAAATAGAGAGGTTTGAAATCCGAGGCTATTTTGCTTAATTCTGCTGGACTATAGCCCATGGATTCAAAATGCACTTTTTTCCTGAAATCGCAAATTACGATTTCTTTGATATCGGTGATCACGAGCATCACTTACTGAACACAAATTTGAAAATTTAGCTCTGAGAACCCGTTATTCACAAAAATAGAGAGGTTTGAAATCCGAGGCTATTTTGCTTAATTCTGCTGGACTATAGCCCATGGATTCAAAATGCACTTTTTTCCTGAAATCGCAAATTACGATTTCTTTGATATCGGTGATCACGAGCATCACTTACTGAACACAAATTTGAAAATTTAGCTCTGAGAACCCATTATTCACAAAAATAGAGAGGTTTGAAATCCGAGGCTATTTTGCTTAATTCTGCTGGACTATAGCCCATGGATTCAAAATGCACTTTTTTCCTGAAATCGCAAATTACGATTTCTATGATATTGATGATCACGAGCATCACTTACTGAACACAAATTTGAAAATTTAGCTCTGAGAACCCATTATTCACAAAAATAGAGAGGTTTGAAATCCGAGGCTATTTTGCTTAATTCTGCTGGACTATAGCCCATGGATTCAAAATGGACTTTTTTCCTGAAATCGCAAATTACGATTTCTATGATATTGATGATCACGAGCATCACTTACTGAACACAAATTTGAAAATTTAGCTCTGAGAACCCATTATTCACAAAAATAGAGAGGTTTGAAATCCGAGGCTATTTTGCTTAATTCTGCTGGACTATAGCCCATGGATTCAAAATGGACTTTTTTCCTGAAATCGCGAATGACATTTTCTGTAATAATGATGATCACGAGCATCACTTACTGAACACAAATTTGAAAATTTAGCTCTGAGAAGCCATTATTCACAAAAACAGAAAGATTTGAAATCCGAGGCTATTTTGCTTAATTCTGCTGGACTATAGCCCATGGATTCAAAATGCACTTTTTTCCTGAAATCGCAAATTACGATTTCTATGATATTGATGATCACGAGCATCACTTACTGAACACAAATTTGAAAATTTAGCTCTGAGAACCCATTATTCACAAAAATAGAGAGGTTTGAAATCCGAGGCTATTTTGCTTAATTCTGCTGGACTATAGCCCATGGATTCAAAATGGACTTTTTTCCTGAAATCGCAAATTACGATTTCTTTGATATCGGTGATCACGAGCATCACTTACTGAATACAAATTTGAAAATTTAGCTCTGAGAACCCATTATTCACAAAAATAGAGAGGTTTGAAATCCGAGGCTATTTTGCTTAATTCTGCTGGACTATAGCCCATGGATTCAAAATGGACTTTTTTCCTGAAATCGCGAATGACATTTTCTGTAATAATGATGATCACGAGCATCACTTACTGAACACAAATTTGAAAATTTAGCTCTGAGAACCCATTATTCACAAAAATAGAGAGGTTTGAAATCCGAGGCTATTTTGCTTAATTCTGCTGGACTATAGCCCATGGATTCAAAATGGACTTTTTTCCTGAAATCGCAAATTACGATTTCTTTGATATCGGTGATCACGAGCATCACTTACTGAATACAAATTTGAAAATTTAGCTCTGAGAACCCATTATTCACAAAAATAGAGAGGTTTGAAATCCGAGGCTATTTTGCTTAATTCTGCTGGACTATAGCCCATGGATTCAAAATGAACTTTTTTCCTGAAATCGCAAATTACGATTTCTTTGATATCGGTGATCACGAGCATCACTTACTGAATACAAATTTGAAAATTTAGCTCTGAGAACCCATTATTCACAAAAATAGAGAGGTTTGAAATCCGAGGCTATTTTGCTTAATTCTGCTGGACTATAGCCCATGGATTCAAAATGGACTTTTTTCCTGAAATCGCGAATGACATTTTCTGTAATAATGATGATCACGAGCATCACTTACTGAACACAAATTTGAAAATTTAGCTCTGAGAACCCATTATTCACAAAAATAGAGAGGTTTGAAATCCGAGGCTATTTTGCTTAATTCTGCTGGACTATAGCCCATGGATTCAAAATGAACTTTTTTCCTGAAATCGCAAATTACGATTTCTTTGATATCGGTGATCACGAGCGTCACTTACTGAATACAAATTTGAAAATTTAGCTCTGAGAACCCATTATTCACAAAAATAGAGAGGTTTGAAATCCGAGGCTATTTTGCTTAATTCTGCTGGACTATAGCCCATGGATTCAAAATGGACTTTTTTCCTGAAATCGCGAATGACATTTTCTGTAATAATGATGATCACGAGCATCACTTACTGAACACAAATTTGAAAATTTAGCTCTGAGAACCCATTATTCACAAAAATAGAGAGGTTTGAAATCCGAGGCTATTTTGCTTAATTCTGCTGGACTATAGCCCATGGATTCAAAATGGACTTTTTTCCTGAAATCGCGAATGACATTTTCTGTAATAATGATGATCACGAGCATCACTTACTGAACACAAATTTGAAAATTTAGCTCTGAGAAGCCATTATTCACAAAAACAGAAAGATTTGAAATCCGAGGCTATTTTGCTTAATTCTGCTGGACTATAGCCCATGGATTCAAAATGCACTTTTTTCCTGAAATCGCAAATTACGATTTCTTTGATATCGGTGATCACGAGCATCACTTACTGAACACAAATTTGAAAATTTAGCTCTGAGAACCCATTATTCACAAAAATAGAGAGGTTTGAAATCCGAGGCTATTTTGCTTAATTCTGCTGGACTATAGCCCATGGATTCAAAATGGACTTTTTTCCTGAAATCGCGAATGACATTTTCTGTAATAATGATGATCACGAGCATCACTTACTGAACACAAATTTGAAAATTTAGCTCTGAGAAGCCATTATTCACAAAAACAGAAAGATTTGAAATCCGAGGCTATTTTGCTTAATTCTGCTGGACTATAGCCCATGGATTCAAAATGGACTTTTTTCCTGAAATCGCAAATTACAATTTCTATGATATTGATGATCACGAGCATCACTTACTGAACACAAATTTGAAAATTTAGCTCTGAGAACCCATTATTCACAAAAATAGAGAGATTTGAAATCCGAGGCTATTTTGCTTAATTCTGCTGGACTATAGCCCATGGATTCAAAATGGACTTTTTTCCTGAAATCGCGAATGACAATTTCTGTGATGGTGGTAATCACGAGCATCACTTACTGAACACAAATTTGAAAATTTAGCTCTGAGAACCCATTATTTACAAAAATAGAGAGATTTGAAATCCGAGGCTATTTTGCTTAATTCTGCTGGACTATAGCCCATGGATTCAAAATGGACTTTTTTCCTGAAATCGCAAATTACGATTTCTATGATATTGATGATCACGAGCATCACTTACTGAACACAAATTTGAAAATTTAGCTCTGAGAACCCATTATTCACAAAAATAGAGAGATTTGAAATCCGAGGCTATTTTGCTTAATTCTGCTGGACTATAGCCCATGGATTCAAAATGGACTTTTTTCCTGAAATCGCAAATTACGATTTCTATGATATTGATGATCACGAGCATCACTTACTGAACACAAATTTGAAAATTTAGCTCTGAGAACTAAGTATTCACAAAAATAGAGAGATTTGAAATCCGAGGCTATTTTGCTTAATTCTGCTGGACTATAGCCCATGGATTCAAAATGGACTTTTTTCCTGAAATCGCAAATTACAATTTCTATGATATTGATGATCACGAGCATCACTTACTGAACACAAATTTGAAAATTTAGCTCTGAGAACCCATTATTCACAAAAATAGAGAGGTTTGAAATCCGAGGCTATTTTGCTTAATTCTGCTGGACTATAGCCCATGGATTCAAAATGGACTTTTTTCCTGAAATCGCAAATTACGATTTCTATGATATTGATGATCACGAGCATCACTTACTGAACACAAATTTGAAAATTTAGCTCTGAGAACCCATTATTCACAAAAATAGAGAGATTTGAAATCCGAGGCTATTTTGCTTAATTCTGCTGGACTATAGCCCATGGATTCAAAATGGACTTTTTTCCTGAAATCGCAAATTACGATTTCTATGATATTGATGATCACGAGCATCACTTACTGAACACAAATTTGAAAATTTAGCTCTGAGAACTAAGTATTCACAAAAATAGAGAGATTTGAAATCCGAGGCTATTTTGCTTAATTCTGCTGGACTATAGCCCATGGATTCAAAATGGACTTTTTTCCTGAAATCGCAAATTACAATTTCTATGATATTGATGATCACGAGCATCACTTACTGAACACAAATTTGAAAATTTAGCTCTGAGAACCCATTATTCACAAAAATAGAGAGGTTTGAAATCCGAGGCTATTTTGCTTAATTCTGCTGGACTATAGCCCATGGATTCAAAATGGACTTTTTTCCTGAAATCGCAAATTACAATTTCTATGATATTGATGATCACGAGCATCACTTACTGAACACAAATTTGAAAATTTAGCTCTGAGAAGCCATTATTCACAAAAATAGAGAGATTTGAAATCCGAGGCTATTTTGCTTAATTCTGCTGGACTAAAGCCCATGGATTCAAAATGGACTTTTTTCCTGAATTCGCGAATGACAATTTCTGTAATAATGATGATCACGAGCATCACTTACTGAACACAAATTTGAAAATTTAGCTCTGAGAACCCATTATTCACAAAAATAGAGAGGTTTGAAATCCGAGGCTATTTTGCTTAATTCTGCTGGACTATAGCCCATGGATTCAAAATGGACTTTTTTCCTGAAATCGCAAATTACAATTTCTATGATATTGATGATCACGAGCATCACTTACTGAACACAAATTTGAAAATTTAGCTCTGAGAACCCATTATTCACAAAAATAGAGAGATTTGAAATCCGAGGCTATTTTGCTTAATTCTGCTGGACTATAGCCCATGGATTCAAAATGGACTTTTTTCCTGAAATCGCGAATGACAATTTCTGTGATGGTGGTAATCACGAGAATCACTTACTGAACACAAATTTGAAAATTTAGCTCTGAGAACCCATTATTTACAAAAATAGAGAGATTTGAAATCCGAGGCTATTTTGCTTAATTCTGCTGGACTATAGCGCATGGATTCAAAATGGACTTTTTTCCTGAAATCGCAAATTACGATTTCTATGATATTGATGATCACGAGCATCACTTACTGAACACAAATTTGAAAATTTAGCTCTGAGAACCCATTATTCACAAAAATAGAGAGATTTGAAATCCGAGGCTATTTTGCTTAATTCTGCTGGACTATAGCCCATGGATTCAAAATGGACTTTTTTCCTGAAATCGCAAATTACGATTTCTATGATATTGATGATCACGAGCATCACTTACTGAACACAAATTTGAAAATTTAGCTCTGAGAACTAAGTATTCACAAAAATAGAGAGATTTGAAATCCGAGGCTATTTTGCTTAATTCTGCTGGACTATAGCCCATGGATTCAAAATGGACTTTTTTCCTGAAATCGCAAATTACAATTTCTATGATATTGATGATCACGAGCATCACTTACTGAACACAAATTTGAAAATTTAGCTCTGAGAACCCATTATTCACAAAAATAGAGAGGTTTGAAATCCGAGGCTATTTTGCTTAATTCTGCTGGACTATAGCCCATGGATTCAAAATGGACTTTTTTCCTGAAATCGCAAATTACAATTTCTATGATATTGATGATCACGAGCATCACTTACTGAACACAAATTTGAAAATTTAGCTCTGAGAAGCCATTATTCACAAAAATAGAGAGATTTGAAATCCGAGGCTATTTTGCTTAATTCTGCTGGACTATAGCCAATGGATTCAAAATGGACTTTTTTCCTGAAATCGCAAATTACGATTTCTATGATATTGATGATCACGAGCATCACTTACTGAACACAAATTTGAAAATTTAGCTCTGAGAACTAAGTATTCACAAAAATAGAGAGATTTGAAATCCGAGGCTATTTTGTTTAATTCTGCTGGACTATAGCCCATGGATTCAAAATGGACTTTTTTCCTGAAATCGCGAATGACAATTTCTGTGATGGTGGTAATCACGAGCATCACTTACTGAACACAAATTTGAAAATTTAGCTCTGAGAACCCATTATTTACAAAAATAGAGAGATTTGAAATCCGAGGCTATTTTGCTTAATTCTGCTGGACTATAGCCCATGGATTCAAAATGCACTTTTTTCCTGAAATCGCAAATTACGATTTCTTTGATATCGGTGATCACGAGCATCACTTACTGAACACAAATTTGAAAATTTAGCTCTGAGAACCCATTATTCACAAAAATAGAGAGGTTTGAAATCCGAGGCTATTTTGCTTAATTCTGCTGGACTATAGCCCATGGATTCAAAATGGACTTTTTTCCTGAAATCGCAAATTACGATTTCTTTGATATCGGTGATCACGAGCATCACTTACTGAACACAAATTTGAAAATTTAGCTCTGAGAACTAAGTATTCACAAAAATAGAGAGATTTGAAATCCGAGGCTATTTTGCTTAATTCTGCTGGACTATAGCCCATGGATTCAAAATGGACTTTTTTCCTGAAATCGCAAATTACGATTTCTATGATATTGATGATCACGAGCATCACTTACTGAACACAAATTTGAAAATTTAGCTCTGAGAACTAAGTATTCACAAAAATAGAGAGATTTGAAATCCGAGGCTATTTTGCTTAATTCTGCTGGACTATAGCCCATGGATTCAAAATGGACTTTTTTCCTGAAATCGCAAATTACGATTTCTATGATATTGATGATCACGAGCATCACTTACTGAACACAAATTTGAAAATTTAGCTCTGAGAACCCATTATTTACAAAAATAGAGAGATTTGAAATCCGAGGCTATTTTGCTTAATTCTGCTGGACTATAGCCCATGGATTCAAAATGCACTTTTTTCCTGAAATCGCAAATTACGATTTCTTTGATATCGGTGATCACGAGCATCACTTACTGAACACAAATTTGAAAATTTAGCTCTGAGAACCCATTATTCACAAAAATAGAGAGGTTTGAAATCCGAGGCTATTTTGCTTAATTCTGCTGGACTATAGCCCATGGATTCAAAATGGACTTTTTTCCTGAAATCGCAAATTACGATTTCTATGATATTGATGATCACGAGCATCACTTACTGAACACAAATTTGAAAATTTAGCTCTGAGAAGTCATTATTCACAAAAATAGAGAGATTTGAAATCCGAGGCTATTTTGCTTAATTCTGCTGGACTATAGCCCATGGATTCAAAATGGACTTTTTTCCTGAAATCGCAAATTACGATTTCTATGATATTGATGATCACGAGCATCACCTACTGAACACAAATTTGAAAATTTAGCTCTGAGAAGCCATTATTCACAAAAACAGAAAGATTTGAAATCCGAGGCTATTTTGCTTAATTCTGCTGGACTATAGCCCATGGATTCAAAATGGACTTTTTTCCTGAATTCGGAAATGACAATTTATGTGATATTGATGATCACGAGCATCACTCACTGAACACAAATTTGAAAATTTAGCTCTGAGAACCCATTATTCACAAAAATAGAGAGGTTTGAAATCCGAGGCTATTTTGCTTAATTCTGCTGGACTATAGCCCATGGATTCAAAATGGACTTTTTTCCTGAAATCGCAAATTACGATTTCTATGATATTGATGATCACGAGCATCACTTACTGAACACAAATTTGAAAATTTAGCTCTGAGAACTAAGTATTCACAAAAATAGAGAGATTTGAAATCCGAGGCTATTTTGCTTAATTCTGCTGGACTATAGCCCATGGATTCAAAATGGACTTTTTTCCTGAAATCGCAAATTACGATTTCTATGATATTGATGATCACGAGCATCACTTACTGAACACAAATTTGAAAATTTAGCTCTGAGAAGCCATTATTCACAAAAACAGAAAGATTTGAAATCCGAGGCTATTTTGCTTAATTCTGCTGGACTATAGCCCATGGATTCAAAATGGACTTTTTTCCTGAAATCGCAAATTACGATTTCTATGATATTGATGATCACGAGCATCACCTACTGAACACAAATTTGAAAATTTAGCTCTGAGAACTAAGTATTCACAAAAATAGAGAGGTTTGAAATCCGAGGCTATTTTGCTTAATTCTGCTGGACTATAGCCCATGGTTTCAGAATGGACTGAATTCGCAAATGACGATTTCTATGATATTGATGATCACGAGCATCACTTACTGAACACAAATTTGAAAATTTAGCTCTGAGAAGCCATTATTCACAAAAACAGAAAGATTTGAAATCCGAGGCTATTTTGCTTAATTCTGCTGGACTATAGCCCATGGATTCAAAATGGACTTTTTTCCTGAAATCGCAAATTACGATTTCTATGATATTGATGATCACGAGCATCACTCACTGAACACAAATTTGAAAATTTAGCTCTGAGAACTAAGTATTCACAAAAATAGAGAGGTTTGAAATCCGAGGCTATTTTGCTTAATTCTGCTGGACTATAGCCCATGGTTTCAGAATGGACTGAATTCGCAAATGACGATTTCTATGATATTGATGATCACGAGCATCACTTACTGAACACAAATTTGAAAATTTAGCTCTGAGAAGCCATTATTCACAAAAACAGAAAGATTTGAAATCCGAGGCTATTTTGCTTAATTCTGCTGGACTATAGCCCATGGATTCAAAATGGACTTTTTTCCTGAATTCGGAAATGACAATTTATGTGATATTGATGATCACGAGCATCACTCACTGAACACAAATTTGAAAATTTAGCTCTGAGAACTAAGTATTCACAAAAATAGAGAGGTTTGAAATCCGAGGCTATTTTGCTTAATTCTGCTGGACTATAGCCCATGGTTTCAGAATGGACTGAATTCGCAAATGACGATTTCTATGATATTGATGATCACGAGCATCACTTACTGAACACAAATTTGAAAATTTAGCTCTGAGAAGCCATTATTCACAAAAACAGAAAGATTTGAAATCCGAGGCTATTTTGCTTAATTCTGCTGGACTATAGCCCATGGATTCAAAATGGACTTTTTTCCTGAAATCGCAAATTACGATTTCTATGATATTGATGATCACGAGCATCACCTACTGAACACAAATTTGAAAATTTAGCTCTGAGAACTAAGTATTCACAAAAATAGAGAGGTTTGAAATCCGAGGCTATTTTGCTTAATTCTGCTGGACTATAGCCCATGGTTTCAGAATGGACTGAATTCGCAAATGACGATTTCTATGATATTGATGATCACGAGCATCACTTACTGAACACAAATTTGAAAATTTAGCTCTGAGAAGCCATTATTCACAAAAACAGAAAGATTTGAAATCCGAGGCTATTTTGCTTAATTCTGCTGGACTATAGCCCATGGATTCAAAATGGACTTTTTTCCTGAAATCGCAAATTACGATTTCTATGATATTGATGATCACGAGCATCACTCACTGAACACAAATTTGAAAATTTAGCTCTGAGAACTAAGTATTCACAAAAATAGAGAGGTTTGAAATCCGAGGCTATTTTGCTTAATTCTGCTGGACTATAGCCCATGGTTTCAGAATGGACTGAATTCGCAAATGACGATTTCTATGATATTGATGATCACGAGCATCACTTACTGAACACAAATTTGAAAATTTAGCTCTGAGAAGCCATTATTCACAAAAACAGAAAGATTTGAAATCCGAGGCTATTTTGCTTAATTCTGCTGGACTATAGCCCATGGATTCAAAATGGACTTTTTTCCTGAATTCGGAAATGACAATTTATGTGATATTGATGATCACGAGCATCACTCACTGAACACAAATTTGAAAATTTAGCTCTGAGAACTAAGTATTCACAAAAATAGAGAGGTTTGAAATCCGAGGCTATTTTGCTTAATTCTGCTGGACTATAGCCCATGGTTTCAGAATGGACTGAATTCGCAAATGACGATTTCTATGATATTGATGATCACGAGCATCACTTACTGAACACAAATTTGAAAATTTAGCTCTGAGAAGCCATTATTCACAAAAACAGAAAGATTTGAAATCCGAGGCTATTTTGCTTAATTCTGCTGGACTATAGCCCATGGATTCAAAATGGACTTTTTTCCTGAAATCGCAAATTACGATTTCTATGATATTGATGATCACGAGCATCACTCACTGAACACAAATTTGAAAATTTAGCTCTGAGAACTAAGTATTCACAAAAATAGAGAGGTTTGAAATCCGAGGCTATTTTGCTTAATTCTGCTGGACTATAGCCCATGGTTTCAGAATGGACTGAATTCGCAAATGACGATTTCTATGATATTGATGATCACGAGCATCACTTACTGAACACAAATTTGAAAATTTAGCTCTGAGAAGCCATTATTCACAAAAACAGAAAGATTTGAAATCCGAGGCTATTTTGCTTAATTCTGCTGGACTATAGCCCATGGATTCAAAATGGACTTTTTTCCTGAAATCGCAAATTACGATTTCTATGATATTGATGATCACGAGCATCACTCACTGAACACAAATTTGAAAATTTAGCTCTGAGAAGCCATTATTCACAAAAACAGAAAGATTTGAAATCCGAGGCTATTTTGCTTAATTCTGCTGGACTATAGCCCATGGATTCAAAATGGACTTTTTTCCTGAATTCGGAAATGACAATTTATGTGATATTGATGATCACGAGCATCACTCACTGAACACAAATTTGAAAATTTAGCTCTGAGAAGCCATTATTCACAAAAACAGAAAGATTTGAAATCCGAGGCTATTTTGCTTAATTCTGCTGGACTATAGCCCATGGTTTCAGAATGGACTGAATTCGCAAATGACGATTTCTATGCTATTGATGATCACGAGCATCACTTATTGAACACAAATTTGAAAATTTAGCTCTGAGAAGCCATTATTCACAAAAACAGAAAGATTTGAAATCCGAGGCTATTTTGCTTAATTCTGCTGGACTATAGCCCATGGATTCAAAATGGACTTTTTTCCTGAATTCGGAAATGACAATTTATGTGATATTGATGATCACGAGCATCACTCACTGAACACAAATTTGAAAATTTAGCTCTGAGAAGCCATTATTCACAAAAATAGAAAGATTTGAAATCCGAGGCTATTTTGCTTAATTCTGCTGGACTATAGCCCATGGTTTCAGAATGGACTGAATTCGCAAATGACGATTTCTATGCTATTGATGATCACGAGCATCACTTACTGAACACAAATTTGAAAATTTAGCTCTGAGAAGCCATTATTCACAAAAACAGAAAGATTTGAAATCCGAGGCTATTTTGCTTAATTCTGCTGGACTATAGCCCATGGATTCAAAATGGACTTTTTTCCTGAATTCGGAAATGACAATTTATGTGATATTGATGATCACGAGCATCACTCACTGAACACAAATTTGAAAATTTAGCTCTGAGAAGCCATTATTCACAAAAACAGAAAGATTTGAAATCCGAGGCTATTTTGCTTAATTCTGCTGGACTATAGCCCATGGTTTCAGAATGGACTGAATTCGCAAATGACGATTTCTATGCTATTGATGATCACGAGCATCACTTACTGAACACAAATTTGAAAATTTAGCTCTGAGAAGCCATTATTCACAAAAACAGAAAGATTTGAAATCCGAGGCTATTTTGCTTAATTCTGCTGGACTATAGCCCATGGATTCAAAATGGACTTTTTTCCTGAATTCGGAAATGACAATTTATGTGATATTGATGATCACGAGCATCACTTACTGAACACAAATTTGAGAATTTAGCTCTGAGAACTAAGTATTCACAAAAATAGGGAGATTTGAAATCCGAGGCTATTTTGCTTAATTCTGCTGGACTATAGCCCATGGATTCAAAATGGACTTTTTTCCTGAAATCGCAAATTACGATTTCTATGATATTGATGATCACGAGCATCACTTACTGAACACAAATTTGAAAATTTAGCTCTGAGAAGCCATTATTCACAAAAACAGAAAGATTTGAAATCCGAGGCTATTTTGCTTAATTCTGCTGGACTATAGCCCATGGTTTCAGAATGGACTGAATTCGCAAATTACGATTTCTATGATATTGATGATCACGAGCATCACTTACTGAACACAAATTTGAAAATTTAGCTCTGAGAAGCCATTATTCACAAAAACAGAAAGATTTGAAATCCGAGGCTATTTTGCTTAATTCTGCTGGACTATAGCCCATGGTTTCAGAATGGACTGAATTCGCAAATGACGATTTCTATGATATTGATGATCACGAGCATCACTCACTGAACACAAATTTGAAAATTTAGCTCTGAGAAGCCATTTATCACAAAAACAGAAAGATTTGAAATCCGAGGCTATTTTGCTTAATTCTGCTGGACTATAGCCCATGGATTCAAAATAGACTTTTTTCCTGAAATCGCAAATTACGATTTCTATGATATTGATGATCACGAGCATCACTCACTGAATACAAATTTGTAAATTTAGCTCTGAGAACTAAGTATTCACAAAAATAGAGAGATTTGAAATCCGAGGCTATTTTGCTTAATTCTAATGGACTATAGCCCATGGATTCAAAATGGACTTTTTTCCTGAAATCGCAAATTACGATTTCTATGATATTGATGATCACGAGCATCACTTACTGAACACAAATTTGAAAATTTAGCTCTGAGAAGCCATTTATCACAAAAACAGAAAGATTTGAAATCCGAGGCTATTTTGCTTAATTCTGCTGGACTATAGCCCATGGATTCAAAATAGACTTTTTTCCTGAAATCGCAAATTACGATTTCTATGATATTGATGATCACGAGCATCACTTACTGAACACAAATTTGAAAATTTAGCTCTGAGAACTAAGTATTCACAAAAATAGAGAGATTTGAAATCCGAGGCTATTTTGCTTAATTCTGCTGGACTATAGCCCATGGTTTCAGAATGGACTGAATTCGCAAATGACGATTTCTATGCTATTGATGATCACGAGCATCACTTACTGAACACAAATTTGAAAATTTAGCTCTGAGAAGCCATTATTCACAAAAACAGAAAGATTTGAAATCCGAGGCTATTTTGCTTAATTCTGCTGGACTATAGCCCATGGATTCAAAATGGACTTTTTTCCTGAATTCGGAAATGACAATTTATGTGATATTGATGATCACGAGCATCACTCACTGAACACAAATTTGAAAATTTAGCTCTGAGAAGCCATTATTCACAAAAATAGAGAGGTTTGAAATCCGAGGCTATTTTGCTTAATTCTGCTGGACTATAGCCCATGGTTTCAGAATGGACTGAATTCGCAAATGACGATTTCTATGATATTGATGATCACGAGCATCACTCACTGAACACAAATTTGAAAATTTAGCTCTGAGAAGCCATTTATCACAAAAACAGAAAGATTTGAAATCCGAGGCTATTTTGCTTAATTCTGCTGGACTATAGCCCATGGATTCAAAATGGACTTTTTTCCTGAATTCGGAAATGACAATTTATGTGATATTGATGATCACGAGCATCACTTACTGAACACAAATTTGAGAATTTAGCTCTGAGAACTAAGTATTCACAAAAATAGGGAGATTTGAAATCCGAGGCTATTTTGCTTAATTCTGCTGGACTATAGCCCATGGATTCAAAATGGACTTTTTTCCTGAAATCGCAAATTACGATTTCTATGATATTGATGATCACGAGCATCACTCACTGAACACAAATTTGAGAATTTAGCTCTGAGAAGCCATTATTCACAAAAACAGAAAGATTTGAAATCCGAGGCTATTTTGCTTAATTCTGCTGGACTATAGCCCATGGTTTCAGAATGGACTGAATTCGCAAATGACGATTTCTATGATATTGATGATCACGAGCATCACTCACTGAACACAAATTTGAAAATTTAGCTCTGAGAAGCCATTTATCACAAAAACAGAAAGATTTGAGATCCGAGGCTATTTTGCTTAATTCTGCTGGACTATAGCCCATGGATTCAAAATAGACTTTTTTCCTGAAATCGCAAATTACGATTTCTATGATATTGATGATCACGAGCATCACTTGTTCAGTAAGTGAAACTTGACAATTGGTTTGGGTGCGAGTAGACCTGCCCATACCATGAACTTCCCATCACATGAAAAAAAAAAACATTAAGGTGCTATTTAATTTGCTCCCAACAGCAACTTTAAGATACTCACTTTTTTAGCTCCCCGTAAGTTTCTATTTGTTTTCGCATCTTTGAATCATATAAAATACGACTTTTTAATATGCGAGTAATGCAATTTTATCTATGTATTTTAACTTTCTCATTTAGGTTTCTCTCGATGCTTTTGCTTTAAATTCAATTGCCTCATGTAATTTGCGCCATGAGCTTCTTTTTGCTAATATATTATAACTATAAAAAAAGCGTCAAGCTACAGCCGAGCAGGTTTTGAACAAAAAAAACTGGTGGCTCCATAATTTTCTAAGGATGTTTTGATGTAACTGTGTTGCAGACGTCACTATGAGTCTTGAAAAATGGAAAAAGACTTGTAGGATTCACATTTCTGAAACAATTTTCGAAGAACTTCTGTTTAAATCTTTTTAAAAATGATGGAATCCGACTACTGGGACGGCCAAACGTGGAGAAATGTAAAAATTTTGAATTTCGAAAATCGGACCAATTACCAGAACTTCTTGATGGGAAGTTAAAAAATCATTCATCGATTGAGTAACACAATGTCAAAGCTAAAATCAATCGACGCAATCGACCATTATCGTGAGGATCGTTGATTGACACCCAAAATAGGGGTGCTTGTTTAAAGGTGAGATTTCGACCCGAACTTAAAATATCATAATCCTCGCAATATCAACATCCGTGTGGTTCATATGATCTCTCCTTTGAACTACCAACTAACTCAGGCACGCTTCACTTTCATCGAGATGGGTAGTTTGACGTGAAGACTTTCTCGAATACTTGAACTTTTTAATCGATCAAGCTTGTCTTGCTTTACGAAGGATCTTCATTTGATCTACCGCCAAGTTGCTTGCATAATTTTTTTTAAACATTGTCCAACATTCTGAACATTATGTGGGTGGTGGACATAGAATTTCAGGGTGCAGCCTTCGCTTCAGTTAAGGGGTCATTTTTTAATCACGGAAGATGTTTTACGAACATTGAAGCTAGCACTATAACGTATTCTCCATGGAAGTGTTCTAGTCTTCGTTTGATACCTCGACATGACTGTTCAAATCTCCAGCAAACAAAAGTCATTTTTAAGGTCCAGGATCTAAAAAGGATAAAGAGAACAAGGTCTGCTGTCCCTTTGAGCTGTAAAAAAAATGAAGCTTCTTAATCGACACAAGACGACAGCTATGTGAACACTGACAATTGGCGCGTTGTAAAATTAAAAGTGGGGAATTGTTTAATTTCATTTTTTCTGTAACAGAACGCGACAAGTGTCAAGAAACTCTTTTAAATTGTGGTTCATCGATGACAGCTGATTTGAATTTCTCGAGAGCTGACAAGTGCACTTTTCAAATACAAGTACGTATAAATTAAATTGTACAGCTATGGCCAAAATAATAAGAACACTTATTACATTTTAATGCTAGTAAACGTAGCTCTTATTTAAATCGAGTTTATAAAGCAAGGATAGTATCAAGCTCATGGTAAATGTATTCAGAACATAGTCCAGGTTTACCAATTACTTAAGTCAAAGGAAATTGTGTTCAGTCAGCTGTATTGATTCATACTGCTTAATTACCTGGCTAAAAAAATAGGAACATCGAGACATAATAAGGAAAAACACAGGCACAGTACATTTTTTGCAATTTAATTTGAATATAAACTTAATATTTGGTTGTAAAACCTTTATTCGTAATAACTGAGTCCAATCGGCGACTCATGGAGTTTACCAATTGTTGGCATTTGTCGGAGGGAATGGAATACCAAACGTCTTGGATGACTCTCCAAAGATCCGCTTTATTGGAAGGGTTCCGTTTACCTACTTCTATCTTCAGCTCGTTCCAGAGGTTCTCGATCGAATTTAGATCCGGAGATTGAGAACGCCACTGCAAAACATCAACATTGTTATGCTCAAACCACAGTTTTGTCAATTTTGCCGAGTGTTTGGGGTCGTTATCTTGTTGGAACCGCCATTTGAAGGGCATATTTTCTTCGGCCCACGGTAGCATGACATTCCTTAAGATACATGCGTACGTTCTTTGGTCATTATGCCTTCGATAAGATATACTGCACCAACGCAACACCAAGAAAAACAACCCCATATCATGACACTACCACCTCCATGCTTAACAGTTCCTTTCGTGTATCGTGGATTGTACGCTTCACCTTTTGGGCGACGAACAAACTGTTGACTGTCCATCCCAAACAAATTAATTTTGGTTTCGTCGCTCCATAATACGTTTCTCCACTGCTTTGTTGCCTGTAGGGGATCGTGTGGCATGTGGTATAACTTAGCAAAAGCAATGCGTTTCTGCACATGTACTTTTTTCAATAGTGGCACCTTCCTCGGAGCTCTAGCGTACAGCCTTGCATTTACTAAAACTCGGCGAATCGTCCTGGCACTAACTTCAATTGATGTTTCTTGTTTCAAGTCTTTGGAGGATATGAAAGTGTTCGCCTGGGCCTTCCTGACAAATTTCTTTCTGCCCTTAATGGACGGACGTCCTCTGATTTCCGGAATTTTTTTAGCATGCAGATCATTGAACACCATTGGCGAAGAGCGGTCCAATTTTTTGCAATGTTTGGGATGGTTACACCCTGATCGCGTAAGACCACAATGCTTGCACGTTGAGCTTCAGTGCAGTGTTTCTTTTTGCCCATATTTTTCTTTATTGAAAGTAGTAATGTCTAAACAAACAATACTAAAATATCAGGACACTGATAAGTAAATATAGCTTACCAAAATATCAGTTATGACAAGCTACAAAAAATATTTTCCTTGAAAACTAATTAGTGTTCCTATTTTTTTGTCCAAACAGATCAGTAGTTTTTATCAGAATGACAGTTGCGCAAGTAATGAACTGTTAGTTTGACTACATTGTTTTAATTTCATTCAAACGAAGCAGTCGCTACGTACGATACCATGGGAAAGTAATGGGTGTAAATGGGTGTACTATATAGTATACTACTGTGTCCAAAAAGTAAGGTGACATATGAATTTAAACTGCGCGCGTCGAAGGATTTGGAAATTTTTCTTTCTTTTTAGGTTGGTAGTACTGTCAGTGACATCTATGTGAAATTTCATGTCAAAATATATTCATAGTGTTTGAGATACGCGTCGTTTTGTGAGCTGCTAAAAGTGAGTTTTTCGTTTTTTGAGATGTCGAAATTTATTGAGCAAAGAATTTGCATTAAATTTTGTTTGCGGAATCAATTTTCTGCTGCGGATACGTTGGGGATGGTGCAGAAAGCCTTTGATGGTAAGGCTATGTCTAAAAAATATGTTTACAAGTGGTATAGTGATTTCCAAGCCGGCCGTGAACGTGTCGAAGACGAAGAGCGTTCTGGGCGACCATCAACCTCAACCGATGAAGCTCACGTCCAACAAATCAAAGATTTGGTATTGAAAAACCATCGATTAACGATAAGAGACCTTGCTGATGAAGTTGGCTTATCGAAAGGCTCAGTCAATACCATTTTGAAGGATGCTTTGGGCCTCAAGCGCGTCAAATCTCGACTGGTACCGAAAACATTGAATTTTTTGAAAAAAAGGCGTCGCGTTGAAGTGTGTGAAACAATGCTTTCCGACTACCAGGATGTCATGAAACGCATTATAACTGGCGATGAGACTTGGATCTATGCTTACGACCCCGGAACAACCGATCAATCGAGCGAATATCGTGCCAAAGGAAAGCCGAGACCAAAAAAACCGCCCCAAAGTCGCTCAAAAATCAAGGTCATGTTGACTGTTTTCTTCGATTATCGTGGTGTTGTGCTTTATGAATTCCTTCCAACCGGCCAAACAGTCAACAAGGAATATTATTTGAACGTTATGCGTCGTTTGCGTAACGCTATCCGCCTAAAAAGGCCGGAATTGTGGAAAGACAATTCTTGGTTTTTACACCACGATAATGCACCATCCCATACCGCACTCGAAATTCGTGATCATTTCGCCAAAAACTCAACCCATATCGTTCCGCAACCACCGTATTCACCTGATCTGGCGCCGTGCGACTTCTGGCTGTTCAACAAGCTCAAAAGACCGCTCCGGGGACACCGTTTTGATACGATAGAGGAGATTCAAGCCGCAGCGAAGACGGAACTGAAGGCCATCCCGGAAAGTGACTACAACCACTGTTTCAAAGATTGGAAAATCCGTTGGCATAAGTGCATTATATCGGGAGGTGATTACTTTGAAGGGGATGAAATTGATTTGGAAGAATAAATAAAGAATTTTCAAAATAAATACAATGTTACCTTATTTTTTGGACACAGTAGTATATAATTGAAAAATTTCGCTTATCAAAAACTTTTGACTGCTCGGTTCAGGTTTACAGTACCTCGCTATAGGTGATATGATTTGTGTCAGTAAAATGACAGTGTCGTTGCCTTCGAGGGGCTTCTCAAAGAGTAAATGAAATCGAATTCAAAAGTCAAGTGTGTTGGCTAAAGGATGTGCATACTTTTATTCAGGCGTTTTTATGAAAAAAAGTGGAATGCCGGAGGTTCTTAGTTTAAAATTACTGATTTATTAAGTATTAACAATTGCGTCTTCGAATATTACCAAAATTCGTCTCGTTTATAGACCCAATGTAGGCCTTTTGTCAGGATAATTTTTTTTTCTCATTTTCATCTTTTGATTTCATTTTTTAAAACAGCACTTAATGCATCAAAAATAGTTTCTTTTCCGTGGCGTATTTTTATTGAAATGGAAATATCCTCGTCCAGAATACTAAGGGCTAGGATTTAAGTCAAAACCTAATGTTCTGAAAGGGGAACTGTCTACGAATCACGTCGACATTTCTATATGTCAGACTTTGCGTTAGAGATTTGCGTTTGTTTCTAACATTAGCGAATTGATTGTAAATTTCATTCAATTTTAAAAGGTAAAGAGACTTAATTAACGCCAACTAGAAATCGTACTGCACTTGATTTTCTTCTCCGTTGTCAATTATCGTTCAAATATTTTTTTGACGAATCAGATAATTTTTGACTTTCAGTTAATTTACTGCGAATGCAGTCAAATTTCAAGGGCTCTCGACCGGTTGACTGGTATGTGCCCGGAATTCTGAATGGGGCCAATAATTTTGTCCACTGTGATGTTTGTAATTCTTACTCGTTGAAAACTTGTCAATTTATGTGGACAAGCGTAGAGAAATTACTTAAAAAAATATCAATTATCCTTTAAAGGCAATAAAAATACTAAATAAATACATAATATAAATTTAAAAAAAGTGTGAGTTGACTCTCACACGAAGGATTCCGCGCCTCCCAAGAATATGCAACTCTTTAACATACCACCTTGATCATAAAGTTCCCGGAATAATCATCGTGTGGCGCTCCCATCATTCCAATTTGAGTTTTGTTTTACTTGTTAAGTTGGTACATCTGTTGTTGATATTCCCTCTAGGCAGGGTATTTAACTCATGGATTATTTTCCCCCGAAGTAAAGTTAAGAAACCCCTAAAAAAATGAGCTGTGGACGTTTGGCTTATTTTTAATCCGGGAACCTTTTTGAACCATGATGTTCTATATATCAACTAAAATTTCCAGACTTGGAAATATTTTGGATCACCCTTTAAATACCCCTAAAATCACCGCTGAACATTGTTAGCCCCTAAAAAAACCCCACCAAAGATTTTGTTCCCCTAAATTTAGGGGGAAAACGTCCAGATTGGTATCCCTGCTTCTTAATCATAGCGTCGTAGCTTGACTTTTTTAAAAGTTAGGTAGGAAACAGTACATCTATCTCTGTGTGTGTTGGCAATTTTTTTTACAACGAACAATGGAAGTGAATAGAATTTACCAAATGAACCGTGACCAAAACAAAACACGTCGTTTTCAGTCAAAAAAGACGGCGATGCTCGGGGTATTCATGGACTACAGCGGTGTAGTGCATCGTGAATTTTTGCCAGAAGGCCAAACAGTAAACAAAGACTATTATTTGGGCGTTATGAGATGTTTGCGTGTAGCAATTCGCCATAAGAGATCAGAATTGTGGGCAGAAAACACTGTACCATCATTATTCGCAATTTTTTGACACGTCTGGAGCGTGTTAAGTTAATACGTATACGTATTCAAGAAATTGATTTCAAGAAAGGATTTGAAAATATTGAAATATAAGAAAAAATATAAACATTGAATAATCTTTTGTGCTTTGAATGCGTAATCAACACAAAAAACGCTATTCTAACCTTTGTTTTAAGAGATTTAATTACGCACTTTCTTGACATGATGACCCCCATTTATTTTTAACTTTTTTTAATTGATATTTAATATTGGTTGTTGTCCCGTCAACTGCAGTACAACTTCTATGAAAATCTCTTAGGAGATACAGCTCTGTTACAAATAGACGGACGAACGAATCCATGATTTCACCGGTCCCTTTTCCCCTGGTATGCAAGAATTTTATGTTGCAGTCTCGCTTGTGCAGGGCAGTCGCAGAAGAAGTTCTCCAGATCGTCCTCTTCTTCCTTACAGGTTTTGCATGGTAGGTCGGAGCAGATAAGTATTTGCTTCTCCTGTATGTTGAGGTCGGTGAGCGTTTCTATTCCAGTTACTCGCCCAACAAACTCTTGTGGGAAAAATTATCTTGAAGCTGTTTTTATAGGTAAAAGTTTTCTCTACCAGGTGGCTTTGGCGATCAAGAAGGGGTGTTCACAATTTTCCTATGTCCGGTGTTTTTCCTGTCATCAAAGTGACCCAGTGCCTTGAGTCCTATGGCCGAGAGTCCTGCTTGTCTTTTCACTTCCAGTTGTACTGGTACCTTGTCTAGAAATTTTTCGGTGGCTGCGGTTGGCGTGGAATTTAATGCGTCTATTATTCTCAAGCATGTTACCTGTTGGCTACATACAGTAGTGTCCCACTAAGGGCTTTACCTCCCCTTGTTTCATCTCGGATGGATACTGTTATGATGCCTATAGACCGATTGAACGCCCCTTCGATATCTCGAAACACTTCTGTAACTGATTCTTTGTATTGAAAGGCATATTCACGTTGCTTGAAGGAGACTTCAACTTATTGAGGATGAAACAAGAAACATCGGCCCTTCATCAGCTGTGACTGAACATCACAATTGACAGCTTCAAGGGCGTTTATCTTTTTCGGGAAAAATATCAACTCGAGAAACGATTCCTTGATGGCGATCCAACGAAGGTAATGCTGCTTCGGGTTTATAAAAACGTTTGTTGGACGATAAGAAAGTCAGCAAAAAAGATTTTACGGATCCGTCTGAAAACGGCGAATGAAGGAGAAGTTAAATCGAAATTTTTTTCCAGTCAGGGATCTAGTTTGGAAGCTCATAATCCATCGACTGCACTGGCTCGGACGGACGAACGGACGGCAGAGGCTTAGTAATAGGGTTCTTTGGACTAAAAAAGAAGCTATCTCATGCGCTACACAGTTTTTCAGGACGAACCGCATCAGGATAATAATTTTCAGAAGAATGGAAATACTTTTTTTTTTTAATTTTCGTTACATTTGCACTTCAACGTTTAATTAATTCTTTTAAAATTTGTTTGAGCAAAAAAAGTCCTTTAAGACAAAAATATTATATTTTGTTGCTTGCTGTTTTGTGTAAAATATAATGTTTGTTTTTTTGTTTTTTGTTTGATGTATTTTTTTTGTTTGTATATGTATAATCTACTACAGTATAACACATGACCACATTTAAAAAAGTTTCAAATAATTCCCGACAAAAATGACAGAATTTTAACATTTAAAATTTAACACAGAGGACCAAAAAAAAATATACAATACAATACAATTAAAAAGTTTATGTAATGCGATTATGTAAATACGAATACATAGGTATGTGTATAGATAGATTCCGAAATCGAAAAATAATTATGTATTCAACACTCTGAGGTGAGAGTCAAAAGATTTACCCTTATGTACATGTATATAGTTCTACTGTAATTGTAATTGTAATATATGCAACAAGAAGAATTGATTGTGTAGTTATAGTTAGTAGGTAGAATGCAGGTCCTGATTGAATTTTTTTGATTTATGCCCCAAGCAATCGCTTCACGGTATATCCAGGTACGGAGTAGAAGAATAAAAGTAACATCAATGCTAGGCCCATGATTATAAGACCCTTTAGGATTGCCCACTTGTAGTTGTGCCAAACGATGTAGCGTATCGACTTGAGCGGGTTCACGAACCACATGAATGAGGCATCAGGCCGACTTAAAAAGAAATGAAAAAAAATTAAGTACAGCAACTAGATAAGGCCTGCTCTGGGGGTACTCACTTTGGTTTCTCTAATGGATCGGGTTCGTTTCGTCCAAATCCGGCGGGATTCTGTTCAGCTTCTTCTTTGCTTAGGAGATGAAGTTCAGCTTCGACTTTTCCCGTCAACTCCATTTCATCGTTTTGTTTCTTAATGTAAAATGGCCACCATCCACGCACGCGTTTCTGCTTAAATATGTTGACCGTCGGAACGTTGTCTGTCTTGAGCATGTCTAGGGTACACAACTTGGACGATTTGGCTCCACGTGGAAAACGAGTTAAATTAAATGAAATAGCACCTAAAAAGGATAATTTTCAAAATGGGATTCAGAGGTTTATTGAAGTCTTACCTAAGAAATCATCTGCTGAAAAGTGATCGGCGTCCCAGACCTGTAGCTCAAGACGAGCTGGGATCTTTACTTCTGTTTCGTCCCAGCTAAAAAGCGACTCACGTCTCGAGAGAACGATCCGCTCTTCAGCTGCCAGGTACTCGAATGGGTAAATAAAGCGCCAATTGAAATTACCCTCTCCAGTAAGAGAGCGGTAGTGAATGTCTGTCGCTTGAATATCTTGCGGTCCCTTAAGCCAACTAAAAACCAAAGTTAAATATAATATTATAGCTTTTTGGGGAACTTGGCCAATGCTGCTCACCCTTTAACATAAATATCCGACATTTTCTCGCCCGTAAAGAATGCATCGTCCTCGAGAACCACGTCGTCGGTATTCCAAATGACCACTCGCAGTTCGTATGCCTTTGGCTTCCTTGGCGAGATGTCCACCGCAGGACCAGGCAGAGGCATATCCATAGGAAACATATCGACCCACATCTCAAGTTTTCCCTGCTCAATTCCGGGCTTATCAACATTATACAGCGGCCTCGATTCAATATGTTCCGGAACGATCTTTCATAAGAAAAGCCACTTTAGTACTTGACCTAAAGATCAGCATTTTTAGACTTACTTTGCATCCAACTTTTGGGATCTCACTCCATCTGTGCAGTACCGCCAGTGCCAGGTGTTCATCCCTGTTCTTACAAGTTGTCGGTCCATTCCAGGCTATCACTTCCTCCTCAGAGAATGTCATACAATATTTACCGATCGCGACGCGATCTTGAAAATAATGTGGCACGTCAAGCTTATTCTCCTTGCACAGCTTTGACAGAATCTGCGTTGGCTTCATTGGATCCCTCCATCTGTTATACCCAGTGCTTCGAAAAAAGAAAAAACAGCCCAACAATTAAAGGAAACAGCTTGAAGATCAGTAAACTCACTCCTCATATTTCATGGCTAGACCGCAAGTCGCTCGATGTTTGCTGTAAAAGCGGTTCTCCAAGTCGATCCTCGTCTCACCGATCAGATCATCTGACCCCACTAGGTCCCAGTCGAAGATTTGCACTGTCAACATTGAATCCTGCGGGAATGTTGCCTCTACTTCGAAGCATTTTCCAAAGATCGGATTCAGTTGCTTACTGACGTAGTTTTCCTTATCTGACACGCGCTTGCCGCCAAGGTGAAGAACTACATAAGGATCTGCTTTACCATTAAGGTCCATTGGATGTAAATCGGTCGCCTTGATGATGTAAACTCGAACCAGAACATGAATGGGATCATTGGCGGGTAGTGAGGGTATCGTGGGTAGTTCCATGCCCTTCGGCAATGGCAGCTTATACACTTTGATGGCACCCTTAAAAAAGCCAACTGTTCGATTGTCATCTTCCATGGAATCGCCAGTCTTTTTGCCACGCAACAAAGCAAATGAGTGAAGCCATTCGCGGAAATTGTTAAACTCTGGTTGAGCTTCCAGTTCATTGGGATAAATCTGAAAGGAACAGAACCAAAGAGAGTCAGTTGGTCAAGTAGGTTTTGATTTAACAAAAAAAAAAAACAACCCACAACAATATTTTATAACAAAGTGCTTTTCAATAAGGAGCCTGGAAAGAGACAGCTTTGGGTGCAGGATCTGTGCAGGAAATTTAATTCGTGGAACAAAGATTTGGGAAAAAAGAGTTTGAACGGAATGCGTCTAGAAAAATATAGCAAAGTTACGATGCTAGTCGAAGGAGAAGAGGAGTTGCTAGAAGCAGGGAACCCGAAACATCAAATCCTTCAGGGCTTGAAGTCTTTTTATAGGTTATCGACTTATCTTTATAACGGATGAGTGCTTCTTCAATCGGCCTAGAAAATATCTTGTGTGAGAGGTTGTAACTGATACTGGCTTCCGGCTCATATACTTTGGGACAGAAAAAAGTGTATTCATCAAACAGGCTATCTAAAGACGGTGGATCCACCAACTCAATCGCTGATTGATGCAGACAAATCTTCTGAACGTTCAGAGTTCACTTTGATCACTTTTTATAAATAGTTCGACTGTCCAAAGCTAGGAAGTAGCTTTAGAAAATAGAAAGGTTCTCAAAGGCATCTAAACGAAAGACTGTCAACTGAGCAAGGGCCTACCATAAAAGTCTACGACGATAATAATAGTTCAAGAAACAGTCGAGACCGCCTTAGTCTACCAATAATTGCTAACAAGACATCTTTGTAAGATGAGGCTTATAAGAAAATGCATACCCAGTCTGCTAGCTCAATAAAGAGAGACGGATCTGAGAACAATCCGGTACGAAATTCAGTCTCTTCATATTTTAAAAATCTTGTCCCCGATCCTCTGGGAATTGTTAATGGTTGTGAGCACCATTGTCAGGATCTGCTTAACGAAAATGACCAAAATCCCAACTCCTTTTAATTGATGTGGCCATCAAAAAGCCTTCTTAAGAAGCTTGACCTTTTAAATGTGTCGAAAACGTTTCGGTACATGTTAGGTTTGAGAGTACAAATTACGCCTGGAATACCATTGGAAGTGGAATTGGTTAGCGTTTGATTATAAAAGTTTTGTCTTTGAGTGGACCACATCTGGTTCGTTTTTGGTTGCAGATTTTCATAGCTCCTTCCAGACCAAACGGTAGACAGCTTTCTCTAGAGCAATCCTGGATTTGGTTCACAATAAAACACCATAAAACTATGGTGAGATAACCAACATTTCGGGTGTTGGGTCCATATCCTTTAACTTTGAACGGAATCACTTGCTATCAGTTTGTTTCGCTTAGCAAATCTAAGCAGACTTTCACGGTGGATTAGCAATACGAAAACCTTTAAACACAGATGAATTGAAATTCAAAGTCTTTTTGCAGTAATGATGCTCCATAGCTGCGAAGACCAAACAGGCAAGCAAGGGGTATGGTACAATTATTGTCTAAGGGTGTTTTTGGTGCGTCAATTTTCTAAAGCTCATCAAAAAAAAGAGCCCAAAATCGAAAGACAACATTTTTGAGAGATCAAAAGAAAAAGTTATAAAGTTGATCGATTTAATGTCTCGATTGACGGCTTAATTGGAGCAGGATTCCGAAATTTCGTTCATAACCCAAGTTTTTCTATGTATAAATTTTGATACTAAAATCAAAAAAGACAAGGAAATTTTTTTTTGAATTTCTCTGACAGAATGTATGGTCCGAAAATTTACTGTGCACTTTCTTTTAAATTAGAAGTCTAATTTGATTTTCACTAAACAAGTGAAGTTTACTGTTTCTTTTGACATTTATTTTTTGTTTTAAAAATAAAAACACTGAATCAAATTCAACCAAAACCTATTCAGGTGTTTATTTTGTAAATATGCTTCGAGCGACACCAATTAAGTTTCGACAGCTTGATTCTGACTCACGATATGCGAGACGGAAAAATACGCACAAACGTACGTACGTACACAAACAAACACACAGACATCCTTCAAAGCACAATGGAATCCGACTTCCGGGAGATATGTAAAAATGTTCAAATCCGAAAATGGAATTATAACAAAATTTCATGATGGGAAGTTAAAATAGCCGATCCTATGTCTTCAAAGAGATATCGAGACATATCCTTTTTTTAACGTGGCTTACAATATCCCATTAAATGTTTTCTGTGAGTGATTGTCTACCGGGTTGGCCCCTGGCTTGGCAAATTGACAATAGACCACATTTTTTCACTACGCCAAATCTTAGAAAAGACTCAAAAAATAATTTCAATTCGATACCACCTATTCACAGACTTCAAAAACGCATGTTGCAGTATTCTTCACTCGATGGCCTGATTCGAGATCCCGGAAAAACTGTTACTGATTATGTCGCGAGCACGTGAATTTTGTGGTTTTCAGATCAAAAGGAGATTCATGTGATTTCTTCAACGTAGCTCGGGAACAAGGACAGGCAGTTGGGTTCATGGAAGGCAATATCAATATCTTCTTTAAGTCTATCCACCTGTTGAGATATGTTGACGATATTTGTTGGTTAGGGTGAGCTTAATTCTCTTCATCCAGGCCTATGATTGTGCCTGTTGTATTTCCTTTTTTCGTGTATGGAAAAGATTATGGACGCAAAGAGAATTCTATAAAGTGGCTTGATTTGCATGGTCAAGAAATCTTTTCCTTTGTGTTGTGAAAGATCTGTTTGTTGTGTTACGAAAGATCTGGTATCCAAGTATTTTATGCCGCAGTGTCGCTGTTTCAGGGCAGTGGCAGAGGAAGTGCCCCAGATCTTCTTTTTCCTCCTCACAGATTAGTGGAGATTTAGGCTACCAGTCCCACCATTAATCGTAGATGCCTTTTGCTTGAGTTCAGACCTCGTTTCGCTGCCTTGTAAGTCGGTTTGTCTTATAGAGACTTCGCAGTTCTGCATGTGGTTAGGTTGACGTAGTGGTTTTTGAATTCCTGGGTTGCCCACACGTTTATAGCTCTTTTAATAGCTGTCAGCGGGACGCCTATTTTCTGCTCATTCTCTAGCCACTTCGCAGCTTTTTCGTTACCGGTACCCATATGATGCTGAGGCCATTTAGTGTTTCTCTGGTTTGTTCAGATTGTATTTAGACGTCCTCATCAGTGTCGATGCTGGTAAAGATAATGGTTTGTGAAACATTTGATTGCTGCAATACTGTCGGAGCAGATTAGTATATGGTTCTCCCTTTTTTGAGGTCGGTGAGCGTTTCTTTTCCAGTTAGTATTGTGAAAACTTCTGTTTGAAAAACCGTGACGAATCGCTTCCGTGGCTGCAGTCGGCGAGGAGTTCTATGCGCCTGTAAGTCCAAAGCATGTAACCTGTCGGCTACAAAAAGTGGTGTCCCACTACGGACTGTACCTCCCCTTGTTTCATCTCCGATCGAGGATGTGATGATGCGATTCGGTAGCATATGTTCCAACAACTGATGTGTTGATTTGTGTGTTGTTGATGGAGATCGATCTTTTTGAACGCCCCTTCGATATCTCGAAACACTTCTGTAATTGATTCTTTGTATTGAAAGGCATCCTCGATTGTTGGCACTACTTTGTGTAGTGCGGTTTCTGTTGACGATATTGACTTCATCAATCGCACCTTTAGTCCCACCATTGAACTTCTCACGTTGATTAAAGGAGACTTCAACTTGTTGAAGAAGAAACAGAAACATGCACACGATAAGGCATCGATCGGCCCTACATCAGCTGCGACAGAACATCACAATTGAAAGCTTCAAGGGCGTTTATCTTTTTCGGAAAAAATATCAACTCGAGAAACGACACCTTTGTGGATTATTGAATTTAATTGAGAACTCGAACCAACTCGAAGGACCAAAGACTTTTTCACTCATCTTGCCAGTTCTGCTTTAGTCATCTGAAGTCGATTGTTGGGTAAGATAAGATTTAAGGAATCCCCGAAAAAGTTTTACCTCGGATATGGTACAGTCTGCGAGGACGGCGAATGAAGGAAAAGTTACAATCTTGAATTCTTCTTTGGCTAGTTCGGAAGCCAAATATCCATCGACTGCACTGGCTTGGCCACATTGAGCGAATGGACAATAATGCTCCAGTAAAGAAGATCTTCGAATCACAGCCCTCAGGTTCGAGATAAGGAAGACCGAACCTCCATTTAAAGGATTAATTGATCGCGGTTGCCAGTGTGTTTTGTCTAGATATTTGAAGTAGCGTGCTGACCATAGTACCTAGTTGATGTGCTGAGCTTGGGTCAAAAGAAGAGGGTGCATGGGATACTGTAAAAAAGACAGAACAAAAGAATCTTAGGCTTAATTCCATGTCTCATAACTTTCGGAGGATTGCCGATAACTCGTGAGAAGTGGAGTCGTCAAAAAATACCCTTTGTCCCGTTTTTGAACCTAAACCGAAGAAACGTCGTATACGGTCTATGAAAATCTCTTAACTAAGCCTCTTTGATAATTCCATGGATTTAATAAGGGTCTGTGTTAACTCGATGCTAATTCAAAAATTTAAGTGAAGTGATTTTCTTGAAAAACGTAAGTGCCGAGATTAAGTGTTTTGTTAGAGTAAGGTTTTGAGAATGTTGTCAAAAATGTAGGTATACAATGTTGGCATAGTTACCGCAAAGTTGTTATCAGACGATGCTAGAGTGTCTAATGCCGGCTAAAAAAATGTATTTATAACAACTTATTAGCTGGGTACCTTGGTTAAGGGCTTCAAGATTGGACAAACCAAATGGCATTCTGGCATCTTAGAGCTTCAATCAACTTACCTTGCATAGAGCGGCTTCAGTTTCGCCAACTGGTGTCGTCTTTGTCTCCTTCCGACCATGCTTTGGACTGAGCTTGCTCACAAGCTTCGCACCCTTAATCGCTAATTTTTGTTGCTTTTCATCACGTGGCAGCATTGCAAATGGCTTCACTACACCCTTGTTAGCATCGATGAGTTTCTCGTATGAGAAAAAATATTTCGTCCACCAATCCTTGTTATTCTCGTCGTCCGTGTCGCATTCCTGTATCACTTCGGGCGGGGGTGGCTTCCGTTTTGGAGCCTGTTTTTTCACCCTGCAACAAGATAAAGATTGATACCATCTCTGCCTTGCAATAGACTTACATTTTTGTAACACACGCTGCTCCATAGAGGGTGAGGTTCTCACACGATGAATTCTTCGGCAGGTAGACTTCTTTCGGCCCATTTGCAGTGATCATGGGCATGTCGTCACTTCGATCCTGGGTGGGAGCCGGCAGAATGATATGCCCGCCGATGGACTTGTATTTGGAGAAGTCCTCCTTGGGCGGCGGCTTGTACATGTACCGATGAATGGATGTTATTTGGTGGGTGCCTACGAGGGTATATCGACCGAAGGACCTGCAGTCGACACAGCGGATCGTTATTGGTGGGGCGTAGGTCTCCTCAAGAGGCAGCTCAAGTTCGATGCATTTCAGCATGCTCGGGAAGTTTGGATTCTTTTTGGCGTTCTGAATGATATTCGAGCTGAGAATTTTACCGGAGCATTCAACGTCTATGCGCGGCTTGTCGACAGACATGAAGTGGACTCGTTTAAGGTCTCGCAAGCCCCAGAATAGAACCTCCAACTTGAACTTGGATAGGTGAGGACGAACTTCTTTGGGAACGGGGAATATGGTGCCAGGCGACGGGGCTGAGGTTTTCTCCTTTTTAGGCTCTGCTGAGAAGGACTTTGGTTCTGTCATGCGTGGCATATCGGTGGAACCGATTTCGAGCATTTCAAAGGCTGCCAGTAGTTCACCAGCATTGTCGGGTCCTCGAACTATGTCGAACCATTCTAGAGTCGGTGTGGTGTAACCATTTTCTTTCAGCTTTACGCGTGGCTTGGCTATAGCTCGGCCGATGAATTCGGACTTGCCCACCTTGTCCTGATCGTATATTTCTATGATGATTGTGGGCGGGTCCTTTTTGATTTCGTCTTTTGCTCCATACACTAGGATCTCGTCGAATACGAGTAACTCATCCCACGTTGGACTGAGAGTTTCCTCGATGACTTGGGTGGTCTTTGCGAATTCAGTTATATAGACTGTGGCATACGGATCACTCAGGCCAGACGCATCCGAGCCAATAAGGGAGCGAGCCTGATAAATGTGTGCTCGAAGCTGAAAAGTCTAAAAAAAAAGAATGAAAAGTTTTTCTTTAAGAATATTTTTTGAGTCCTTACATGTTTTTCGAGATAATGAATATTATTAGGCGCCATAGCTCTGGGTCGGTCAGCGTTTCGCAGCTCATGGGAAAGGTCATAACCATGCGGCAATCCATCAAAGAAATGTTCTTTATGACTGAGCACACCGAGCCACAGGAAGATTGAGAGCTTCGCTTGCATATACCAACTCGCAGGTCCCGTAACTTGTTTCCCCGGAAGCTAGAAAGTAAATTAGTCTTAGAAGGCTCAAGTTACTCACACTTTTTGAGTGCTCACCCGCAGAAAGATCGTTTGAACTTTCCCGCTATGAACGCCGCACTCCTCCTCCGTTTGTGAGAAAATAAGGTCCCTTGCGGAAATTCGGTGATAGGCGTTACGCTTGCCATTAGCAATCATCCATAAGAATATATCAGGAAGAGAATGCTGGGGCTGAAGGGATAAAAATGCATAAAAAAAATAACACTTTCACAATCAAAAAACTCACATCGTCAATTAAGAACTTCACTTTTTGCAAATAAGTCTGAGCGGTTTTGTAGCGTTCCTTTAGGGAACTTCGAGTCACCAATGCGCGCAAGTTCCGCGACATATTCCCAAGGGATTCCTAAAAATTTTACAGTCACAAAGAGACTCAATCGTAGATAGATGTGACTTACGATCTCTCTTTGGCATAGCTTCATTCGTTCTTTGTCAAGCTTGGTTTTCCCGCTACCGGCACCAAGCAAGTTAGTCTTGGTTATTGCTAAATACTTTACACATGAAGCTGCCATTTCCTCAAGAGTCGACCGGAGACGCACTTCAGCCTTTGGGTCTTCATCTTCAATCAGCCGAAGGGTTTCATTTAAGCCGTCTTCCTTTAATTGACACAAATCAAAAAGGATTAATTGAACTATCTCAGAACAGGACCGCATAGCCCTACCATCTTATCGGCCATCTTTGACAGCATATTGCTATTGTACATCCGTCTTCTGAGATCTGGCAAAGTACACCTCACATCCATGCAGGGCTTGTAGTCCCAGTAAGGTAGATAGTAATGAGTCTTGTCATGACTTATAGGCTTGCAGGCATTCGTCGTGCTACTATGCGAGGTGCAGTCAACGGTTTCCAACTCACCGTCTTCGTCATCAGCCGTCGCGAAGCTTTCATTGTGACCATCCAAGGAGTTCCCCGCATTGCCCATGCTTAGCTCAAAGAATACAGTTCGATCACAGATCTTCTTGTCGATCATCGAAGCCTCGAGAATGGTACCGAACAGAAAGAACTCCTCGTTCTTCGAGTATGAAGACTCTGAGATGGGATAGGTGGGTTCCAGTTCAACATTCTTTTCAGTGGTTGCCTCAATGTTGTCGGTTATTTCCGTCCGAATGGCTATCAAAAGTCGTGCTCTGTAGCTTACACCTTCGCCAAGGCCGGTGTTAAGGTTCGAATGCTGATCCAAGAGAGTGTAGTCCCTTGTCGAGCCATAGAGATGAATAAAAGATGGTCCGAAAGTGGGAAGGAATCCCTTTTCACCATCATTCGACACCTGCTTTAGGTCTATGTAATGAGTGCCAATGATTGAGGGCTTCATCGGGTCTGCATCACGAAGTTGAATCTGATGAGAAAAAAAAATTGATTATTGATTTGAAAACATTTAAAACAAGGTTTAACCTTAATCCGTTGACACAAGGGCGGAAACATCTCGGTGAAGACCAGTTGCTCATTCCATACCGGCGCATAAGCGTTCTTCTTCACAGTTGTCTTGCCCTGAAACCAAAAGCTGAAGCCGAAGTCTTTCATAAGTCTGATTCAAGCTTACCATCAATCCAGCGAAAGAAACCTGCACATAGGGGCTGACGAGGTCTTTGGACTCACCGGTTAGGGCTTTCTTGACGTTCGCCATGAGCGATGAATTCATTCGGGGCAGCCCGTCGGCACGATAGATTTTCACTATAAATTTAGCTCGTTGTCTTTCGATCGGTACTCCATCAGGAAGAAGGAGGTTTCTATTAAAAAAAAAACAGCAAAATGATTTTCAGAGTCCAGAAAGGATGAAAGATCAACTTACGCTTCTATATCATCGGGATCCTTTTCGGATTTTTGAGGCACCTTGACTGTATCACCTTTTCCTATAATACCAATATCACATTTCAAATAACCTTTTGGTCCGCTGTAAAAGTCCTCGGGATCGGAGAGTAGTGCCCATTTGTGGTAGAACTGGTGATCTAAGAAATAAAGATCAAGGTTAAAAGTGCAATTGGAATGGAGTTTTTTGAATTTAGAAAGTGTTAAAATAAAGCATGCCGAGAAGAAGTTAAGAGATTCTAAAGTGCAATAGTCGGTTTACCTTTATGGATGCTGCTTAGGCCGATGGTGGTTAATCTTTGGCAAGAAAAGTTCATATTTAACAAAGCAAAGCGAGAGTAAAAGACAGCGAACAAAATGCATAGAAAGATAAGAAATGTAGATAGATGATGAGGAAGTTATCATAAAGTATGTTTGATGGAAAAGACACACACAAACAAGACTCAGGCATCAACTGAGACGCCTTGTTTGAAGGCCTCAATTTATAGTTTTTCTCGGAAGAAATAGCTTGCATGCGCTGAATAATTTTCCATTTTGAAACTCAAAAAATTTTACTTTTCGAGATCTCCAGTGTTGGCTACCACTGTTTCTCGTGTCCCATATTTTGAGATTAAAATAAAATATCGTATCCGTCATATTTTTGGATCCAATTGTTTTTGCATTCGAATGAAGAAGACTGGAAATAGGTTCTCGCTGAATTTAATTTATGGGTTCAATTTGATGACAAAAAACTGTCAACAACTGAACAACCTCTGTTTTGTAAAAGTCAAGTCAGGTTTTTTATTAAAAAAAGCTTAGTAAGTTATTTTGTGCTATTTTTTTTTTAATTTGTTTGTCACCGCACATACTTATTTAAAGTACATCATTTCTTCTTCAACATGATAAGAGAACGAGCAAGTAATCAAATAAATTCCCTGCCTACTTATAATTACCCTGACATGACCGATTGTAATAAATTTTGATAATATTTTTAAGTCCGATTTTATTAATTTGTGTATGAATCTTAACATATAGAGATATGTCATCGCGGACTTTTTTGTCGAAGGTTTTCCGTTCTAAAGCTTTTCTTAAGAAAGCAAGAAAGTATCTTTTACCGTAACGACAGCGTTCGCTAAAAACTACCGCACAAGATGTTGAACATCTTCATTTAAATAATTGGTCGCCACAAAAGACCGTTTTCCTTAAATGGGTTAATTTATAGCCTTTGTTCATTCCGAAGGTGTGTTCTATTAACTGGTGAAAGAATTTTTTAAAATGGATGGGTAGTTTCGAAAATTACCTCATACATACAAACTAACAAACATTAAATCTTTATAATATAATTTTAGATAGACAAAAAAAAAGAAACAAGAAGTTAAATTAACAAAATGAAGAACGAATAAATTTTTGATATGAAATAAATGAACAAAATAAAAGACTACCGGATGAGGAAAAATAGATATAAATTCAATATTCAAAGTATTGCCCATCGCTAGACACAAAATTTTCCCATTTTTCTGGCAATTCATGGATACCCGTTCTGAAAAATTCGACCGGTTTGGCCGCAATCCATGAATCGATCCATTTTTTGACATCATCGAAATGACGGAAGTGCTGGTCAGCTAGGCCATGTTGCATCGATCGGAAGAGATAGTAATCGGATGGCGCAAGGTCTGGACTATACGGCGGACGGGGTAGGACATCCCATTTGAGCGTTTCAAGGTAAGTTTTGACGACATTTGCAACATGTGGCATTGTCATGTTGCAAAATAACTTTATCGTGTCTTGCGACCGTTTCCGGCCATTTTTCCTTCAATGCTCGGCTCAAACGCATCAATTGTCGGCGGTAGACCTCGCCTGTGATTGTTTCATTCGGTTTAGCAGCTCATAGTACACAACACCCTTCTGGTCTCACCAAATGCACAGCATAACCTTCAGGCCATGAATATTCTGAACGGCCGTCGATGTTGAGGCATGTCCGGGGTATCCATAAGTTGCCCGACGTTTCGGATTATCGTAATGTACCCATTTTTCATCATCAGTGACGATTCGATGCAAAAAAAACTTCTTTTTGTGGCGTTCAAGCAGCATTTCGGACATGTAAAATCGGCGTTTGACGTCTCGTGGCTTCAATTCATTCGGCACCCAATGTCCTACCTTTCGGATCATTCCCATTGCTTTCAAACGATCGGAAATGGTTTGCTGAGCGACGCCAAGTGATTTTGTGAGTTTTTCTTGCGTTTGTGACGGATCTTGATCTCGAGCAATGCCTCCAATTCATGGTCTTCAAACTTTTTCACCTAGCCGGGGCGTTCTTTGTCTTCGGTGTCGTAATCACCATCCTTGAACCGCTTAAACCACCGCTGACACATTCTAACGTCTATAGTATAGCCCGGGTAAGCTTCGGTTGTTTTTTTCTTTAAATGAAAGAAGCATATTAAAACTTCCCATGTTGTTTTGATGGCACGAATGTAGACATTTTACGGCTTTACAAAAACTTGTGTGTTTTCACTAATGACCAGTAACCTAGACTGAAATAATTAGACAATGACATGAAGTTTCTGATGTGACAGCTGTCATGGCCAAAATTCACCTCGGAGTAATAGATATGAAGTTGTCTGCAATAACGACATTTTCAACCGGTAGTCCATTAAATATATTAACGAGAACGAATACAATTTTAATATGAAAGAAATAAACAAAAATTACCCAATTAAAATATTAAATTTAATAAGTAAGAAAACGTGAGTAAATAATAAATAAATATAAAGTGAACAATTTCAAAAAGGTGAATAATTTGTGTTTATAAAAAATATTAAACAAAACATATTTATATTAAAAAACAAGTAAATAAATAGAAAAATAAACAAAGAGCTGGATAATTATTAAATAAAAAAATAATATAGATTAATTAATAAATAAACACATAAATAAATTTGATTATTAAAATTAACTAGGTTAACGTGAAATGATGCGTCAGATCATTGGTAAGATGCTTTTCCACACATGCGAATTTTTGTAAGAGCTTGCTTTTTGCTACTTGTAATCATACGACATAATTGCTGGTAAATATTCCTTGCAAATGATCATTTTATTTTCATTTGGAAAAAATGACTTTCTGTTCAATTCTGTCAATGTTTATTTTACTTTTACTTGTTTGTTAAAAATAAGTTTTTTATGCAGGTTAGTATCAAAGTACTTCACAGGTCCAATCGACTGATACCTCATTATTTATAAAACTTTTTCCTAAGAGAAAACAAGATTTAATTTTGCTTGTGAAAAAGATGGCTTGCATCTTGTCCAGGTTCAATTAAATCTTTCTATTTCTTGTTTGGATTACTCTCAATATTAGGAGGAAATTCAAAACCTTATACTCTGGCGAAAATGCGAAGTCAGACGTAAGCAGGTTGCACAAGAGAGAGGACAAAACTGATCCTTGCGGTACCCCAAATGCACTTCAAAAAATCTGTCACACACAATCTCACAATTCTCATCACAATTCTCATCATCCCCGCAGATCTTCCTTGTGACCGGTAACTTCTGATAATCCTTCTTCTTCTTCTGAGCGACTTGTTGAATGTTCGTTTAGGAAAATGTTGTGTAAAAAAATGAACATCGAAAGTTAATCCCTGATAATTTTTTTTTTAAAACTTTACTCAAACTTCTTATTAGCTAATCGGTCTGAAGCCTTGAGGATCCTCTGGTAGCTTTCCACCTACTTTTCATTCTCTTGGAAAATTGTGGAAAATTGGAGTATGACAATTTTCAGAAGGTGCTTGAAGTAAATGTTTTTTATTGCATCAAGTCCTTCATAATTCGTTTAGCCTACGCAATTTTCAGAAAAAAAATCAAAGAATACTATTTTAATTTTACTTTTAATTGTCAAAATTTATTGTTCATAGCTTTATCAATATTTTGGCTTGGTTGTTTAAATAGAAATTGAATTCTTTGTCAATAAATAAAAACCACTTCCTACCTGCACTAATTTGGCCACCAATCTACATTTTCAATCGAGCTTCATCGAGTTGAGGTCTGAAGGTTCGGACGGGCGATTTAATACTTATAAGTGTTCCTTTCGAGGTTTCCTTGGCAAAGCTTAGATGAATATTTTGGCTCATTATCTCCCATTTATGTTAATCAAGGACCTTTTTATCATAAAAAAACTACTGATAAACTTTTCCTTTTTCGTGATTTCGTCATTGAGGATGAAATATGAAATACCGGAGGACAAAAAACCCTAATGCTTGTTTCTCCAAATTAGCAGCTGGATATTTACTTCTTATTTTGAGTTCATAGTTTTGTACTGCTTTTCAACCCTCAGGAACTTCCGTAAACAAACGCTTACGTATTTGTCGTCTAACTAAAGAAACTCATGCCACAAGATCTCTGGATCAATTGATTTCGCCATAATAGACCCAGTTCAACACATCGAAAAACCAGAAAGGTCCTGTGACAATCATATTAGACCAACTTAAAAAACGGAACCCACGATAATTGAGCCAGATATTTTAGTAATTAAAACAAAAAAAGTCGCTCATGGGGAAGACTTACTCGTAGTTATGCCAATCACAGCTACATTTTTTCCAACGATAAGCAATCATATCGAATCCGAATGGAAGGAACTAGAAGTGATTGCCACGAAGGTCGAACTGCCACTATTTATGGGCAGAAACAAGACGCCGAGGTGTGCTGAGGCTACGTACATTTCAATCATCGTGATCACAGAATTTATGGCAAATGTTAAGTAACTTTTGAATTTATTATAATCTATATTATACAAATATATTTAATGTAGAAGATTAGACATTTCCTTGGACAACTAGGTGGTTGAAGTATTTTTTTTGCCTCGAAATGTCTTAAAAATATGGATGAAATTACTCGCCCAAAATGCTTTTTAAGCTGCCATCACCACACTATTAACACGGGGAAAGAGATAGAAGACAATTTGGCACAGAACTTCTCTCACCTTTGGCATTGTTTTTTTGTTGTTGAAAGCTTTCCGCAATCTTTTCACTTGGTCTGCATTGTAATTGCATGGCTCTCTTCTCAAGATACTTAACTATAACAATTTTCCTCTTGTGCCGGCTTGCTAATTTGAATTGCTTCGTTGTTTCTAAAGACGGTCGGACGGTTGTCCCAGTGGTAGTAAACAATTTTGGTCCATCGTCAAAAATATTAAGAACTCTACTTCGTCAACGATTCCGATGCTCATTTCGAATGATACTCCTGTCGTAAATAATCTTGACAAAGCCAATCTGCTTGCCACACAATTCGCGTCCAGTTCCACACTTCCAGATGGCACTTTACCACTACCTGTGCTCGAGATCGTTGAACATTCTATGGGACAAATATATTTTCGCACTCACACAGTCGCAAGAGTCTTGAAAGATATAAACATACACTAGATGGCATTTCCCCTATAGTTCTGAAGTAAGTTTTTGCATCTTTCCTACTCCTCAGGTCTCTTTCCGAGCAGATGGAAAACTGCATTTGTCCAGCCTGTCCCTAAAAAAGGCGATTCTTTTTCTCCCTCTAATTACAGACCCATAGTACTTACGTCACTTCTTTCTAAGGTCATGGAAACGCTGATAAATCGTCGGCTTATGAAATATCTTGAATCACGAAAACTTCTTAATGACCGGCAGTACGGTTTTCGTAGCAACAGGTGCACTGGTGATTTGATGACTTGTCTCACTGAAAAGTGGGACCAATCTAGACATACTTTCGGCGAATCAAAGATAATTGCTCTTGACATTTCAAAGGCTGTTGACAATACTTGGCATCCCGCTCTTTTGTCTAAAATCCGTGCATATGAGATTGGTGTGTCTCTTCTTCGATGGATTAGAAACTACCTTCCGAGCCGTACAATTTCAAGTCTGAAATTCACCACAGAAATGCTGGTGTACCCCAAGGCTCAGTTTTGTCTCCGACTCTCTTTTTAATTTTCATTAACGATCTCTAGTCTATCACATCTAATCCAATATATTCCTTCGCAGATGACAGTGCCCTCCGTTTCTCATATGCGTTTAATGATTCACGCCCCTTTTCTTCGGACGTAGACATCGAGCGACAACGTATGATTAACTCATTAAATTCTGATATTGACAGCATAACCAAATGGGGACAAGCCAATACAGTAGAATTTAATGCTTCCAAAACCAAATGCTGTCTTATGTCATCAAAGCGAAACCCTTATACCCAGCCATTGTCCATGCATGGCACTTGCGTCGATGAAACCGAAAAACTTTCAATGCTCGGCATGCGCGTGAATTCTAACTTACGCTTGATGTCGCCAAGAATGCAGCGAAATGTTTAGGTTTCCTAAGCCGGTGCAAGAAATACTCTACCCCTTCTGACTTAGTTACAATTTATAAGACTTTTATTCGGCCAAAAATGGAGTACAACGTTCACATCTGGGCAGGTGCACCCAAAACCACTTTTCACCTGCTAGATGGAATCCAAAAGCGTGCGGTAAAACTTATAAACGGCGGCAACATAACAAAATCAATACACTCGCTGGAACATCGAAGAAATATTGCCTGCCTGTCGCTCTTTTATCGCTACTTTCACCACCAATGCTCCGATGAAATAGCTGGTTGCATTCCGCCCCTCCAACAATTTACTCGGAACAGCCGCACTTCATTGAATACTCATCAGTTTATCGTTAAGCCTATTTTCGAGCGTACTGTGAAATTTAGAGATTCTCGCGCATGTGGAATGCATTACCTGGCTATACTTTTCTTCTGTACTTCAACCTACAGCAATTTAAGACCAATGTGCACCGCTACCTTCTTTCTCTCCCTTCTAACTTTCCTTCTTCTCGTGCTGTGTGAGCTCACTAAAAGGGTCCAACCAATCCCTTGAGCACGTGCACTATTAACAAAAAAAAACATACTACTGTGTCCAAAAAATAAGGTGACATTGTATTTATTTTGAAAATTCTTTATTTATTCTTCCAAATCAATTTCACCCCCTTCAAAGTAATCCCCTCCCGATGCAATGCAATTATGCCAACGGATTTTCCAATCTTTGAAACACTGGTTGTAGTCACTTTCCGGGATGGCCTTCAGTTCCGTCTTCGCTGCGGCTTGAATCTCCTCTATCGTATCAAAACGGTGTCCCCGGAGCGGTCTTTTGAGCTTGTTGAACAGCCAGAAGTCGCACGGCGCCAGATCAGGTGAATACGGTGGTTGCGGAACGATATGGGTTGAGTTTTTGGCGAAATGATCACGAATTACGAGTGCGGTATGGGATGGTGCATTATCGTGGTGTAAAAACCAAGAATTGTCTTTCCACAATTCCGGCCTTTTTAGGCGGATAGCGTTACGCAAACGACGCATTACGTTCAAATAATATTCCTTGTTGACTGTTTGGCCGGTTGGAAGGAATTCATAAAGCACAACAGCACGATAATCGAAGAAAACAGTCAACATGACCTTGATTTTTGAGCGACTTTGGCGCGGTTTTTTTGGTCTCGGCTCTCCTTTGGCACGATATTCGCTCGATTGATCGGTTGTTTCGGGGTCTAAAGCATAAATCCAAGTCTCATCGCCAGTTATAATGCGTTTCATGACATCCTGGTAGTCGGAAAGCATTGTTTCACACACTTCAACGCCACGCCTTTTTTCCAAAAAATTCAATGTTTTCGGTACCAGTCGAGATTTGACGCGCTTGAGGCCCAAAGCATCCTTCAAAATGGTATTGACTGAGCCTTTCGATAAGCCAACTTAATCAGCAAGGTCTCTAATCGTTAATCGATGGTTTTTCAACACCAAATCTTTGATTTGTTGGACGTGAGCTTCATCGGTTGAGGTTGATGGTCGCCCAGAACGCTCTTCGTCCTCGACACGTTCACGGCCGGCTTGGAAATCACAATACCACTTGTAAAAATTTTTTTTAGAAATAGCCTCATCATCAAAGGCTTTCTGCACCATCCTCAACGTATCCACAGCAGAAAATTGATTCCGCAAACAAAATTTAATGCAAATTCTTTGCTCAATAAATTTCGACATCGCAAAAAACGAAAAACTCACTTTTAGCAGCTCACAAAACGACGCGTATCTCAAACACTATGAATATATTTTGACATGAAATTTCACATAGATATCACTGACAGTACTACCAACCTAAAAAGAAAGAAAAATTTCCAAATCCTTCGACGCGCGCAGTTTAAATTCATATGTCACCTTATTTATTGGACACAGTAGTACATCGCTATCTTCTTTCTCTCCCTTCTAACTTTCCCTCTGTTCGTGCTGTGTAAGCTCACTAAAAAGGGTCCAACCAATCCCTTGAGCACGTAAAAAGAAAACATACATAGGCGTTCAAGGGGTTATGAATACCCTTATAGTGTTAGCACATAACGCGGGTAGAAATGATCAGAGTATAAGCATACTTCAACGATTTTGTAAGGATATAAGGTCTCATTCTCATTTTTTTTTTAGGTCACGTGACGTAAATAAATCAGCAAGTAATTTACCAGGTTTGGGGCATACAACAAAAATCCCCGCATTATTCAAGCCGTACAAGAAAATATCCGCTGGAAATTTGCTACCACTAGACCGACGTTCTGCCTTCGCGTGTTCACAAATTTAAAAATCCAAGTGTCGGAGTATAATGATGGGAATGGATGATTGTTACACAAAATTGCAAAGCTCCATGTTTCTATGAATAATATTTTGCGAAAAAAAACCGCTGCAGTTTTGTTTTTGCTCATTTACAATAAATTTTAAAAAAGACATCTGGTCACCCTGTACTTGTAACAGAATATCCCTTAAATCAGCGTCTAAGAAAAAAACAAGCAAATAGTTGAAGGAAAAAAATATTTATTGACAAAAAAAGTGATTAAAAAAGCAAATGCATGAAATTGCACAAGGATACAGTCTAAGGATGCATCTTTAACAAAAAAAAACTCATTGAAACTTTTACCTCTGTGATTCCAAACAGTAGCAACATCCAATTTAAATGTTCCAATCAATTTGTTAGGACGAAGGACATTTCGACTTTGTAACATCTTTTTTTTTTGTATTTTTACAATTTAAATGTCAAGAAAAACATTTGTTTATTTTTGATGGTGGTGGAAGTAGTCAAAAAAAAGTATAGAAAGAAGAAACAAATAAGAGAAGAGCAAAGCGAAATGTTAAAAAGGGAAAACAAGAAGAAAAGAACAAAGTTTAAACATCAATACAGATATTTTTTTTTGTTTCTATTTAAAGTAAGAACATTCATTCATAAATAATTGCCAAGAGGTAAGTAACAAAATACACAAATATATTTATTCCGTCTCGTAGTATGTATCTTGTTCGACATATCTCAAAATCGAGGCACCTGTGTTGTTATGCCAAAGAAAAACCGTCATCACGAGGATGGATTTAATGATGGAGCACCTACATTTGGCATCATCCTCGAATTTCGAAAAAAAAATTTATTGTTGTTTTTTGACAAAATATTCAGAAAACGTATGCGTTTGTTTTGTTTCAATTTCAAACATTAAATTGAAGAGAATATTTAATGACGGGTTCATAAATTATTCCATACGGTTTGAGCTCATAACAGAAGCATGATGATCAATTAAATGACATGAAATACAATTAGGAAAAACGCGGACATGTTTTCCGGCCTCCATAAGCGGTGGCTTGTGTCAGCTTAAGGACGAAGGAGAGAATTTCACAGCCCACATGTTGACTTGCGACTGTTTTTGGTTTAGTTGTTTCCATGTATGCTAGAGGCTATTTTATTTGTTTTTTTTAATTAGTATCAAATTTATTTTAAGGACTTTTTGAGAATTTAAAGGTTATGTATGGGATGTAGAAAAAAAAACAGGGGCAAGTTGAACTCGAAAGAACATTCAATTGAGTGGGAGTCGGATTTATGTTTCTAAATTATAAATAGACGATGTTTTGCAAAAATTGTCGAACAATGTGCTGGCATTTTGCAACTTTTAAGGGTAGACAATTCATCTGGAGGGTGTTCTTAGTCATTTTTCTAATGAAACATATTAAATAATATCTTTGCAGTTGTTTTTTTTTGAACACGTGTCAAACAAATGGCGCTGCAATGCTTGAATTCTTAAAGCTTACATTATTTATTTTTGCAGGTCAATAACATTTTGGTGGTGTTGGAGAATTCAATGACTGCAATCTCTGATGCCTTTTAACTAATCGGATTCCAGAAACGATCCCAGCTGCTCGAAAGTGTTGTAAAATTTGATCCTTCCCAAAATGATAGCACTTTTAATATGGAGCAGCGTTAACTGCAAAATGTCATTATTACAATTGTCAAAAAAATGCTGTCTTTTGCGGACATGCCTAAGAGCGAAGTGTTCGGCTGACTGTTATCTGCATTTAAGGACATCAGCTTCGTTTGTTCTCTAACCTCTCAGCTAGAACTTTCGAAGCCTGAAAAGTTGTAATTCAAATCCCTGCATCCAAAGTCTTCTATGACGTAGTCACCTTCTTAAACAAATTCCATGCTTTTCGAAAAACATCGAACTGGTAACCATAGGCTGGTCGAACGCAATAGGCATGCAAAGGCTTAGATGGATAAGGTTTGTAAATGCCTCAATAAGTTCGACTTTTCAATACGCTAAGGCTGTATCAACCAATTGAACTCCTTATCACTCCACAGATATTCACCTAAAAATATTTAGCCACCGTGCTAACCGCTCCCTTCAAAAAATCTACGATATGATGACGAATGGGATCTGATGAAGATTGTACAGTATCTGGTCCACCAGAATGGGATGAGTGCAGATTCAGGAGAAGAGGAAATAAAAACAAAAAAGGAGCTCTTTCAGCCATGTCGATGAAGAAGTCTGTCTGATCTCTTGAGAAGAACTCGGCACAGCTATCAAAAGGCTGAAGACCAATTAAACAGCTTGCCAGGCCGTAGATTTTTAAGCGTATTTGTGATGCATATACAGCTAGTCATCAGTCAATTGAGGAAGGATAAAACTATTCTCGACGACTGTAATGTCAGCCCGATTTACGCCATCTACAAAAATGCAACGCTTTGTCTAACGAGAACTGTGAAGGCTGTTGGTTGTTTTCTTCAAGATCCTTTCCAGTGAAGTTTGTGGATATCTGAATACCAGTTTGGCTTCCGGTGATGTCTTGGAGCGACATCCTTGAGTTGATCCTGGTGTTGTCGGTCTGTCGAAATAACTACGGTCTAGACTCCCAACATGCAGGGGAAACGTACGGCTCACCAAAAGATCTTCTGTCGGATATTGGGTCTAATTCGAACGAAAGAGCAGACCATAAACTTCAAAATTGTGGGTTGATATCGGCCAGTATTGGTCTTTATAAAGCCTAGGACATGTTTTTTTCTTTTCGGAGAGGTCCTGGAGGGCGGCAAGAAACCAGCTGAAAAGAGCATGGCTTATTTTGTGATGGTTTCATCATAGTCTCTTCAATTGTATTCTAATACTTTTTTTTTAATTAATTATTTGCTCGATCTTCGAGAGGATATTAAGACTCTTATAATGCATGTAGCACAGAGCGAGCGGAAGAATTAGGAGAAGAATGAATGATTGTGTAGTGGTTTGAGAAACTCAGGTGTAATTGGTTTCAACTCACTTCCATGGATGGAGCCCGAAACAGGACGGAGGATTTTGATATCGACCTATTTGTTTTAACCTAATTCGCAGGATTTTATTCGAGGATATTATTAGCTATGATCTATGGTCTTTGACAGTTTAGAATATTTAGCTTTTATGCCCTGCTGTCAGTTTTATACCTTCACAGCAGAGCCATCTGCACACAATCTACACAATCCGCTATTTTGAAAACACGAATTAGGAACTAAGCCGATACAACAACCACTACAACAACGGCACCCATTAGTCAGACTACAATCACTGGTCGACCAACCCAGTGATAGTGCCATTAACTTGATCCCAATGGCAAATGGTGACTGGACCAGATTCGAAAAACTAGACTACTGAAAGGCAGGCACTCGTCCAACTTCGCCATCCAGCTGTGAAAAAATACAGCTCAGTAAGCTCGTGAAAATAGACATCCCACCAAACCATAACGTACATCCTATGGTGACCTCTGAAATATGGGAATCTTCAATTTTTATATCTTCTTTGAATACAAGTCATGCAGATTTATGGAACGCTACATTTTAAAGGTTGTGCTCGAAAGCAACAACCATCTCACGGGACAACACTTTCTGATTTTGAAGTAAATTCCGTCAAATAAGAGTCAATGCGGTCTTGACCGTTTTTTTAGTTCGAACTAAACGTGGACGCCCCGTTCTTTGGAGACTATTTTTTGCCTCTGTCTTGAAATGCCTCTTTTAGACTGGCAGGAAGGTTTCTTAAATAATTTTGTTTTGCCAGAAGGATCTACTTAACGATAATTCCAAATACTATTCTGATATAAAAGTTGTTTCAGTGTTTATGGTTGGACCAAGTGTTGGTTTCTTTTCGAATCATATGTACGCTCAAAACATTTACAGAAACTCAATACGAAATGAATTGATTCGCGCTTGAAAAACCGTGAGTCGGACTTGCGCAGCGAAGGTTTCGTACAAACTTCTAGAAATGTAAATAGTGGGCCCATCACGGGAATCAAATCTCAAATATTTTTCCCACTTTTGTTTGTACTACTCTGAAGGGTTTGATTCTTTTGCGAGTTTCAAAATCGATAAAAAAAGCTTTAATTTTGTACAGCTTTCAGAGAATGAAGTAAACAGCATTTGGTATTAATTTTAACTTGATGCTTCTCGCGTCGCGACAGACAACGAAGTGATCCTTTAATGATTCTGTTTTTCCTTTCGATGTACGGAACCTTTGAAAATAGAGATTTTTGCAGCTGGTACCGAAATTGTGCAATTCAATCCGAGAACTTCAATGAAAGGAGAAAAACTTCGTATTTATAATTCGGATAAGCTCAGGAGTTGAAGCCAAATGGTAACCGGTTCTCTGCTTGGATTTTGGAGCAGCCCGATATTGACGACGGTTTTGCTCAAAAACTTATCTTTTCGACTAGAGTCATTTCCGTATGCTGCTACGCTAACAAGGCATGTATTTGGGACTCGAAAAATCTACACTTACTCGAAGTCGGACAGAGTCAATTCTTCGTTATTTTGGGATGTAGTTTTTCTAATGGCGGCATAATCGATCAATATTTCTTCCAGGAAGATAACGAAAGACGCACCAAAGCCGATGCAGAGCCCTTAGGATGCAAGATAACCATTTTTTTATGATCAAAAATCGTATAATCAATCAATTTCATGATGAAGCAATCGAGAATGTATTCAAAAAATGTGTTAACAGGTTGTCCAAGGACAGCCAAGGTTGCCGTATGAATGAGAAAGTATTCCATTAATTATCGGAACGTCAATCCAGCATCAATCGTTTAAAAAATATTCAACAATGTTTTTTTTTAAAACTTTATAGTAGTTACTTTCCCTCTTGAATTCGATTTCATCAAAAAGAAAATAAATAAAAAAATATTTTCTTCGTAGTTTTTAAGACTTTTTTTTATAAATATATTCAAGCAAGTGATGGTTCCTAACCTACTTACCTCTTACCGTCGATTCTGCAAGATTCTGATTCTCTTAGGGGCGATTTAAAATGTAAACAAACTCAGTAGAATAATCAGAGTCAATTTCACTCTTCCATACTACTGAGAAGTCCCTACATAAAATCATATTAATTGTTTCCTTCCTGTAAAGGACTTCACAAAAGCCTCTCGTCCCTTCTTAACTTAAAACCTTTTTTCTAAGTACAAACTTCAAGTGAAAGAAGCAGCTTTATGCCAATATAACTAGACAAACTTGCCGGAGTCCTTTGAAGAAAACCCTTGCCAATAGCTGATGTCGCTATGAATAATTTATAAACACTTTTCGAACAATAAAATAGGATTACCGGTGCGTCGCGATTGAATAAACTTGACAGGAAATGTACAAAACACATAAAAGACATCAAGAGAAATACGAATGTAATAAATACAAATGAGAATAAGAAAATAGAAAAACATCAAATTTGAAAATAACAACATTTAAGAAAAAACAATTTGAAGTTTTTGAAAGTACCATTTGCATCGTAGACGGTTTTGAGGTCGATTTTAAAATTACCCACAACCGTCCCAGAGCGCAGAAACTTCCTTGAATGAATGACCTACACATGAACACAAAAACACCGGTCAGTATAGTTGTCTGAATTTTAAAATTAATAAAACAAAAACAACTAAGAACAAAATTAAACAAAACGGAGGAAATTGGAGGATAAGGCCAGAAGGTGACATAACACTGACCCATAAATTACACACTCAACTACCCTTACCCAAGGGGTACTTTTCCTTTTCTTCGGGGCTTTGTAAAGTCAGCTTAAGTAGACAGATGACAAAGCAGACATTTTTATTATCCTTGTCTGGCAGGATAAAGCGGACAAAACAAGTTTGTGTGTGCTATGCTCGCACTTCAAAGTTCACTTTTCACTTTTTCTTGATGGATTCGTAAACGGAATTATTAGTTTAGGATGATGGAACGAGGAAACATGGAAAAGGACATACAGGATGTGAAAAGAGTCACATAATTGGTTTGATCGATGTACGATGTCGGAGACGATCCCTAAGGAGGGAAAGATGTGTTGTGTTTGTTAATAATAATAATGGCAGACAGTTGCTTCCTATAATTCTTGTATTTACCTCTCGATACAAGGTTGCTATTGGGCGGGAATCATTCAAGGATGATGGAAGGCGAGTTTCATCCCTCCGAGGCTATTGTATTCATATTTTGCGTGTAATTTATGTCGATTTCCTTTATACATTCTGATGGTTTATATTTTTCAAAATGAATAACATCCCTGAGGGGTCCGGAAAAGCTAATGAGTTGGAAACTTTAGAGCTTGACCCATGATCTGGTTTGTAATGGAAAAAATTATTTGGTAATAAAGGGTCACAAGGACCATTTGGGAATGAATGAAGTGAAGAGGAAGTTGTTCATTTCAATGAAAGCACTTTAGAGTTCATTATTTCATAATTAAAAAAAAAATCAGTTCTGATCGTGATATTAAGCACCTCATTCTTTTATCGTGGTAAATTTTCAATCACATCCAATCCTTCTAATTGGCATGTATTACTTGAGCCCTTTAAGGGATAACTCTACTAGAAAACGATTTCACGAGCATCCCGACAAGACTTACGAGTGATGCCCAATAACGATGCGAAAATCGTGCTCGTCGATTTTGACGCGAAGATCACGCTTCTGACTAACGACAAAGACCATTCAGGATTCGAATGAGGACATCGCGAGAAACCCGAATATTGTCTCGAAGGGATTCAATTTCGCTGGGCTCCGTTGGCTCCGATGGCGAAAGACCGGAAATAGTTTTGCCGAGCGCGTATGCCAATGCCTCTTAAGCGATCTTATGCCGTCAGTGTCGAACTCTTCGAGCAAAAGTTTTTCGGAAGAAAAAAGAAGAACAAAAAGTATGATGATGATGGTTCTTTAACAGAGGAAAGTTAGACATGCTTCGGTTTAAGAGCCTTTTCAAGAATACAGACAGAAAGAATGCAGTATAGACTCATTCGATGCTGGGCATATTGAGAAGACTACTTTTGCAGAGTGCCGAATGAAGATTCACATTGGTGATGATCTAAATCAGTGATAGTGATAGTCAAATGCAAACTCAGTAGGGTGATTGATTCTGGAGGACTTTCTTTTCGAAGCAACTGAAGATGACTTGTTAAGGTGCATAATTGAGTCCATAGTATTCCCGATGAAAGGAACTTCGGCATTGTTAGCCTGACGTGCAGTTAGACGTTTAAATTAAAGAGACATAAAGCTTTAAAACGTTGCTGTTTTTTGGCATGCTTTGTAAGAACCCAAAAATTCTCGTCAACAGCCTGATGGGTCCAAAGCAGTAAAGTTTAAGACCAGGAAATCCCACAGTTGATCAGATCTTTATGCTGCGACAGATTTTTGGAAAAACGCACGAGTCTTACATCGATACGCACAACCTCTTGACCGATTTGAAGGTGGCGTTTGACAGCATTTACAGAAACGAGCCATGCTGAGCTTGGATTTCAATGCCAAATTTGATCGATTTTGCAACTTGCCGATCGATAACGATCTCGCCGAGACTCTTGAAGGCAAAAAAAGTTTCTAGACATCATTCCCTTAAATCATTCCTTACTCAAATGCCATTTCGAAAGAGCTATGATTTTTTTCGGAAACCTGTACAGTCACTTCTGCTTATGCTGATCGCAGCCAAATCATTTTTAAAACTTGAAGAACCAGGATTCGTTGGTATCCCAAATGAGATAGCAAAGCTTCTTGTGAGACTAAAATAAATATCATTCCTTAGAGGTGAACAAAAGTTGTCAGTTCCTCGGAAATATGGGAGGAACTTAGATCGCTGCTTGGAGTTTGTAGTACTTGTAATTTTAAGGGACGGAACACTACACCCGTTGTAACCTATTCGGCACTCAAACGCTCTTTAGTTTCACTGCGGGTTTCCGCTTAAAACAGAAATGAAAACCACTTAAAGACATTGCCCTTTTTCCATCCATTTAAATCCACTGACACTCTCGCACTAAAAAGGGGTGTTCTAGTCCAGAAATTTCAAAAAATCGATTTTTGTTTTAATATTCAAAGAATATATCTACAAGAGGATTTTTCAAAATTCAAATTATTTCCGGAGATATCGGTATTTTTGCTGACCTTCAAACCACGTGGACGTACCATAAGTGGTGTGAGTGAAATAAAAATATTGTGAAAAATTTTTTTTTATTAATGTCATTCAGATCGACAAACAAAAAGGCGATTTCACGGCACAGGAAGACACCAGTTTTACGTGAGCTCCGAGATACGAGCATCCGACGCATCAAAGGAGGCCAGAACTGCTCGATATGAAGATAGAAACGCGGAAAATAATTTTTTTGAAGTCAAGGAAGGTCCGACGTATGAAGTAGGAATGGCAGATTGAATAAATGTAAGTCTTCAATATCATTTCATGACTAAGACTGCCGAAAAACTTTACGCGAAACTTTAAACGTGTTTTTCTCGAAACTGTCTTTTCCAAAACAATACCCACGATTTCTCAGGTTCTACTGGACCGATTTACCTGAAATTTTTAGAAAATCTTCTTTATATACTTGTCTATGTCTCGAACTATCCTCATTCCGAAATTTCTATTACCTTTTTTTTTTTTTAAATTCGAAACAGTCAAAAAAAGTGGTACAAAAATTGTTTTTTTTCAGGCAGTCGCCATTTTGTGAAAAAAAAAATCATTCCAACTCTTCCGTAGTTCCAGACATTGCGACATTATTCTAGATTTATAACCTTTTTTTTTTTGGTTTCAGATTGCTCGGAGGATTGAAAACATAGGCTTGAGAACGTGCTAATTTTTTGAAACCCCCACTTTATCAACTGCTAATTTTTTGAAATTTTCAACTTTTGTTTTTTTTGATTTTTTTCTGTATTCTCGTTATGTTTATAAATAACTAATAAAAAATGGCAAGCAAAAATATTAATTGCCTTTTTTATAACACTTCAAAAATTACATGAAATTCATGCCTCTAGACTCGAATACCCCCTTAAGGCGCCAAAAACTAAAAATTATTGGATGAGATTTTGTCAGTCGTCTGAAAAACAATAACAAAAGACATGATATGTTATTTTCGACGAAGCGTTGTTGTGTTGTATACCAGATGCAGGTACCCCACAGGGAGCAGTCGTTGGTCCATTGCGTTTGATTCTTTTATGTGGTGACTTTTGGATACGCTTATGACAAAGCAAAGTATCAAGGTGAGTAATAAGCTTCACGAATTTCAAGTTTTCGCTACTGAGTTTGTAAGCTGGAACTGAAACCGAAAGAAGTCAGAATGAAGATTATTCGGACGGTTAATAATAATAATAAGACACCATCGGTTCATGCCATTTGAAAACTACCCTTGCTCTGATGATGGCTAATAAATGAGCACGAACAAGTTTGCTATCAGTAAAGGTTTTCTAGTGAAGGATGCGATACCCTTAAATCCACTTAAACTGACAGCATGGAGCGTCATTTTTGGCAGACGAGCTACGTCGCCTACTGTAGCTATTGTGCCCGGTGAGTCAACAAGTTTTTATCGAAAATGATGAGTTGCAATTCGATATGTCGAAAAAAGAAATCAAGACCTTTCATTTTGAAGATATGGCAAAACGACAAAGAGTAGGTTTTTGGCCACCCTTTGCTATGAAAAGAGCCATGTCTACGTCTAGTCTTAGGGTGAATATTCATCCGACACGTGTACCGAAGAAGATTCGCCTATGTAGAGATGAGTACGACTTGAGGTTATAACTCGGCCTTCACTTGAAAAGATCTAAGTGAATCTAAAGGTCCATCGTTTTTATCTCACGTTCGGTGAATGCTCTGCTAGAGGTCATCTAGAAGTTGAACCGAATATTTACGATCAAATCATTTTCAATGATGGGGCTAATTTTTGGCTTAGTTGGTATGTAAACAAGCCCAATCTACGAGACTCTTGAGATGGAATCTAAATAGTTATCGAGGCTACTGTGGGAAATAAGAAACAAGATTTTTTGATTCCCAACATCAACGAATAATCACTTCTTCAGTAACTGCATTTGGGGAGCCAATCATCTCGAGGCATGGACCTGTATATTTGCCGTCTTTTTGTGACGGTTTCAAATAGCTTCACTTGACTTCTAAGAAGCCAACAATTGACACATTATTGTTGAAACATGTTCGGAAAAGTGATTGAAAATTCATCAAATAGGATTACCTTTATAAGATGTAAAAACGTTTATCTCGTGAAAAGGATCCGCAAGTCTAAAAGGAATATTAAAAACCAGCAAAATAGGTTCTTTTCTTGGGAAAATAAAACCGACTACTTCCAGAGATACATTTAATTCTGAGCAAGCAAAACTCATTTTGTTTATATTTTTTGGTCCTTGTAAAAGTTTTTCTATAAATATTTGGGTGAACCCCAAGTCAACAGAAAAAATTTTTTTGACAGCGTTTCCAAATGGAAATTAATGCTTGCTTAGGACACGACAATAAACGATAAATCCTCTTCGATGTAGAAACTTTAAGGAGTTTGTATCATATCAATAATGAAGTCAACAGGATGCCTCTTATTAAGAGGAGGCTAAATCCAAAAAAGGACTGCAAAATCTTGTTCTATGGTGCCTTAGCTTCTTAGTTATCTTTGCTGAATTTATTTGACTTTCTAAACTGATTTATTCTAAAGTTACACGGTTAATTTGAAAAACTCAATCAATATTCCATCGGTTTGTGATTCCCAAGAAATTCACCACAAGCCTTCATCGTTAAATAAGCCTCATGAATATTCCTTACTCACGTTCAACAATAAACGAATTTAATGTTAGTTTAAATTAAGGGCATCCCCACACAACAAACAGATACGTTCTTCTAAATAAATCTTTTCAAAAAAAGAAAAGAAAAGGAAATTCAACTTTTGAACAAAAAATCTCGCCCCAAAGGAATTTGCAAGGAAGCTTGGGAAAGGGAAATAAACAAGTCAGCTCTATTCGAGGGTTATTGCTGGGAAAATTGTATTATCCAGTGTTATGCTCAAATGATCAATTATATCCCTACCCCCTCTGCCTTTCTATATATATATGTTTATATATCGAACTCTCGCCCCCATTTCAAGCTTCTTGTTTAAATATTATATTAAGCAAGGCCCCGAGAGTAATTACACCGCCCGTACATTAAGTTGGGCTCGCTCTCTGTTCAGCCTTAATGATGTTTAATGCGAAGACCAAGAGGAAGGAATTAATCATTGGATGGTTTTAAATATAACATTTAGTCAAAGGAACAACACAAGTACATAGTAACAAAATAGTCAATCCTTTGGCCAGGACCTACGGTCTTTTCCACTCGGAGAAGAACCCCCACGCACGTGGCAATCAAAAACTGAACAACAATTAATTCGTTAAAAGTAATTATTCGAGCAGTACTTACCGATAGAGTTATAATTTTATCGAATAGCATTACCGGTGGCATGTGGAAATCAAAAACAAAATACTGCAAAAATAAAAAAGGATTTTAAAATGATTTAATTGGTTAATGATGATGATGATGATGATGATGTACGCACCTCATTGAAGTAGGGACAATTGGTGCTCTCCTTGACGCTGGTGTATTTTTTTTGATCACCCACTTGAATGCACACCACAGGATCCATATTGAGGCCGGGCAACTGGCGGGCTTCGATGATTGTGATACAAACTTGAAAGTCCTGCGATTTTAAATGATCTGCGGTGCGGGTCATTGCTTTGATCCTGCAAAAAATAAAAATCTGTATTTGATTTTATTTTGTTTATGACTCTCTTGTTGGCTTACATCTTTCCTTGATCGAAATTTGCAACATCTTCGGCTTCACTGGATTGATTTGAGAGGCAGCTGTCGGTGGCACCGATTTGTAGCTCTTCATCACCCTCTGTTGCCGATGTGGTTAGGCCTGTTTGATCGGTGTCGTTTATGAGCGGTGATCTTTTGAAAAAAAAATAAGCGGATTAATTGAAGTTTTTTTTTTTAAAAAAAGGCTTTGTAAGGAATGTTTGAAATAGATTTGCAAGGACTTGTTTTTATTTCTTGAACAGTTACAAAAACTCTGCGGTGAGGAATATTTTTCCATTTAAAAAAATGAGCATAGAGATTATAAAAGAATTTCATAACAAACTTTTTTAATATTGTCAAAGTTTAACTATTCAAGAATATATCAACAAGAGGATTTTTCAAAATTCAAATTATTTCCGGAGATATCGGCATTTTGCTGACCCGGCATCCAAACTGGTTCGGCCGGAACTAATCAAACAAAAGACATTAGGGATTCTCGGTCGATCTGAATTCATATTTCTCAGTAAAACCTTTTGTCCTTTGTATATATTGTAATAAAAGAACCCAAGGTGACTTGTGTCTTTTATGTTTAGTGTTCACTTACGCCCAGCTGCTAACAGTTGAATTCTAATCTTCAAACCACGTGAACGTACATATATGCTGTGAGTGAAATAAAAATATTGTGAAATATTCCTAATAGGATTACGGGTTGAAAATCGTTATTGCAGACAACTTCATATCTAAATATTACTCTGAGGTGAAACTTCATGTCAATGTCTAATTATTTCAGTCTAGGTAATTGGTCATCAGTGAACACACACAAGTTTTTGTAAAGCCGTAAATGTCTACATTCGTACCATCAAAACAATAATTGCGGGAAAAAGCAATCGAAGCGGTGATTTCGACACCGAAGACAAAGAACGCCCCGGCCAGGTGAAAAAGTTTTAAGACCATGAATTGGAAGTATTGCTCGATCAAGATCCGTCACCAACGCAAGAAGAACTTGCAAAATCACTTGGCGTCGCTCAGCAAACCATTTCCGATCGTTTGAGGTCAATGGGAATGGTTCGAAAGGTAGGACATTGGGTGTCGTATGAATTGAAGCCACGAGACGTCAAACGCCGATTTTGCATGTCCGAAATGCTGCTTGAACGCCACAAAAAGAAGTCTTTTTTGCATCGAATCATCACTGGTGATGAAAAATGGGTACATTACGATAATCCAAAATGTCGGGCAATGTATGCATACCCCGGACATGCCTCAACATCGACGGCCGTTCAGAATATTCATGGCCTGAAGGTTATGCTGTGCATTTGGTGGGACCAGAAGGGTGTTGTGTATTATGAGCTGCTAAAACCGAATGAAACAATCACAGGCGAAGTCTACCGACGACAATTGATGCGTTTGAGCTGAGCACTGAAGGAAAAACGGCCGGAAACGGTCGCAAGACACGATAAAGTTATTTTGCAACATGACAATGCTCGGCCACATGTTGCAAATGTCGTCAAAACTTATCTTGAAAGGCTCAAATGGGATGTCCTACACCACCTGTCGTATAGTCCAGAGCTTGCGCCATCCGATTACTATCTCTTACGATCGATGCAACATGTCCTGGCTGACCAGCACTTCCGTCATTTCGATGATGTCAAAAAATGGATCGATTCGTGGATTGCGGCCAAATTGGTCGAATTTTCAGAACGGGTATCCATGAATTGCCAGAAAAATGGGAAAAATGTGAGAATTTATATCTACTTTTCCTCAATAAAGCATTGACATTTTCAACCGGTAGTCCTATTAAATAAATCTATCTATCTATCTAACTAATAAATAATGGATAGTAAAAATATTAATTACCTTTTTTTTATGACACTTCAAAAATTATAGGAAATACATGCCCATGAAAATGTGCATCTCGAAAACAGTCATTGACCACATTAAGTCCAAAAGCTGTGCCATGGTAGTGATAAACCTCAATGGGAAATCTTTTTCATGTTAAAATTTAAATTAAATGTGAATAACAGTGTTTTTATCTTATTCAATTTATACAAAATGAGGCTTAACAACGCCTATTAAAACAATATCCACGTCTTGCAACACACTCAAATTTTTAACTAAAGACGAGATAAAAAATTTGATTCAATGGCGGTATGTTTCCAGCAGACCTTTTTATTATAGGGCTTCAACTTAAGGATTGCCTCATAAATAAAGTCGCCCGGTTTAAGGCCTGGTGACCGTGGTGCCAAGTACGCCTCAAACAAGATCCCACCTCAAAGATTTCGATCCAAAACTATTTAAGACTCTGATCCTTCATATTCTACAATTGCACGCTGATGTAAGGAATTTCAGCAAGCAAGAACATTCACAGAGACGAGCGTCGCATACTGGGGCGAAAGACCCCTGAAGCTATCAGAAAATCAAATTATGTAGTTGAGCGTTCTTTTACTCTCATTTTATTTCTATACCACGTGATCTCCATTAGATCGTCTCAAATTGAGCATTACTTGATTTGTTGCACCGAAATCTTTTTTTTGTGAGTGTCGAGAGTAATCTAAATTGAAAGTAAATTGAAATCCTCAAGATTTTAGTTGTGTTAGCCGTGAGATGCACAGAGTCTTATATCTCATTTTGTTGAGTGATTTGTCTAGTTTCAAGATCTGTTAAGTTTTTTTTTGCCCCAATTTGCCCCCCTTCTTGTGGTAAACATATTTGTTGGTGACGTCACTTGCGAAAAAAATGAAACATTTTCGTAAAATTGTTATTTTAATTATTTCTCAGGCCGAACAACTTCCAAAACCTTGTCGATAATAAGCTAAGAGCTTTATAATATAATGAAAAGTTCAGGTTTCCCGGGATTAGAAAACCAAATTTAGAGGAGAAGTTGTAAAATAGACCCAATGCAGTGGTATTTTTGAACAAGATATTGACACGAAAAATAACGACTTCAAATCAAAATGTAAACCTCGTTTGGGAAAAGCTAGTCGAACAGAAGGCAGATTTTTGAAGTCCAATAGCGCATGGCTAAAAACGCCCATTCTGTTTCCATGCTTTGTGGACTCTAAACGTGGTTGACCAACAATTTCATTTGAAGAAGGAACAGACAGAACTAAACGACAAAAAACTCAAGAGTTGAGGAGGTCCAAGTTTATTGCCTTGTACTCTAAGTGGGGCTTTGATGGAACTTCTGGATACAGTTCGTATAAGCAAGCTTTTGATGGATTAAACGCCGATGATTCAGCTGTTTTTATTACTTGCTTTGTACCTCTACGATACGACTGGTTTCCGGGGCAAAGATAATTTGCAAAACCCTCGCCCATGGTCAACCAGATATTGTCGGCCACTATAAATTGAGTTCTTTGGAGAATCTACAGAAATATTCGTAGCAGAAAAAAACGAGTAGATAGCCAAATCAAGCAACTCCAACCTAGCCTCGTTAGAGTAAATGAAAATACTTTTTTCGTTAAGCACAATTTGATCTTTACCATGATTGATGGCAAGATTTGCAATGCTTTAATTGAAACCTTATCACACAAAAGTGCTACAATTGTGATGCCACATCAAAGCAATTTTATATATGATTCATGGAAATGAAATAATTTCAACTGCCTCATTGCCTATCGGAAAGCTAAGTGAAGAAGCCCAAGAAGCCCGTAATAAAGACATTAAAAAATATAGGGAGCATCACTGTCTTATGGACAGGCCCACTTATGGGTCCAAAAATGTCTTCAGATTGGTCCCAAGAGTGATCATGCAAAATTTCAAGTTCCTAGCTTCATAGGTTGATTTAATGCCAGCTTTTGGGCCATTCTGCCCCACTATGCGTCGTGGAGATCTGCCATCCACTTCCGACGTAATGTAAAAAAAATCGAAGATCTTGTGGCAGGCTTCAGTGGATTCTTCATAACGACCACTTTACATGTCTTTGGGTATCCAGAAAGAAAACCACCGGCCATCAGAAGGAACTACTAAGTTGACGCGGATAAGTTTTTGAGGGGACTCATAACCATAGATGGGATCTGCTTTGATTCTGTGACAAGACAACAGTCCCTGACCAAGAATAGACCATTCTTAACGACAGAAGATTTACAAAGTTGTAAATTCGGCATGACGCCCGTATTTTGGGGTGACAAGGGAATTGAGTTGTGTTTTCCGAGAAGAGAACGAATTGAAAATTGGAAGTGTGCAAAGCCCAGAGAAGGTCGACGAATTACAATACAGCATTTGACAGCATTCAAGGCACTGAATTTTTTAAAACAATGATCGAATTCGGGATCCCAGAAAAACTGATTCGGTTTCGTCGGACAACGCTTGAAAATTCATCGCGTTCTGTGTAGCTTTATTGGACTAAGATTTCGCATCGATGATCGGGCAGTAAGCGCCTCTGTTGACAAGGCAGTTCAATCTTTCATTGCTTTGAAATCCCTTTATGAACTGGATTCCAGGCAACAATTAATTTGTTGGCTTCGCCCACGTAATCAAGTTAATTGAGACAGGCTCAAACTACTTTCGATCCAACATAAAACCTCAAAAAAACCTGACTGTCAGAAAGGACAAAAGAGCGAGTTACTTACTAGCTCCACACCAGCGCACACTTCATTCGCATATATTTCCAATGCTGCCAGTACTTGAGCACGAGGCGGGTAAAAAAACTACGTTTAATCTGGACGCCGTCAAGAAATTGGCAGAAGAGAAATTCCTTATCGACCAATCGTCGATACTTATCAGTCTGCGTTGATAATTCACTCACTTGAAATGATCTATACCCCGAAAATATTGACTGAGTTTCTGTATGTTTTTTGAGTGTCAAAACAATTTATGAATCAAAATTAAACCAGCCAACGGGCCATTCTGAAACTAAGTAACTCAAAGAATAGTGGAGCTGACTCGACTCGGTGCAAGACTGAGTTCCCACAGCTCTCCACGGGCGTTGCCAATTCATTTAGTTCACCTTTAATAACTTTATTTATAATTTCCACTTCAGACCCTCTACAAAAGCCAACTGCATATGCACATGCATTAAAGTGAACTAAATAATTTATTGAGCTATTTTAAAATACCCCAACGCATACGAGTGCATGTACGTGTACGAGTACTTGTTTATGAATATGTTTTATAAATAATTTACTATTATTATTATTATTAATTTATCATCGACACGAGTGTACTCCTCACACTACGCTGGATGGCTAATAAAATGCAAACAAATTCATGTGTGTGGTTTCCAATTCATTTGCTATTTTATGTTCTGGTCTTGAACGCCCATCAAGTGGTGTTCGAATACAGTATCCTGCCCACAGGATTTGTTACGAGTACTTTGACGTTGTTTTTGATTAGTTCGTATCTAAAGGTCACTACAAGGGCAAACAGGTATAATGAGAATCGACAAATTGTCGTTTAGAATCTTCTACAAAGGTGGAATTCCTTATCAAAGGACATTTGATCCTGTGATAAAAAAAAATTGGTTTCACTGAAGAATATTTTTTTTTTCAGTTTTTTCAAGCTTCATTTATGCTGTTAGAAGGTTTTGTTTGCATATTCAAAAAAATGGATAATGTAAGCCGTCAAAAAATAGATTCAGGAAACTCTTTTCTTTCACAATCTTTTCGCATTCTTTTGAGTACTACAATCAATTGAATTCAATGACTTATATTGCAGTCTTACAAAGTTGAAGTCACTGATAAACCAATCAATTCAAGCCGAAAGAATGTCAATTTTTTTCTAATTTGCTCGCATTTTTTCAAGTCTTTTTGAAGTCAATTGTTATTCAATTGAAATCATTCGTTTTCATTTAATCCTTTCCCTGCTTTGAAGTCATTTGATTGAGTTTGAAAATGTAAATCAATTTTATTTAAAAAAAAAACGGTGCGATAAAAACTTCGTTTTGTGAAGAAATCATTTCGTTCTTGTTTTTTAGAAGTCCGAAGGAGATGCTGAAAATAAGATATTTTCTAGAAAAAGATTGAAGAAGTGCGTTAGTCTGGGCCATGGTAATATCAAGTTAGACTGATCTCTTACCAAAAGCGGGATGCTCTGCTGCTATACTACTGCTTAGGGCAAATGACCCTTAAGCTTAAACGCCTACTTGTTGAAAACAGAAAAAGTACATCCTGCGTTCTTGATTAAGATGCTTGAAAAGATGCCAGTCTGATGACTGTCTCATCGTTGGTCAATCAATGGCTTTTGGGTCGTCAAATTTGGATAAAATGTTGAAATGTTTCCCACATAAGCAAGAATAAAATCACTAAATATGGACGATATTGAATTGAAACCTGAGAGGGGGGCATAATACCTAATTTCCAAACTGAGTTGCAAAGACAACATGGCTTGTGTGGGGGAAGATGCTTCCAAGAGCTAGATTGATGGTTATGTTACTTACTTACTTAAGCTAACGCAAAAGTCCGGGATGAACTTGGGCCTCAACCAACAAGCATCTCCAGCCAGCTCGATGTTTTGCTAGCTGCCTGCACTTTTGCACGATAAGTTGGTTGATGTCCTTTTCCACTTGTGGCGCGCCACCTGAGTCGCGGTCTTCCTCTGCTGCGCCGTCCCTTGGGGGTGGATTCGAAGACTTTCCGGTCCGGACCATTGGTTTTCATCCGCTCTACATGACCTAGCTACCTCAATCGTTGGATCTTCACTCTTCTGGCTAGGTCGATGTCGCTGAACAGCTCGTATAGTTCGTGATTGTATCTTCTCCTCCACTCACCGTATATGCAGACAGGACCGAAGATCACTCGAAGAATTTTCCTCTCGTAGCAGCCAAGAGCAGCTCTGTCCGCTTTTGACAAAGTTCATGCCTCATTGATCCTCTGGCGTGGGCGTGCGAGTTTTGAACAACTCTTTCAAGAACGATGTTGAAGAAGTCGCATGACAGCGCGTCGCCTTTTCTCTGAATCCTTTTTTGACATCCAAAGGTCTCGGCTTGCTAGGGATGCAAAAACTAGAAATTGCGCTGTATAGCTCGTCTCTATAAATGCTGTCATAGCGGCTTTGAAATCGATAAAAAGGAGGTGGGTATCGATTTGTTGATCCTGGGTTTTTTTCCAAGATCTGCCGTAGTGTGAATATTTGATTTATTGTTGATTATCCTGGCCTAAAGCCACCCTGGTATGGACCAACCAGGTTGTTGACGGACGGCTTTAGGTGCTCACACAACACGGCCGATAGGATCTTGTAGGCGATGTTTAGAAGACTAATTCCTCTATAGTTTGCGCAATTCAGAGGGTCTCCTTTTTTGTGGATTGGGCAAACAATGCTGAGATTCCATTCATCGGGCATGCTTTCCTCCGAGCATATTTTACATTTGAATTGGCAGTCTTGTTAGATTTGAGTTTAGATATGGCTATCTTTACTTCATTCAGGTCGGATTGACGGAATTGTTGATATGCATCGTCTCTTTCAATCGTGTTGAATAGTTTGTTTTGCCTGACAGCGGGATTTGGTTCTTCATCGCCGTCTGCAGAAGTGGTTCCTCCATATCCTAGATGGTTATTAGGCAGGCGCATCTGGTTCTTGATCTTTTGCGATGTGGCCGCAACCTTTTTTTTTTTAATTAAAAGCGTATCACTTTTTGCCTTTGAAGACTCATACTTTTTAAGGCATCAGCCCTTGTTTTACTATATAACTGTTTTATTGCCTTCGTTATTTCTTTGCTCTGTTAGGGGTACGTCTGATATGGTCTATTAAGTGCGGCCAAAATTTGTTTCCATAACATTTGTTCACGGACTTGTGTATTTTTTTAACAAACCTGGAGTAAATTTTTTACATCCTGTGAGGAGAAGCCCATTTATCTCCTTTGTAATCTTAGTTAATGTCTTCTTTTATTCTGATTTTGACGACCTTCTTATGACAATTTTCGTGCGTTCGTGGGGCATATGCACCTGATATTGTAGAATTTTTATTCGTTGAGATGACAACCAGCCCATCTTTAGTTGGCTTAAGATGGGTGACCTACGTTTTCAACCTTTACATTGTATATGATGAATTCTTTGCTCTTCATAGCTAACGCTTTTATTCAGTGTTCCCCATGGATCGCAGTAATATCCGCCTTATCCTTATCGTTCAGAGAAGTTTCACCATCTTTTACTTCTTTTTGGACCTTGTTCGGGGAATCATCGGCTCAAGATGACTCGTTCTTAAAGGATTAATTCTTCGCCATCAATAAGTTAAACGTTAAATAAAATATTGAAGACTACAAACCACAAACAAATTCCTGATTCTACGGATTCAAATCCCGGCGATAGAGAAGTATTCCAATGTCATTTTGGAGCCAGTCGAACTTGAACTTTCTTTTTTTGCCCAAAGAAAAAAAATCAAATTTAAACTCATCAGTTTATTAGATTTTTTGCCGGTCGATTAATATCAGATCCTGGTGCACTTGTCCCAAATCTATCCGCTTGATCTTGATTGTGACCTGGCCTTCTTTAAGCAAGGTTATTATGCCACCAAACCCAGCTTCACTTTCTCCTTTTTTTTCTTACCAGTTGAGTTGTTTTTCCTTTTTTAGACTCACTGGCGATGGAAGTAAGAGAAGGACCCATTTTTCTCAAAATTACAAATATTTTATGATAGGCCTTACAGTCAGTTTATGGGTTTTGAATGTTGTGCTTAATCGACCCTAACATTCATTTACAGCAGTCTATATTAACAAATGAGTGGTCTGTCTTTAGCATAAGAGTTAATCAAATAAGATGTACAAGGCAAAAGGTACTTTAAAAAATTGCAAAGAGTGTCGAAGACAGAATACCGCCCTGTGGTACTCCAGCATCTTTAGGGTGAATTATGGACTATAAGCCTTTGAGTCATACTGCATTTATGGTCACGAAAATTAGTTTCCAATTCATTGAAAAAGAGATTCGCCGATTCTCATATCACCTGTGGACTTTTTGCTACGAAATCATACTACCGGTCATTATATTTAATTTATTAATTGAGCTCTTTTCGAGATGGGGTGGACAAATGCTGTCTTCCATTTATTTGGAAGGAAACCAGAATTTAGAAAAATAACGAATAAACTTACGCGAAGGTTTTGCAAGCAAGCAAGAAAGCGTCTTCAGAAGCAAGGGGAAAATAACATCTCGACCAGTTGATTTGTGAACGTAGAGGTCCTTAAACCTTGAGTAATATTGCTTAAAACGACTGAAAAGTTGAATAGGTTTTACAGAACATTTAACGCCTTTAAATTAGGGTTATGGCAAGTCATTGTAGCATCAAAGTAAGCCACAAACAGTTTTGGAATGTTGGCTTGAATGTCTATTTAAGCGAGGTCTAGAAGGCAAGATAAGATAATTATCCTAACACTGCAATCTAACAATTTTAGCTGCAATTCAACTTTTTTTGAGAATTTTCGATCGCCGAAGAAAAGAATTACAGTCAATTGTAGCTTCTCTGCGTTGTCCCTTGATGGGTTCATCCGTGAAAGTTAGAAAACCTACCTTTTACAACCTGAAAGATTCTTTTTTAGATTTTAAGATTAAGCTTTAAAACTTGAAAGTGTATCTGAGCTTCTTATGTGTTGAGGCAGAAGATTTTATAAAAGAATTCCGATGTACACAATGTTGGATTGCGCTCATCATGAATAGACGTTGGTTGATGTTAAGCCAAATTAACGTGTCTAACATTTGCACTAATTCGCATTGCTTTATTTTGCAGTTTTTCAAGCCTATATTTAAGGGTTTGGTTACACATACACAGTCGAAGTGTGGTTTGATAGTTACGTAATAGACTTTAATAGAACTTACTTGTCAACAACGAGTTTGTCTAAGAACATACAGCTTTTTGGACACGTTTTTAAAAATAAAGTCAAAATGGCATTTAAATGAGAGTTTATTATCATGTTATACAAGATATTTTATTTCCGACACTTCTTCAATTTGTTTGTTATCCACCATTATTATTATTAATGGGGACTGACTTGGAGAAACATTTAAAATCATATATTTGGTTTTGTCAGTATTTAAAATTTGGTTGTTCTAATGGAGCCACATTTTTATTGCACTACGATCACAGTTTATTTTGTTTACACAATCTTGCAGATTTTCACCCGAAATGTAAATAAGAGCACTGTCTGCGAAAAGGATCAACCTGCTAAATTTGGCAACTTTTCCATATCATTTATGAACATCAAAAATAGGAGAACAGCTAAGATTGTGCCCTGTAGCTACAGTTTGTGACAAACTAAAGCAGAATTTGTTTTCGAAAACGTGTCCCAATATTTAACTCTTAACCATAAAAAAACTTAGAATTTAATTTACTAACAAATAAAGCAACTCCAAATGAACTCATACAAATGGTCAACGAAATTGGAAGTACAAATACATTTGGGTACCGTTAGGTCACATTCCATTAAGGAATTATCCATTATGAAGTGATAGCAGAAAGAAGTTTAAGTTTGGATATTTTTCCTAAGGACAATGGTCAGGAACAAATTTGGAAATGAACTTTAAAATAAAATAATTGCAGATTTTTTAATGGAGTACTTTAAATATTTCATGGAGAAATCGGTTGTGTCTCATTTAATTCAACGATATCAAAAGAGAGGAACCGAACAAACACTTGATCTTGGTGGCAGACCCCGAAAAACAACTGCACGACAGGATCATATTATAGAACGAGAGTTCAAAAAAGATCCTAGAACATCTTCTCAGAAAGTTGTGGATAACTTGGGACTTAATTACATCCAAGAATTGCAAGCAGAAGGCTTCGAAGAAACCATTCGTATCGACGAAGACCGAAAGGAAAACGATTAGACCCAAAGTATTGCAAGGGCACAGTAAAGCAAGGTGCGGGAAATGTTTTGGTGTGGGGCCTATCTACCAAATTACGGGTGTTTTTAATAATCAAAGGTACAAAGATATACTGAAGGACATTATGTGTTCATAAAAAACACAAGTCTCGGCCCGTCACTGAGTGGTTAAATGCGGTCGAATTTTGTGTTCTGGAATGTCCAGCGCAATCACCCGATCTCAATCCCATAGATAATCTAGGGAAAATTGTAGATCGAAAAATTCGGACTCAAAATGACTCCCCCAAGGCCTCTCTTTTTGCAGCTATAAAAGAAGCTATTCTTCGTTTGACCTCAACGCTGGTGTTATTATCTGTGCCTAAGCAAAGTCCCTAACTACCACAAAGTTATAGCTGTCTATGTTAACGTTCTGACCCAGACGTCGCATTTTGGTGCCCTTCCTTGATGACAGCATATATTTCTCTATGCCCTATTAAACAAAAGGACGAGCTTGGGTGAGATGCCAAAACTACACATGGCTTCATACTTCTCGTCTCTGTGGACGAAATAGAAACCAAAACCAACCTTGAAATTCACCAATAAATTGTTGAAACTTGTTAGGGACAGACAGCCAGCAGTAAGTTCAAATTACACTTACAAATTATAACTTTTCTATTAAAAAAGCTTTCAAAAGTTGTTTTGAATTGAGAAAAAGTTAAACTTGTGACCGGGGTTTGGCTTTTGATTGCGGAATTTATATCGTTGTTTCGATATAAACATTGTGAAAAACCGCTTATGACAACTCCTTGTTTAATGTATTTTTACAAATATTTCTACGACCTTGTACGATGCACTTGTTGTGCTCGGACTATTAAAGCGTGATTATCTTTATGTCGATTAAGTTCAAAAGTACATAGTTTTAGTCCCGAGATTTCGACCGCCTCTTCCCTCCTAGCTGAGAACTGCTCATTATAGGATATTTTTCTTCTGGTTAATATATGGCTTTAAGAGGATCACATTCAGTCCAATTTTCTTTGCATATTTTGATAGTTGTTATCCATGTGTCATTTTCTGAAAAGATCCTTATGCTTTTGCTTTAAATTCAATTGCCTCATGTAATTTACGCCATGAGCTTCTTTTTGCTAATATATTATAACTATAAAAAAGCGTCAAGCTACAGCCGAGCAGGTTTTGAACAAAAAAACTGGTAGCTTCATAATTTTCTAAGGATGACACATGAAGTCAGTGTTGTAGACGTCACTCTGAGTCTTGAAAAATGGGAAGGACTTACAGGATTCACATTTCTGAAACAATTTTCAAAGAACTTCCGTGGAAATTTGGATCAGGAAATAGAGAAAGGGGCACATCAATGTATGAAATGGCCTCAACTAAATACGGTTTTAGTCTTTTTGGTAGTCTCTATAAATAGTAACTTACTAAGTTTAGTCAATTGACTAAATAAACATAATATTGATGAAACTTTTGGCATTAAAATTGAACAAAAAAAAATTTTATACGAGTTTGTCCGGAAACTTATGAACGGCAGTGTATATATTTATGCATATTTTTTTATCTGATAAGGTAGCTGTAAACTATAAATTTAATTAGCTTTGAGTTTTGTTTATTGGAAAACTAAATTGATTTTAATGGAAGAAGTCAAATTGTCCCTTTTTTTGACAGTTTTTTCGTCATAAAATTCAAACCACCCTGTGAAATTTAACCAAAAGCTTTTCAGGTGATCTTTATGCACACACGCTTCGAAGTTAGGCTGCACGAAAGAATCCGCACAAACGTACGTAAGTACACACACACACAGACATCTTTCTAAAAATAATGGAATCCGTCTACTGGGACCGCCAAACGCGCAGAAATGTAAAAATTTTGCATTTCGAAAATCGGACCGATTACAAGAGCTTCCTGATGGGAAGTTAATAATTGTTAAGTTGCTTAAGTTTTGTCAATGCCTAATAAAAAATGGTTTTGTTTTCGTTGAATTTCATATAATAAATTACTTTAAAATTAGTAAAAAATAATGTTTTTAAGAAAGAATATTCAAAGTGTCTCTATGCTTTAAATCATCCGTCTCAAAAGCATGTTTTAGGTCAAGGAATACAGCTGTAACATAATGTCTTTTGACAATTAATTTTTTTCCATTATTAAAAACATAATTTATACAAGTTTCACACTAATGGTTTGAACGAAATCCGGAGTTGTAAAATTACCACTTTTTCTATTACTTTTTCAGATGTTGGTACTATATTTATTGGTCGACATTCAGTACAGTTGATTGCAATTGTTTTTTTTTTGTTGGTATAATTCTTGACGCTTTCCAAGAATTTGGAAATATGCCAGCACTAAGTGACGAGCTTATAATACGAAGTAGCACTGGACCAATAACATTAAAGGCGTTTCTTAACATTTCTATTTTTTTATTCATTGATTTGAATACACTCATAATGTGACTGGACGAAACTTAAAATCTGTATTGCACTCTTCAATAACATTTACATATTCAGACAATACGACAGATTGACTTAGTTCGTTAATACTATGGACAAAATATTTGTTAAATTTTTCGCAGATTATTGAACTTTCAGTCTCAATTTTGTCGTCAAATTTAACCTCAGCAATATCGTCCTTTTGCGGTTTGAATATATATTTCATCAGTTGTCTCCGCATGTCTTTCTATGTAGAAGATTTTTCTCTTTTGCGTGATAAAGGGTGATTTTTTAGCTATTATCCTTTTGGCAATACTGGTTTGAACAGCTGACGCACGTTTCGTGTTTTGTTTCACTGTCAAACATCTTCAGTTTGGTCTACAATTTTACCATGAATCGTCTTACAAACGAACAACGCTTGCAAATTATTGAATTTTATTATCAAAATGCGTCCTCTGTTAAGAAAGTTCATCGCGCGCTTCTTCCATTTTATGGTCAGTTAAATCGACCCACTGAAGCGGCTATTCGGGCCATTGTGACTAAATTTTGCACAAAATTTACATTGTTGGACATTAAACCACCAACACGTTTACCTAGAGTGGAAATAGTGGAAGAAAATATCGCAGCTATATCGGCCAGTGTTAATGATGACCATCAATTATCGATTCGTCGCCGTTCGCAGCAATTGGGCCTCTGCTACTCAACAATGTGGAAAATTTTGCGGAAGGATTTAGGTGTGATGCCTTTCAAAATACAGCTGGTGCAAGAATTGAAGCCGAACGATCTACCGCAACGTTAAATTTTTGGTGAATGGGCTCTTGGAAAGTTGGCCGAAGATCCACTTTTTTACCGAAAAACTGTGTTCAGCGACGAAGCTCATTTTTGGCTCAATGGGTACGTAAATAAGCAGAATTGTCGATTTTGGAGTGAATATCAGTCAGAAGCATTGCAAGAGCTACCAATGCATCTAGAAAAAGTCACAGTTTGGTGCGGTTTATGGGCTTGTGGCATCATTGGACCGTACTTCTTCAAAGATGATGCGAATCGTAACGTAACTGTGATTGGTGAGCACTACCGTGAGATGATATCCATTTTTTTTTGCCCAAAATGCATGAGCTTGACTTGCATGACATGTGGTTTCAACAAGACGGTGCCACATGCCACACAGCACGCGCGACAATGGACTTATTGAGAGGCGAGTTCGGTGAACATTTTATTTAGATATATTAGTTGATTTTCTAACTTCTTTAATGTTTAAAATCATTTGAGAACCATTCTCGAGTAACGAGCATGCTTTTGCTGTTGTTTTAAGCCGCCTCAATTGGCATTAAAAAAATATGCACCTTTAAGCTCGAATATGGATCTTTTCATGTAGCTTCATATTTCGAAATCCATGGAATTAAGGCTTAAAGACATGAGCTCAATCGAAGGACTCATTTGATAAGGGTCATGTGAAGTAAAACAACTTCCCGGAATTCCACTCATTGTTGATAATAACTTATTTGATTCAAAAAAAGAGATATCTACACGAAGGCATTTTGAAAATTTCTCGAACAAATTTGGTCACAAACTTTTCCATATCAGTTACAGCAAAAAGGTCCTTTTTCAAAAACACAAACACAAAAAAAAACATACAAAAATTTCCAAGTAGCTAAGCACCCACAAGAATATAATCCAAGGCAGGTGTTTTGTAGGCGAAACATAAGCACACGAATGTGCGTTGGCTTCTTTAAGGGAAAGCAATCGTGCTCTCTTGGCCGTTGTCCTTGAAGGCACTTGTTACCATCTAAGTCGAATGAGAATAAGAGACCACCACTTGTGTAATCTTTGTTTCAGATAAGAAATAGGGTGTGCCAGTGTTTCAAGAATCCGACACCAAAGCTCTGCTTCTGATTCGATTCCGATTTAGATATCCTTCCATGCGAATGGTTACCTTCAAATTCGTGAAAAAACCACTGCCTCGATGATGATTTAATATTACCACAACATTCGACTCATCCTTGACCGTAGAATCGCATGTAACTGAATCAATTAAAATTCAATATGCTCGAACATTTCACCATCGACAGAAATTCCGGGAAGTCCTTTCGATGTTTTCCCATTTTGTTTGTTTTGTGTTCGCTTCTTTAAGGAAGCCACCAGCGATGTAATTTCAAAAATCAACATGATTTCCATTTCGAAAATATCGAGCCTTAAAACCAACACAACAGTCAAGGTCAATCAATCTGCAGCACCTTCACCTTCAACATTCGGATACATTTCACATCATTGACGACCAAAAAAAACACACAGGAAGGAGTACTCCGCAAAGTGGGTCAATGTCATAACCCACTATGCATCAATCCCACCAGAAAACATCATATTCGAAGGACAGTTGTTCATTTGACATTTCTTGTGGTGATAGACTTACCTGCCTTCATCCTCGGTACTGCTATCCCTCGACTGTGGAGCTGGACGATGTTTACCCAAACGCAGGACATTCCTCACAGTTCGCAATGACATCTTCTTCTCTTTGACAACGGGTGTTGCTGGTGCAGTCACAGATCCCGATGCACCAGCACCCTTTCGAGTCGAAGTCGGAGATTTACCGAATTTATCGAACTTTAACTCGGACTTGTGATGACCGCCAGATACGCCCGAGTGCGAACCACCTCCCTGGCCGGAGGACATTACGCGACGCAACAGGTGTCGTTTGCTACGAGCCGCGAATGATTCACCCGAACTATTTTCTATAAAAAGAAACACAACAAAAAAAAATTAAACAATTAATTCACTTCACTTAAACACTTGAAGGATATTTATTAATTTTTTTGGACAAGGATAATAAATTTTTACTGCGGAACGCACCTCGATTCAGACTTCGCTCCAGGTTCGCTATGTTCTGCTCAATGTCGAGAAGCATCTGTTGATCATCGTCGAGACTTTTGGTGCTGCAGCTAATGTTGTGCTGCTCCTGAATCGGTCGAACCAGGTTGGTTGGCTCGAAGTTTCCCGCAGCATTGTCGGGTGATGTGTATTTGGCTTCGAATACAACAACAACCTGGGTGTATACACGAAAGAGAATGGAAAGTAAAAAGAAGAGAAAATTTGTTAAGTGGAGAGTTGGTTTGGAGATATTTATATTACAGTAGAGGCGAGAAAAGTTTTTCACTTGAACAAACTTTTTTTATTTTTATTATTTTAATATAGTTTTAACATTTGATACATATTTTTTTTGAATTTACAGAGAGATTGAGAAAGAGTTGATGAAGCATTGATAAAATGATCCCCCTAACTTTTCATGATATATATAATTGAAAATCATTGTTATGGTTTTGTTTTATGGAAGGTTTTCGTCTGTGATTTCGTTTTTGCTTTTGTTTTTCTTTTCGTCCCCATGCTCATGCTTGCAATTCATTTATCACAAGTGCCTGATGTATGTACTATATGCCCTGCTCGAACATAGCCCCCAAATGTGGGGCCTGGCCAAGGTGGAGCGTCCACGGCTCAGAAGAGGGGTTCTAAGGTTCATGCCCGGTCGGTGGTGGGTTAGTTCTTATTTTTTACCAGTTTGGTCTAGCGGAGTGAGAGACGATATTGAGAGAAGAGAAACACCTGCTGTATACATGTAGGATCCGAATCAGGCCATGAGGATCACGTGATTCAGCCTTATATACAAGGACAGTACAAAGGAGGTTCAGGGTAGTTACGAATCTGGTGAAAACATCATTCGAGGATAGTCCAGTAGAGAGCTAAGACCGAAGTGTTGGATTAAGTGCAGGTTTTCCTTCCCATTGAAAACGGCTCAAGCGAGTATTACCAGCATCGGAGACGGTGTAGCAAAGCGCGGATCGCTAGTTCGGCGCCCTCCTAGAAAAAAAAGGATTGAGGAACCACGTATATTTACCTGCTATAAAGGAAATTATATTTCCCATCCACGAATGCGTCAACTAGAATAAAAATTACGAAGCCGATCATTTCATTTTATGTGAGCTTTTAAACTATTGATTATAAAAGCCGTAGGTAGCGGGTTTAATTTGCGACGAGCGTGTGTGCAGATCGCGGGTTCAATTCCGGGCCGCGATTTCCTTTTTTTTCTTTCTTCATTTTCTTCATTTTTTTTTTTGTAGTGTTTAAGAAAAACGAAGTGTATAGATTTAAGTTAGTTTAGATATTAAGAACAAATTTTGGATTGTAAGTAAGTAAGCCAATGAATTAAATTGTAGCTTGATTAAATTCGGTCGTTTGGTTATTATTTCGCGGTGACAATCAAGACATTTTGCGAGCCTCACAATTAATTCGCGGTTCTTATTGTGAGTTAGCCTGCGGAAGGGCAATCGCGTGCCGCCCATACTTATCACCTTAACCCACGGCCAGTCTTCGCAGCTGGTCGAGCACCCTTCCGTGTGGTATCGCAGGGCCGGTACAAAGGCGGCGGTAACATCATTTTCATTTGATGGCCCAAGTGTTTAAAAAGTTAAAATTTGGAATTCAATGTGGTAATAATATTGTTAATGAAACATCTAAATCGTAAATATTATCATACCATGCAGCAGTGTGTAATGAGTTTAATTAGAGATGAAAAAAAGAGAAAAATTAGGCAGCATGTGTTAGAGTTTTGTTTTAAATAGTGTTTTTAAGGTTTCATACCAAATAAGGAAACACGGAACTTTAAGGGATCACTTCGATGTCCGTTTGTCTGCCTGTCAAGACTGTTTCTTGCAACTACGGTCCTTCTGTTTATGCCGCATATTTTTTTTATACTCACAAGGGAAACAAAATCTACTTCCACCGTTAATATAGAATCACGAAGATTGCCAAGATTCAATGTCTTATAGAACAACTTAATAGAAATATGGCGGTGCATGCGGTTACTAAATTGATTTCAGATATCGAATGGAATCTTAATGGAAAAAGATGTACAGCTGTATGTCTAGTGGATATCGTAAAAGCCTTCGACAGGGTTTGGATCAATGGATTATTATACAAACTAATTAGATACGAGTTTCCAATTCATCTGCTGAATATGATAGCATGTATGGTATATGATAAGAAATTTGTAGTAACAGACAGCCACACAACCACTAAGGTTTTTAATGCCATTAATGGTCTACTGCAAGGCACAGTTTCAGCGCCCATTCTTTTTAACATATACTTATATAGCTGATATACTTTGGGAATTGGACGATTCGATAGCGTTTGCTGACGATATTATCTTGTACGTAAGTGGCTCGAAAATTTAAGATATTCAAGGCAAACTCCAGGAAAAGTACAATAAACTCCAATCATTTTGCTCGGAATGGAAGCTTAAAATTAACCACGCAAAATGTGAAACAATACTGTTCCGCACCCCAATAAGACGCGGTAACTCAGATTTGAGAAGGAACTGGAAAAAGCTTAGTATAACGAGTACTAACGGCTTTGGATGCCTCTGGCCTATCAAGAATTGACAATGTTGCAAACGTTATCGAAAACGAACATATTTCAGGTTTGTTTTATCCTAACCCTGGGTTTTTCAGAAGTTGTATGGTAAGTGGACTTATTTCACCGGAGGCATTCTTGTACCTGGATGATAACGGCTATTTATCGGACCTCACGAACGTACCGAAAATATATCATTTTTCTAGAAGGGCAACAGACAAGCGTATTCTCTAAGAGCCTTTTAATTCTGGGGATGGACATGCGAACCTCAGATACTGCGTAAGTGTGCCTGAAAAGGATAAGGTAAATAACGAGAGGCTAGATTGGGTTGTGGCTAATGGTTAGTGACAGGCTGAACTCTGACATGTTATATCTCAGCCTCTGAATAATGAGCTGGATAAGATAAATGCTCATGTATTAACGACCTAAGAATTACATGACAGGATTCAGTCTTAGTGTAAGCTAGTAAGTAAGGTTTATTAAGGTTAAGTTAGTGTAATAGTATTTAGGCTTATTATTCTTAGAACACTATGGATACTATTGTAAAAGGTTTTTTTCACCACGTTTTCCTCCCAAACAAAAATAATAAATAAATCATGAACAATTCAAATAAAAAGAAATATGTAATATTGTTTGTTTATCCTAATTGTATCATAATATCATAAAGACTGTATTGAGAGCCGATCTGGCCATTTACTTAAACAACTATCATAGATATTAAGTAGTTTTAAGTTTATTTACACTACATAAAAAGATTTTATTCAAAAGGTGGACAAATAAAGAAAAAAAAATATATGAAAACCGTAAGTTTTTAGTAGCACAACAAAACAAAAATCCCAACTCAATTTGACTCCAAGAAGAAGGCTATGAGAAATTTTAAATTAAAAAAAAAGCAGGACGGTGGTGTGGAATCTTTCGTGTGCGTGTCCGCCTCGCACGTATTTTGGTGTTGGTACAAGGAAAAAAGTGTGGCTTGCAAAATTTTTTTGCAATATATCTACAACTTTGAGTGGTTGTTTTCAGTGAAAGTCGATGTAGCCAATGGATTCATTTTTCTAAGTTGCAAATCAGTCTAACGCTCGCAGAGGAAAAAGTCGTGCATTTGGAGTGCTCCAAATAATTGGTTAACATGAGCACACTGGAGAAGCATTACGGAGATTTCAGTTGAGTTCGGAGTTGGAAAATCAAGTGTTTCCAGGACTATTGTGCAGCACAAGTCTTCATGTTCGATTGCAACGAGTCGCCATTGCAGCCGAAAATGTAAAACCACTGCTCATGGTGATAAAGTATTGGTCTGAGACAGCGTGATAAATCCCGGGGTTGGCTAGTTGACGATGTCTTCTTGGATTGGGTCGTAAGGCAAGTAGGCCACGAAAGAAGCGATTTCTCACACTGTATTATGAATGGAAGACTGAAATGGAAAAGCAAATATAGAAAATTGACTGCAGAGGATTCGCAAATAAAAAACTTTTTAAGATGAAAGACACTCGAGGTCCAGGCTTACAGGGTAAGTGTCGTTGGATGAAGTGACAATGATAAGCTCTGACGTGGTCATATTGTCCAAGCTCCTTAACACCAATCTTAAGATATGTTTTGGGTGTTTTCCATCTTTGAGGGTCCTGGAGTTTTGAAGCTCATCGAAGGCATGATGAATAACATCAAATATGCAGAAGTCATGCCACATATGCTCCTGCCTACCATTCGAAGGGGACTTTGGACCGAAAATATCATTTCCAGCAAGATCCTCCTCCATGCCACACGTTAAAAAAAGAGCAACTCTTCACGGAGAATAGTATCAAGGATCTGGAATGGCTCAAGCATAAAGGATTGGACTTAGATATTTTCAATGCAACAACCTGGTAGAAGCTCTCATTTAGACACAATGGAGGCATATCAAGTATTAAGACTTAATTTTTACAAACATATTGCCCCAATTAATTTGCACAAAACTGAAGGCTTAACGAATGATAAGCCCTGATCTGTTTATAAAACGTAGAGGCGCCGAAGATCTCAAGAACTGGACATGTTCCTGAGATCTTGGGCATGTTAAGGTTCTAGAGTAAAGTCGTACATTTTCGGCAACACCTAAAATATACTCCATGTAACACATAGGATACGTTATCAAGAAGCAAACGAACCTTTCACGACCTTTCTTTATAAAGTTTCGTTCAATTGCCGTAAAATTTCAAAATTCGCACTTTTTCGACACGTTATTCAAGCGAAAATATTCAATTCAGTACCTGTAGACTTTTTAAGCGCACATGAACTATCCAAATTGAGAAGAAGGAACCAGCAGATGGTCCACCCTTTATAACTCCCCCAATTTTTTCAGTATAGTTATACTGTTTCGAATGGCTTAAGAATATTCAATATGGAGAAGTAAAAACTTGAAAAAAAAAAACAAATTATATCGCCCCTACTGTACGTTGTGTACTCATTCTCAAAAACATCTCGTAAGAGAAAAGGATTTAATCTCCATTTAACTTTCCATTGTGCATCTGGTCTGTATAACAAACTACGCCCCATCTCATCCCTGTCAGATTTGTGTTGTGTTTTCTCGTCCAACTTGAGACAACCTTCGAACTCACTGGCAACAATTAACAGGCAACCACCAGTTCCACCAGTTGCTTCAGCCTCGTGCTACTTGCCTCATAGTCTTCCGAGTCTGTAAGGGACACTCTGGCTGAGTTTTCTCGGGATAACTCCCCTCAAACTCGTCCTCAAAATTATTCAGGCCTTGTCAACATTATTGTTCGAGTGAATAGCTGATTGACGTGAGGCAACACAACAACTTGTTATAAAAACCTTTGAACCATGCCAAGGAGGGTGTTGGTATATGGTGTGCTCCCACACGAGTGCAGCTTCTTCTGGTCGCCATATCCTCGTTATTCTGACAATGAACTTGATGGAATATCTACGGATATGTTATTTAAGGACTGCGGTGGACATGGTTTCATTTGCTTCTTGCAGGGGTTGTTTTTATTACTCGAAGTGTGTGCAGACGGTACGAAAGGACTGTAAAAAAAGGACTTTTAATTCACATAAAGTGAAAATGACAAATATTAGCGTATGAGGTAAATAATAGAAAATTTATGAATTTCAGGAGGCAATCGAGCAGATTAAGAATATTTTACTTCCTTCTGGTTGGAGTGGTTGTCCTGGTTAACAGCAGGATGCTCAAATGTGTGTCAGTCTTAAATTAAGATCCTTGGGCGTGCAAATTTCTAAAGGAACACGATTGGCAAAAGTTTTTTTATATGTTTCAATATTAAGAGATCTTTTGTTGATGTGTGTGCTAAACAAAGATTTGCAACTTCAAAGGATATGCAAATGAATTATGTTCTTGAGTATCATTTTAATTAAAAAGAGGTAAAGTGGTGTGGATGATGTCGCTGCCGGTGAACGCGTACAATGATTAACCGTAAATTCTTATAGCCTCATATTCTTAAGTCCGTCGAGTTTAATAATAAGCCTTTGAAATCCATAAACGACTGGAGTCCCGAAAAAGTTCTGCGATTCAAACTTTCTTAAATTATATTGTTGCCAGGTTGAAAAAGAATTCGTTACCACATTGATACAGAGGCAGAAATGGAGACAAGAGAAACACTTTACAATGTCATTAATTGAAAGGTCGCAGGTTCGAATCCTTGGTGATCTACAGATAGATAGAGATAGAGATAGAGATAGAGATAGAGATAGAGATAAAGATAGAGATAGAGATAGAGATAGAGATAGAGATAGAGATAGAGATAGAGATAGAGATAGAGATAGAGATAGAGATAGAGATAGAGATAGAGATAGAGATAGAGATAGAGATAGAGATAGAGATAGAGATAGAGATAGAGATAGAGATAGAGATAGAGATAGAGATAGAGATAGAGATAGAGATAGAGATAGAGATAGAGATAGAGATAGAGATAGAGATAGAGATAGAGATAGAGATAGAGATAGAGATAGAGATAGAGATAGAGATAGAGAAAGAGATAGAGATAGAGATAGAGATAGAGATAGAGATAGAGATAGAGATAGAGATAGAGATAGAGATAGAGATAGAGATAGAGATAGAGATAGAGATAGAGATAGAGATAGAGATAGAGATAGAGATAGAGATAGAGATAGAGATAGAGATAGAGATAGAGATAGAGATAGAGATAGAGATAGAGATAGAGATAGAGATAGAGATAGAGATAGAGATAGAGATAGAGATAGAGATAGAGATAGAGATAGAGATAGAGATAGAGATAGAGATAGAGATAGAGATAGAGATAGAGATAGAGATAGAGATAGAGATAGAGATAGAGATAGAGATAGAGATAGAGATAGAGATAGAGATAGAGATAGAGATAGAGATAGAGATAGAGATAGAGATAGAGATAGAGATAGAGATAGAGATAGAGATAGAGATAGAGATAGAGATAGAGATAGAGATAGAGATAGAGATAGAGATAGAGATAGAGATAGAGATAGAGATAGAGATAGAGATAGAGATAGAGAAGAGAAATCAAATAGAGTGACCTATCATATTAAGTTAACAGCGAAGAAATTATGTACTGTCAGCCTCTCCACGCTTTCTGCACGACGCTAAGTTATAGCTTCAGATTCCGCAAGGACTTTCTGCGTTACTCCATTTTTTCCTTTTTTTGCTCATGCTCGCTGCAGTAGAGGTTCAAGCGCATTCGAGTTATTATATTATATTATATTTTATAAACATTTTTTTTGGCAAAGGATAATAAGATAAACGGTTAAACACTATTTTCACATTATTGTAAATGGCCGAATAATTTTGCAAATAAACTTACAACCTAAGACAATTAAATAAACCAAATCAAAAAAGGAAACTGAACCTTACTTTGACTAAGTGTCAGCTTCTCCCCAATCTAGCCAACAGTATTTTTCATGGTTTGACCTCTCGTCATTATTTATATCCCTATCGCTACTACGCTCATGTAGTATCTCCAGCTTAAGGTACCATCACCTGACTTTGTAGGCACATAGTCGATCCTTTTGTCTGTGGGCCTTTTTAGCAGCATGATATAACGGGTTTTTGCAACAGGGACGCTACAAAAGTAGAGCGACAGGGACAGCAAACGACGCCATATTTCTTGCCGTTCTTTTGACATTTCTCTTCAGTAAGGTTTGCCATTTCATGATGGAAAGATATACGAGCCAACAACGAGTCGAAAATATGAAAAATTTACTATCGAAATTCGGAGTCAGTGGCCTCAACGTTAAGAGCGCTACGTCGAATTTATGGTCGTCATAATCGTCCTAGCAGATCAACAATTGAGCGTCTAGTGGAAAAATTTTAACCCACAGGCACAGTACAAAATGTTCCCCTGCCAGTGAGCCAAAGAAATGCCCGTAGTGTCGAGAATATTGCTGCCGCCCAAATGTGTCTCTCACACGTCGTTCTCAAGCGTTGGCCATCTCTGTGACGTCGTTGTTGCGAATTTTGCGAAAAGATCTTGGCCTACATCCTTACAAGATTAAATTGACGCACAACTGAAGCCGCTTGACCACCAGAAGCGTCGTATGTTCGTGAATTGGGCTGAGCAACAACTTGAAAATGATTCGGATTTTCATCGAAAAATCATCTTCAGCAATGAGGCTCATTTCTGGCTGAATGGCTCCGCCAATAAACAAAATATGCGGTATTGGTCAGGCAGCAATCCACACGTACTCCATGAGTCATCATTGCATCCCAAAAAAAAATACGGTTTGGTGTGGTTTATGGGCCTGCGGCGTCATTGGGCCGTACTTCTTCCGTGATGATCAAGACCAGGACGTTACTGTGAATGGGGATCGCTACCGTTTTATGATAACCGAATATTTTTGGCCCCAATTGGAGGATATGAACTTGGAGGACATGTGGTTCCAACAGGACGGCGCCACAAGCCACACAGCGAATGTCACAATCAATTTATTGGAAACCAAGTTTGGAGAACGTGTTATCTCACGAAATGGTCCAGTCGCTTGGCCGCCTCGGTCGTGCGATTTGACGCTGTTAGACTATTTCCTGTGGGGCTACGTCAAGTCTTTGGTCTATGCCAACAAGCCAGCGACGATTGATGAACTTCGTACGAATATCGAACGTGAAATTGCAGCTATCGGCCGATTAATGCTTTAAAACCGTCGAAAATTGGGTTCAGCGTCTGGACTTCTGCAAGCGTACCCGTGGTGGCCATGCAAAAGAAATCGAATTCCATACATAATGGCATCGAACGACTTTCACAGAAATAAAGAATTTCATTGATATCCAAAACCGTTTTTGTTTTATTTAAAAAAAAACACTCTTATTGAAAAACCCGATATAATAGGAACGTTACGAAAGTCAGATAAGTAGTCATATGCGTCCAGATATAAAAATGCCTCAGGAGGTATCCGTCTACTTTCCAATGAATTCCTAAAATACCTAGGGTTAGGATAAAACAAACCCGATATGATTTCATTCTCAGTAACATTCGCTGACCGCGCAAAATGATTCCTCACAAGATCCAGGATAACTTTGTCAATTTGGGACACACCGGAAGCATCCAATAGTCTTTTGTTAGAGACATCATACCGGAAGTCGGAATGAGCGTTTCTATAAAATCCGAAATGTGTGCTCTGAGAAAACTTGCTAAGACTCCAGTACAAATTCAAGATTAGGACGTTTCAAACGAAATAAATGCTTCTTGTGTGGTTTCCTGAAAAGTATAAGGCGGGGAGGAATATTAAAATTTTAAGTGTAGAACCTTATATCGAAGATAAAGTTGAGGTGTAACTGAGACTAGCTTCTCTCCTAGAAGCTGCAAAATCATGTTTTAAGCAACAAAATTCTGACGGAAAGCGTTTTTAAGTAAATCCAGTTGAATTTTATCTTCCTGTGGAGAGAATGAATTAAGTTATGAGAAAGTTGACTTCAATCCCAGTCTAGATCAAGCTACTTGTTTAAAGTGTAGATTTCATCGGCGACACGTGATCCAATATTCTAAGTATTATTTGATTAGGATAAGAAACAAATCTTTGTATTACCATCAACCGTCCAATAAATACTTAGGCAATCCATAGGGACTGTTCCTTTTCATAAGGACATGTTAATTCAAGTCGTGTCCATCAAATCAGTGAAATCGAAATAAATGTATCCTCTGGCGGCGGCGACCAATAAATCGAACGAATAAATTCAATTGACTCCCCTTGGGCCTTGGGACACATTCGTGTACAAATTTGATTTTCACGCAACGCCCAATCCTTGGGCAAACATATCCAAAGTGTATTATTGCTTTGGCTACGAAGGTCTCGGTACGTCCATTCAATTGAACATGAAACTTTACGGATTTTTTTTTTTAAGGGAAACAGGAGCAAGTTCAGCTCGTGTTCGTCTCAAAGGAATTTTCATAGTTTTTTTTTTCTCCGTCCTTGTTTGTAAGGAAAACTTTGTTCTTTGCTCAAAGTGTAAAAGCTACAAGAGCCTTCAAACTTGATTTTTTTTTCTTAAATACCCTCCGCGGATATAGCTTTATCGCATGGAATCGATTAACAAGGGAACAGCGCTGAGAGGTACGATTCATATGGAAATGAGGGAGATAAGTGGTAAGTTGAATGGGAGGTATTTATCCTGCAATCTTAAACTTATTGTCGATTGGTAAGCTAATTTTCTTTAAATAGTTTCGGGTACAGGCTTTTGAACTGGACAAGCTTGGAATTTTTATGCGTTTGTCGAGAGATTTAAAAAAAGTGTGACAAGAAACTTTATTTTATCAAAACAAACCGTGAGACCAATGCAAACAGTTGCAAGGAGAAGAAAGTGCCTTTTGAAGCATAAATTCGAGTACAGCGTAGGTCAAAAGTTCAGATAACTGCTGAAATAATGGAAATTCAAGAAGGAGAGATTGTTTTTAATATTATTAGAAGAAAGATTACAAGGCCGGACTTGAAGGATGTAGTCAACCATGGATGAGGATAATAATCTTTATGTCAAGAATTGATTTTGTTTTTTTTTTATTTGCAGTTGTTTGAATCTCCTGGTGCAGCATTTCTTGGGCGAATAATACAGTCCGAATGATCTTGCAAACGGAACAGGGTGAAGTTTGCAAACGATGTTCACTTAAGGAATCTTCAGCTTTAATGGGAAAACAAAAATAAAAGGCTTACCTAGACAACTGATTTAATATAATCATTGAGGTTATGTTTCTAGAGACACCAATAAACTGGACGTTCATAAAATGCAAAAAGGACTAAATATTTCCTGTACAAACACATTAAGGTCCACTTCAAAGAAAACCACCTCAAATTTAATACACTTGCGCCAGCGCTTTTTCCAATCTCCGAATCATTTTTAAAAGACGCTTTTTAGTACAACTTTGAGCTCTTCCAGCAATGTGGTCTTTAATTCCTCAATCGTGGCCGCTGTCATTGGACTTTTGGTGACTTTTCAGTTTTGGGAATAGGAAAAAGTTTGCTGGGGCGCTAAGTCCAATAAACACTGTGGCTGTGGGTTGTTTTTGGCCAAAAAGGGATACACAAGCGATGGTTCTTTTGGTCAAAATTAAGCAATGTGGGAATAAACAAAGCTGCCACTCGTTTCATGCTAAAATATGGTACCAATTGATTTAACGATGTCCTCAAGGGCTTTCTAAACTGATTCGACGATTTTCCAAACCAATTATCTTCACTGCTTCAAGGCTTTCATCAGGTGTTCACGTGCTTGGACGTCCAGAGCGGGCATCACCATTTTTATCTTCTCAGCATCCTGTAAAAGCTTTTACCACTGTATTTGCTTGAAGGAGATTCGACTGATATCGAAGTCATCGTTCCAATTTCATTGGATCATTTAAATTTAATTTTCTTCTTCTTTTTTCGATACCACACCTCAAAACACGTCTACTCTCTTAATCGGGCAAAACACAAACTTAAAACGTAAAACGGCTGATCAGGTCAGTCGATTTGTTTTTTAGCCGAACAGCATGAATTTGGCACGCTCTATCACACTCGGTATTTCGAACTCGGTACAATTTGCAGAAATTTATAAAAAAAAAAGAAAAGAAACGTTTACTTTGACGTTAACGTTTAACTTTGGAAAGGTTGGGAAATTTATGATTGAGAGATTCAGCTCAGAACAAAGAACCAAAGTGGTTCAATTTTATTAGAATTCGAATCAATTATTCAGACAAAAAGAATATAACGTAATTTCTTTCAAGTTCGAAATGCGCCTAGTTCTCCAACAATTCACCGACGGGTCCAGCGTTTTCAGCAAACAGGGGGCTTACTGTGATCTTCCGCGTGCTGGAAGACCTCGTTCGAAATGGTGCGAACATTGTTCAAGTGCAAGCAAATTTGAGAAAAACCCCGAAACTTGCACTAGGCTCCGCTCTCAGTAGTTAGCGTTGTCAATGCGGTCTTTGCAACGAATTTTAAGGCAGTTACACGTTTTTCTATACCCGATTCATTTGGTTCATGAGTTGAAAACAAATGATCCTCAAATACACATTTAGTACACTCGGCGTTTTCGAGACATTTTCCTAGGGAACAACGTGTTTATTCAGAAACATATAATGAGCGATGAGGCGCATTTTCACCTCAAAGGAAACGTGAATAAACAATATTGAAAAATAATTATTGAATCATTGGACCATATTTTTTCGAAAATGACGAACAAGTTGCATTAATGTGGATGGCTTTCAATACCGGGCAATGATTGAAGATTTTTTCAAAACCAAAAGCAGAGGTCAATTGAGAATTGTGGTTCCAACAACAAGATGTTACGGCTCACGCAGCTCGTCCAACTATTTCTCTTCCAAGTGAAATTTTTTTTTGATCGGATAATGACGCGTTTTTCTGATTTTAACTGGCCACCACGTTCGCCGATATAACGGCTCGAGTTTTTTTTTTGGGTTACCTAAAAAGGAATGTATATGCAAAAAAGCCATGAGCTGGACAACAGCTTTCGGCCGATATCCGAGAAGAAGTTGGGGCGCTGGGACCCGAAATTTTAAGAAAAGTAATGGAAACTTCTCTAAAAAGAGCGCGTCAGGTCGAAGCAAACAATGGTAAACATATTTTCAAACCATAATTTTATTTTTAATAATGGTTTAATAAAATCAGAAAGAAAAATGTTATTCATGAAATAAATCTAAACGTTCGCCACTCTGTTTTTGTTAAACAATAAAAGGGTTTTCAAATGGGGGCTTGACAACTTTGAATTTAACTTGGGAACGCACCCCTTCACTTATTATGGAACTGTCGTTCTCAATTTATTCAGTAAACTCAACAGTCTCATCACGATATAGAACACGAACGAGCAAAGTCTGCAAAATTTGAAAATTTCTATCGTATTTCGGAAGCGGTGACCGCAACTTTAAGAGCGTAAACTCCAATTTTCGGTCGTAATTCTCGCCCTAGCAGATAGGCTATAATAAGTTTAGGGCAAAAATTTGAGTCTATATGTTCATTGTGTAGATGTTGCCGTGTCAGTGAGACAACGGCACTCCCTGGAATTGGGCATCGCTCAGACAAGATTATGGCGTATTTTGCGTTAGGATCTTGGCTTACACCCATACAAGATCAAGCTGACTCAAGAATTGTAACTGATGGACCATTTGATGTGTGACGTATGTTCTCCAATTGGACTCTGGTGAAGATGATGAATTTCATCGCAAAATCATCTTCAGTGACGAAGCTTATTTAGTTTCGTCAATAAGCATGCGTTATTGTTCGAGTGAAAATCCACATTTGCTTCATGAATCACCACTTCATCCACAAAAAATAACTTTTTAATGCGGTTTGCATGCCGGCGGCGTATTGTTTCGTCGACGATAACGATCGTCACATTCGGTGAATTCGGTGAATGGCCAGCGTTATCGCGCCCTGATTACCGATTATTTTTGGCTCAAAATGGAAGATATGGACGACATGTGGTTTCAACAGGTTATGGCCATAAGCCACCCAGCACACCTTACAATCGATTTATTTTATTTAAAAAAAAAAGTTGTCAAGTCCTCATTGGAAACCCCGTAACATAGCCTGTGAAATTTTAACAGTCACTTTTTTTTAACAAACCTCGAATTTATTAAATTCTACACTTACATCAAAAGTATTGTCGAGTCAAGAATGTATCGGCTTGGACTTCAAGGATCAAATATAAAAGCGAGATTGTTCCAAGCTTTTACATGTCAACAACTCGTTGAAAATGGGAAATGAAAAAGAAACCAAAATTGAAAAATGCTTGAATAACACATTCAAATCAGAAGCTTTGTGGAAGCATCTCAGTCAGGACGACTTAACTCGAGGACCAGGTAGTGAAGCACCAGTGAAGCACTCGAAATACTTACCGAAGTGAATCAAACATGCTATGGAACTTGTGGTTCATTAAGTTGACCTTCCGCTTATTATTGGCCTGCTATACAAATTTGGGGCACCACGAAGTTACTAGAAACAATAATGATCCCAGGATAATTAAAATTTTGAAAGTACTATGGTACCCCGAAACGAATATTCATCAATCACCGGATTCCTATACACACCAAGAACTTTGATCTATAATTGCCAGCGATTAAAATTCACTCTGCTCCTGTAAATGTGCGCCAGCAATTAGAACTAAATTTCCTTAGATGCAGTTGAGCCGCCGTCGAAGCAAGTGTAATCCTTTAGGGATTAAAAAAAAAAAACAAATTGAATGTACTGTACCAATGTACCACTACACATACACGACCGATGGCACTTCTGGTCGAGGGTGAGATCCTTGAATCTTGTTCAGTTGTGTTCGGAATTTAGATTCGATTACTTGGTGCAGTTTGTTCTGATTGAATAAATTACAAAAAAAAAAAATAATATTAGTGAAAACCGGGAACGTGAGTAATCATTGAATAATTCTCTCAATTTTAATAAAGCCTTTTAAAAGTCCTAATCCCAAAAAAGAGTAACTGGGAGGATAATAGTTCAACAATTATTGAACGTTTTCTCAGCCTCGTTGGTGTGTGTGGTAACTGCCTGGTTCCTTTTGCGCATAAAAGAATGTTTTTTTGTGAAAAACAAAGTGTCCCTTCATCACTTTATGAGCACACATGAAGGCTTTGTGTCACTGTTCGTGCAAAGGACGCTTGTTGGTAAATTCTTCGGTTTCTCTTAGACCGAGAAGCTCTTTGGTGTGTGTCGCGATTGCCAGATGGTTCCTGCTGCGCACAAGTGAAAGTATTGGAAATAAAGTACGCATATGATAGGCACACTGTTTTCCTTGAACACTGAGTGTGTGTGTGCTAAATTATTTTCCTCAATCGCAGTGTTTTTATGTAAATTTTTGTAGATAAGAAAACTTTGTGCGATGCATGCAAAGAAATTTATTCAAAGTGTATTTTTATTTGGTTTCAAGTTCGTAGTTGCCATTGACAAAAATGAAAAAATAAAATTTTAAAAAATTTTATGAATCGATTATTTGATCAATCTCTTACACGAGTGATGAAAATGACTCCGACTGCAATCATCTCGTCATTACGTCAGCAAAGTAAACATGCCCCAAAGTTACTCGAGCCGCCTTTGGAAAATTTTGAAAATTTATGCTTGCAATCTTCTGCCAGTTGCTTTAGAACCTGCTGACAGATAAAAAAAATGGAGCAGATGCTGTACCTTGTGTTTTTATTCGTTATCCTCAAACCATTGTTTCCACAGCAGCCGTTAAAAAAAACGTATCGAAGTTGCCGTAGACAGCCCCATTAATAGCGATTTTTTTATTGAACACCCATTCGGGTTTTTAGGGGGGCCGGTGCGGCAAGGCTTTAAAATATTTTTTCGCATTAGATCTGAGAAAAGACGCACTTTTGCAGCGGTGTCTTGGAGGTTTCATGCAAAATAACAACGAGAGTCTTAATGAACCTTATTTGGAAAATATCTCAAAAATCAGTAAGCGGTACTGCAATCGTTGTTGAAGATGCAGCAATTGTAGCAGCATTCGTTTTCAACCAAAAATGTTTTGCTCTGTTATCCTTTTTGGATGAAATGGACATCTCTACAGGTCCAAGTGCCCACCAGTGGGCGCGCATTACTGATGAACTACGAATAACGATGAAGCTGCTCGTACAAAAAAAGAGAGTAGAATTCAACGTAGACTAGAACAAAAAGATTCATTGGATATGCTGTATGACAGTGTTTCACTGTATGGACCTTGCATTGATGACTCTATGTAAGTATACAATTTCATGTCGAATTTTCACGAATAAAAAACTTTAAATCAATTTTCTCGAAAACGTCATTTTTGAAATTCGTGAATATTATAAAACTCGAAATCTATTGAACCGAGCCTTTTGAAAATTTGAACAAAATTTCTTCACATAAATCAGAAGTGTTTTTTTTTATAAATTTTTTTTCTATTTGTTAATAACAAATTTACCGCGATTTTTGAGCTAGAATCGCGTTCTTCACTCCAAGTATAAAAAAAAACTCTTCCTAATTACATCGAGAAATACATTTACCTTTAAAATGCATATCAACAGAGAAGTAACAGACAGAAAACAATTCGCAACTTGGTGGTTGAGCTGTTCGCTTAGAAGAAATTCGATATATTCCTGAGGAACTTTAACTACACTCTTATGTGCAAGGTTTGAGTTTCTCATTCTGGGCAAAATTGACGTTGCATATTAAATAGAAAGTAGTGGACAGCCCCAAAAATTCATCTCCAATGAGAAACGTAGGTGTGTGTCACTGTTTGCTCCAGCTTCTGTTTTAAACTTATCTGATGACGACGTCAAAATTATTCTGTATCAGAACTGCGATATACAACATTCCTTTTAAGCAATCTGTGCATTGGTTTCAAGTGGTTCTTAAGGGAGACTTTGTTCTTGGAGTGCTATATTTCAGGTATTTACATTTTTTTTGAGGAAACGAGTAAAGCTTTTTGAGTGCGGTTTTTTTTCTTGCAACGGTCGTTGCAGCTCCGCAAAAACAGGTCCTCGAATAGCGGCTGACATCACTGCCACCTGTTTGACGGATGGGTTTATCGTTAATTACAAATTTCGGAAAATGGCGGCAAATAATTTTCGCGTTTTTTTCGCATAAAAAGATAAATAATGAATGCAAAAATGTATCTATCGAAAAAACGATCCGTCATTCAAACAGATTTTAAGTATTCTCCCAAAATTTCAGGTCGATATGTTATTTACAGCGGTCAGGAGAATGTCAGTCATTTTTAAAAACGTGTTTCCGAGAAAAACGCGTTTAAAGTTTTGCAATGTGTCTACACAAATGTGTTTATAATATCCGCTAATTGGCAATGCTTGGTCCATAGGAACATCCCACCTGTTTTTCTAGTTGCTCATGTTTAGCCGCTTACATCACCCGCTGCTCAATCCGGTCCTTTTTCGCTGCGCCATTAACCTGCCTTTCCACGCGTTCGATCCTTGCTTTGTCCCACGAATGGTCAGAGCGCGCTGACGGTGTCAACTTTAAACGCATTTAAAATATTGAAAACGTTCGAAATCCGAAAAGTGCTTCGACAGATTTATTTCTTCTTACATGAAGTCTAAGAACCCGTAATAAAAAAAAATTGATTTTTTGAAAATTTTAACGACAAAGTCACCCTTAACCTGGGCAAGAAAATTGGTGGGCGGAAAATTTGATCAATACTTTAGTTCCTTGCTGTAACTTACTAAAGTTATTTTGAAGGTAAGTTTCTCCGAGCTTTATTAAGCTTCGTTTAGTGAAGTATTTAAAACAAAAGTTTCCTCATAATGGGTTGTAAAGCGCACTGTATCCCAGAAGATAGAAATTTGGCCCAAAGGCTAAGGTCCCTGGGAAAAATCTATAAGATCATAGCCAAAGCATTGGGGCGATCAGGAAATGTTCTTACCAATGCTTTAAAACTCATCAAAACAATGGAAATTCGCGGAAAATTAAAAAAACAAAATCGTTGAAATCGGATCCTTTTGCCTCATCCAGAATGGTTCGCGTTCAAATTGATGATCAAATAAGTACCCGCGCAGTTCGTCGAAGGCTTCAGAATGCCAACCTCCTGGGAAGATTTGCAAGGAAAGTACATGTTGTTAGCGAACGATACTTAAAGTGCCGGAAACAATATGCTTTAAGCCACAGCCTTTGGAAAGGATCCGAAGGGGCTAAAAAATGGCGAAATATTCTTTGGAGCGACGAAACAAAATTTAACTTTCGAAGGCCCAAAGCAAAGGAATTGGACAAGCGCTAAACAAGAAAAAAAATGAAACATGGAGTTGGGAATATAATGGCGTTGTACTGTTTTTCTTTTGGCACGGCAGTGGTCCCATTTTTCGATTTGAAAACACTTTGTCCAGATTTGAGTACAAGGTCATATTGGAAACCATCATGCTTTCCTTCGCCGAGGAAAACTTGCCACTCAGATGACATTTCCGGCGATCCGAAATACACATCGGGTCTTGTGGAGGACTGGTTCGCGATTAAAATGTATCCATACCATATCCAAGTCTATCTCCTGATCTCAATTCCATTGAGAACTTGTCAAATGACTTTGAGAGAATTGAGGTCAGTATTTTGGAAATTTTTATACAAGGACATTAGTACTCAATGCCAGTTACCACATGACAAACATTGGTGGACTCCAAAAAGGGATTGAGACCTGGAATTAAGAAAACGGCAGCAGTTAATCAAAATTCAAAATGTTAAGCAGCGAAATGGTCGGTTGAAATGGAACCCGAATCCTTCCCGCTGAGCTAACAACCGCAAGAGACAGTAAAAAATATTGATCCATCTCGCTATAGAATCACAATAACCTGGAGAAATATGAACCCTTAAACCATTACCTTTCCTTATCGAAGTTTACTTGAAGAGTCTATAAATATTTTTATTGTTAAGGCCAGTGGCACACCTGAGCTTTTTATTCAGTTTAATTCAAGCACAAAAAACTTAAAACTTAGAGGATGGTGGGAAAAGGTTTGGTGAATCAAAGAAGTTTTTGAGAGTGATTGAAGTCAAAGGAGCTTTTGGCTGTGCGCAGCATTCTTGACATAGGTTCATAGTAGCCGTAGTTCGTGCGATGGGGAGACACACGAAAGAGCGAGGCAGGCCTAAGGTTGTTTAAAAGAACAATTCGTAACAGCGAAGTAGAATCAATTGCTTTAGCTTACAATTGATGCATGAAGAGTATGTCGGCAAAGTCTCGTCGTTTTACAAGGGTTTGTAAATTGATCAATTTAAGCCGATTTTCTGTGTTAAACGGCATGGATTCTAAAGAAATGGCCATAATACGGGGATCAAACTTGGCTGACATATTCGAGAAGTGGTCGGACAAAGGTGACATAAAAATACTTAGAGTACTCTCCTTTAAATAAACCTTGGCTGGAATTCACCCTACATATGACTCGATCGAAAAACGCAAAGAACACCAAGATCACCCATCGAATCAACGTCCTTCTTGTTGCTCAGCACATCATTACTTTCCAGAATGGTCTTGCCATGTATGTTTGTATGTAACATAGAAGACTATTTTTAGCTGAATGCGCTATGTTTCTGTTCCATCGCATCACTTATGCAGTTACTTAAACCCATTTCCTTAATTAACTTTCATGGCGACATCTCAAAGAAAAATTAGGTCTATAATTTTTTTTTCAAAAGTCAGCATTGAAAAATAACAACCAGTTTCTCGTTCGTGTTCTTAACGTTGGCAAGTTCTCACATTTCCGCGCACATTATCATCCCCGAAGGTAATGTCACTCTTCGTCATTAACATCACCAACTTCTGGCGAATTCCCATCGTTATCATTCCGTCTTCCCTGCAAAAAAAGAATGTTACGTCCGTCGTCTAATTGACGTCTGCCATAAGTATACCAACAAAAAAAAAGGGGAAAAGAACTACCCGTCTCCATTGGCATCCATCCACACACACGATAACGAGACGAACAAAGTGTGAATGTGAGACGCGTGCCATTAGAAAACTTTTCTAAGAATTAATTGGAATCTGGGAGCAAGAAACTCAACACGTTTCTAATTGAGTGGAAATAAAACAAAAAAACTGAGTGACGCGTCTTTACCCCAGATGGGACTCGAACCCACAATCCCCGGCTTAGGAGGCCGATGCCGTATCCATTGGGCCACTGGGGCGGCAGCAAATATGTAGAAAATTAAAAAATCTAACCAATAGCTCTGAATCAATCAAAATTCGATGAAAATATCCAAAAAGTGAGTCAAAAAAGCATCTCAAAAGTATCTCAAGTGGGTCCCAGTACATCGAGGTGCTTAGAAAACCAGTTGGCAACTTTAAATACTTCACCTTCCGTTCCCCACATGTACCCAAACCGACTGTTCAAGGTGATTTCATTTGAATTGCAAATGAACCGTTCTAACAATAAAAATAAATTCATCCAAAGTTCATCGGGAGACTTCCACTTAATGGAAATGTTGCTACGTGAAGGTATCTATTTATTGTTTGTACTGTCAGAGGCAACCGCCCCAGTGGCCCAATGGATACGGCATCGGCCTCCTAAGCCGGGGATTGTGGGTTCGAGTCCCATCTGGGGTAAAGGCAAAAGCTTTTTTTTTTTGTAAAAAGCTTTTGGGAAAGATCTTCATGTGGTATTTTTGGAAAATATTGTTTGAATACGATAAGTTTCCATGATTAAGTATGCATTTTAGTTCTATTTGGGGAACAAAAGCTTCGGTGCGAATCCCGACAATCGGAGGTACTTGAAATCTTGATGGAGGGGCACATTCATCACAGTGCGAATCGTCTGAATATCAGAGCGAGACATGATGCCACAAATGCCGCGTAGACAAGAAACAATAAACGGGGTCACTTGGAAAAGGTATTGGTTGCAGGAGCTTTTAAATAAGCTAGGTGGATTACGTCTTAGTAAATCGGTGTTGTACCTACTCCTACTACTGCTGGGACGTTTGAAATTTACAACGGTGTGTGTCAGGGTGCCGATATAATGCACAATCTTTGCGAGCGATCTTGTAGACTTTCTCCGCCACTCCATTGCGTACACTGGTGACTTGATCGCTTACAGGTCAGGTCCGGAAATCGATGTTATCGTGGGTCTTTTTTGAAAGTGCTATTTTGTTCAGAATTCCGCTGTCTAGGACTTCAAGGGAATCGGGCTTTTGGCGAGTCGAAGCACAATTAGATACCTTGGTATGGATCTGGTATGATGAGTGTCTTATTTTAACAAACATAAAGATGCTCCAGACAGAGCCAAAGAGACCTTTGCCATGACAATGAGACCAACTTGATGCTAGGAGAAAGGTTCTGCTTTGATAACACTTGGATGTCCCATGGGTTTCAACGTGAAAGCAAACTCAATGGCATAGCATCAGGTTTACTTAGATTCAATTTTAATTCAGCTCAATTGATCAAGAGACTGAAAGTACACTGAAAAAGGTATTTTTTAACACAGCACGAGCAGAATGGAAAGAGAGAGAAAGAAGGTACCAGTGCACATGGGTTTTAAATTGCTTTAGGTTGCAGAGAAAGATATCTTTTCAGTTTTATCGATCGCTTTTTAATACTATCTAAAAGTTTCAAGGTGGTCTTGGGTGCACATGCCAAGATGTGGACGTTGTACTCTTTTTTAAGTCGACTAAAAGCCTCATTAATTGTAGCTTGGTAAGAAGGGGTTAAGTATTTCTTGCATCGGTTTTGGCAACATCGAATTTGTGGCCATTCTTGCGTACGTTAGAATTGAAACGCATACCGAGCATTGAAAGCTTTTCGGTTTCATCGACGTAAGTGCCATTCATGGACAACGGCTGAGTAGAAGGGATTCACTATGATGACATAAGACAGCATTGTGTTTTGGAAGTATTAAATTCTCCTCTGTTGACTTCTGCCCATTTAGTTATCCTATCAATATCGGAATTCAATGAGTTGAACATACGTTCAATATCTACATCCGAAGAACAGTGGTGTGAGTCATTGAACGCATATGTGAAACTGAGGTTATACCATCTGCGAAGGAATATTTTGGATTAGATGTTATAGATTAGAGATCGTTAATGAATAATCTTAAGAGAGTCGGAGAAAAAACTGAGCCTTGGGGTACACCAGCATTTCTATGGTGAATTTCAGACTTGAAACCGTCCAATACAACTTTTTTTGTACGATTCGAAAGGTAGTCTCTAATCCATCGAAGAAGAGATTCACCGATCCCATATGCGCGGATTTTAGACAAAATCTGCCTTTGAAATGTCAAGAGCAATTATCTTTGATTCGCCGAAATTATGCATGGATTGGAAAGTAGAAGAAGAAACGCCCTTTTTAGGGACCGGCTAGACAAATGCAGGTTACCATCAGCTTGAAAAGAGACCTGAATAGTAAGACAGATGAAAAACGTAGTGGCTTTGCCATCGTGGAAGAACACCTCTTCAGAACTATAGGGGAAGTGCCATCTAGTGTATGTCTAGATCTTTCAGGACTCTTGCGACTGTGTGAGTGCCAAAATGTTTTTGGCCCATATAATATTCGACGACGTAAAGCGCAATCTGGAAGTGAGTCAAGATTATTAAGAACACGAGTGTCATTCGAAATGAACGCCAGAATCGATAATGAAGTAGAGCTCTAAATATTTTTATCCAATGATCAAAAATGTTTCTCTTTAGGAGAACTTCGAACACCGTAGAAGAGCTTTACATTCATTGCGGAATGGCTGAAACGTTTTCCGGTTTTCCTCTGTAAAGTTGGCTTTATAAGACCGAAAACCCTGCTCTCTGACAACCTCTTTATAGCTCGAGTCGAACCAAGAGTTCTCTTTTGGCTTGATTGTCTTCATTTTGTTTGGGATGAAGTCCTTCATGCTTTGGAGAATTTGTTTGTCAACATATCAGCGGCTGTGGCCACATCATTGAGGAAACATAGTGACCAGTTAAAACTCCTAAATAAGTTATTTAAGCATTTGGCTAGTACACACAGGCCAAGAGGTTCAAAGTGTTATGGGAAAAAACGGAATTCGGATTTGAATGGCTTGTTTCCATTTAAAAAGAACTCCAGAGTGGACAGGCCACTCAACTACGATCAAGACAATTGAAGAAGATCTGCGACATAGTGGGACAGTATTAGACCGAAACATAATAGAGGTCGCAAGGCAACATCAACTGTTTTGGAGGTTAGACGGCTTAGAATGAACTCTTTCACAAAAAGTGAGTTTAAAGAAGGTACTTGAAACAGTTCAGTTCAATTCTTGAGAAATTGTCTATGAGAGTTGAACTCCAATTAAAGGCGAATGTGAGCTTTGTTTTTGACAGTCAGATCAGAACGAAAGTGATTTGGCTTCAGCAATGCAACTGTCATGCATGGATAATGGTCGAGGGTTGATATTTCGCTTTAATGACAGTAGTTTTAGATTCCACTCTATTCATTCAGCCCCAAGTCAACATGTTCTAAATATCGGAATTAAATCATGTGCCGCCGTTCCATTTCCACGCCCGAAGATGAAGCCTAAAAGTAGGCAATGAACTGCCTCCAATTAATTTAAAAAACGTAACAACATTTTTCTCCCACAAGTAGGCTGTGTGCGGTGGTACAGAACTCTTCATGTGAATTTGCGATGCGCACTGTTTTTCTTTAGCAAAAAGCCATGTTTCTGTTGTAATCTGCTGTCATTTCATGGAGGCTGTTCTTTCCGAACACTCCAAAGATTTGTTTTTTTTTTTTTTTTACCGAATTTGGTATTACAGTGGTAAAGCACGCTCTTGGGTCGTAACTTCGACAGGTTCCATTCAAATATATTGTGACAGGTGCAATACATGACGCATTGGATTTAAAGTTTATTTCTCCATTTAAGGAACATACTGGTATATCGTTGTATTTTTTCGGGCCGACTGTATCCCCTTCGTTTTTGGGTCCCTTGGTATGCCAGGTAGTGCCAACGTACAGCCGCAATTTGGACATGCTGGTTCGACGCATACATTAGTAAACCACTTAACGATTGCTTAGGAGCGCCAAGCGGAGGCTGTACTTCAGTTTGACGAAACCAGGTTCTGCCTGCCTTCCTCACTTTTAATTCCTTGAACTCTTTCGTGCCATTGGAGTCATTAAATACCTCAACCAACCCAGTTATAGAAAAAGTACACAAACCGAAATGACCGATGTTCTCGCGGTTTTTCTTCCACCGAATTTATGTCATGAAGTATATTATTAGTTCACAGTAGAGCGTATGTTAACTTGCCTTTGAAAGAGAGCATGCCTTCGACTTAACCTCACCTAAAGTGTTGCGAAATTTCGGTTGTTATCCTTGTTATAAATCGGGATTAAAATCCAAAAATAAATATTTAAGTTGGCAAATTTAACTTAACTTAACCATAATTAATTGTGAGATAAACAGGGGTCTTATTATTTCGGATTGCTGGATTACATGGTGTAAGAGGAGGGTTTTGCATTTATGGTCTTTTTGGCAAGTCAGTTTCAAAATCCGCTTAAGGTATGAAAAGCTGCTTCGGACGAAAGCTTATGCTTTACATTTATGGTCAAGCATAATACGAAAATTAAACTTAAAAGGCTGATGCAAGTTTTGTTGATGTTATTCTAGAATTGTTGCAAAAAAAGTGTGGTCTTTAAAGTTTCTTACTGGCTCAGGCGCCGGATGAATGATTAAATAATAGAAGACCAGTTGAGAAAAAAATGACTCAAAACATAAGAAAATTAATTATGAATTCAAAACTCGACTGGCGTTTACAAGCAAAAATTTAATTATTGAAATTATAAAGCAAATGAAAACTTCGACCAGCTGCAAACAGTATACTGAACTGAGCGGGACAGAATACTGAACGTTCAAAAGCCAATGCCTATTTAGACTGTAAATCAATGAGATGAGGCCACACTTTTGGATAAATTTTCGCGATATAAAAATGTAAATATTTTTTTCTTGTGAGTAGGTAGTCATAAAATTTCAAGACTTATTTGGAAAATGCATTAGAATTTCCTTAAATCGATAAAAAGGTGCGCAACATGCATGAAGCATTAGAAAGTGTTAAAAACTTTTATAAATATTAAATAAATAATATTAAATAATATTAAAAGTCCAAAGAAACCTGGTATCTACTATCCGTCCGTCTGTTCGTCACAAAGCTGTTTCTTCTTGAATGTTATTGGGACACACTTGCAATTTTCACAGAAGGTGTACTGATGTAAAGTTTAAAAAAATTTAAGGGTCAGGGGACTCTTAAATGTAGGTAATGATCCCGTATATCCAGCACCATGCCAAGTCTCGAAAACCAATATAAAGAAAATTAAAAAAAAAAAAAATATTGTACAAACGATCATTCGTTGGGAATTCGTGTAATGAATGGGAAAATGTAGAAAAGTTCTCTAGCCAACCAAATGAAAAGTCACAACCAAGTACATGTGTTTTCGCAATAAATTCATAACAATGTCATATTATAAAAATTAATTATTAAAATAAGCAATGGACCACCGGTTGAAAATGTCGTTTTTTTTTCAAAAATCAATGCTTTATTGAGGAAAAATAGATATAAATTCAATACTCAAAGTATTGCCCATCGTTAGCCACACATTTTTCCTATTTTTCTGGCAATTCATGGATACCCGTTCTGAAAAATTCGACCGGTTTGGCCGCAATCCACGAATCGATCCATTTCTTGACATCATCGAAATGACGGAAGTGCTGGTCAGCCAGGCCATGTTGCATCGATCGGAAGAGATAGTTATCGGATGGCGCAAGGTCTGGACTATACGGCGGGTGGGTTTGGACATCCCATTTGAGCGTTTCAAGGTAAGTTTTGACGACATTTGCATCATGTGGCCGAGCATTGTCATGTTGCAAAATAACTTTATCGTATCTTGCGACCGTTTCCGGCCGTTTTTCCTTCAGTGCTTGGCTCAAACGCATCAATTGTCGTCGGTAGACCTCGCCTATGATTGTTTCATTCGGTTTTAGCAGCTCATAATACACAACACCCTTCTGGTCCCACCAAATGCACAGCAAAACCTTCAGGCCATGAATATTCTGAACGGCCGTCGATGTTGAGGCATTCCCGGGGTATCCATACGTTGCCCGACGTTTTGGACTATCGATTATCGTAATGTACCTATTTTTCGATTCGATGCAAAAAAGACTTCTTTTTGTGGCGTTCAAGCAGCATTTAGGACTTGTAAAATCGGCGTTCGACGTCCCGTGGCTTCAATTCATACGGCAAATGGTTTGCTGAACGACGCCAAGTGATTTTGCAAGTTCTTCTTGATCGAGCAATGCCTCCAATTCATGGTCTTCAAACTTATTCACTTGGCCGGGGCGTTCTTTGTCTTCGGTGTCGAAATCACCATCTTTGAACCGCTTAAACCACCGCTAACACATTCTAACGTCTATAGTATAGCCCGGGTAAGCTTCGGTTGTTTTTTTCTTTAAATGAAAGAAGCATATTAAAACTTCCCGCAAATGTTGTTTTGATGGCACGAATGTACATATTTTACGGCTTTACAAAAACTTGTGTGTTTTCACTAATGACCAACAAGCTAGACTGAAATAATTAGACAATGACATGAAGTTTCTGATTGACAGCTGTCATGGTCAAAATTCACCTCAGAGTAATAGATATGAAGTTGTCTTCAATAACAACATTTTCAACCGGTAGTCCTATTATTTCAAGTGATTTTGATGTGTGTTTGAGTTATGTTTGTCCCAGCATATCAATAAACCACTTAAAACAGAGGGTTGCAAAATGAAGAAAAATGTAAATATTGAAAGACGTTCATCATGTTGATAACGCATTTAAGGCAAACAAGTATATTCAATGTTTTTGTGCATATTCTTTTATTTTTCATTACATAACATAACACGTACATGGATGTGACACGCGTGAGGGTGGTAAATTTAAGTTCGCACTAACGCCACTACATTTTGGCATTCATCAACGAATTTGCACTCGGTTTGAGATGAATTCCTCGCATGAATTTGCCAAAAAAATGTCAGAATCATAGATTCACACATTTCTGCAGTAAGCCTTCATCAAATAATGTTATAATCTTGTGATCGTTTTGAATAATTATGTATTTAAGCTTTTTAATTTCCCGTTCATATTTATAGGCATACTCTTGGGAGGCGGGAAACCCTTCGCATGAGTGACAACGACTCTCACTTGGTTACTTTTTTTAAGGTTATGCATATATGCTATAAACTTTGATAGACTTTTTCCTAAGTAAGACTTTCCGACAATTCAACAGTTAACTTTTGTTTCTTTGATTGAGTTGCTTGAGACATATTCTAACCAGCTATGTCCCAACATAGCACGTCTCTTTAAGGATCTGCGTAACCACCATCATATTTGGATCCTTCATTATACTAGACTTGCCAGTGCCTATTCGTGTTAGTTCATTTTCTAAGAGGTGAGAGGCTAAACGCCAAAAACTGCGTGACGAGTTGGCATAGGAATGCAGGGAAATCTGCGCCAAAACCACGGGCAAAGTAGTCACGTGAGTTACGAATGCAACCTCAGCAACAGCAATAAAGTGCATTAGCTTATTTCGTGAATGGTAACACTTAGCTCATGTCTGATTTGACAGATAATTAGTTTTATCCTTCTGCTGAACGAATATGGTTGTGTATACGCTTGAACAACGCTGGGAAATATTGCGACATTACGTTGAAAGTCATGGCAATGTTGCAGAATGTGTGCGAAAATTGCGTACGGATTTTGGAAGAAGAGAAGCGACGTCAGCTCCGTATGTTCGTTATCTTGTCAAAAAAGTGAAAGAAGCTGGCATTCTCATCGATAAACCAAAGCGTGAAAAGCCAAAAACAATTTTGCGTAAAGACCTTGGTATGACGCCACACAAAGTCCAATTGGTTCAGGAGTTGAAGCCAACCGACCATCCAATGCGTTTTCGCTTCGATAAGTGGGCCTGCGATCGACTTACAGAAGATGCCGATTTTGCCAAAAAAAATCATCTTTTCAGATGAAGCTCATTTTGATCTTGGCGGGTATGTAAACAAGCAAAATTGTCGCATTTGGGGCACAGAAAACCCGCACGCATACATTGAAAAGCCGATGCACCCAAAACGAGTCACTGTTTGGTGCGGATTTTGGTCCAGAGGCATAATTGGGTCATTTTTCTTCGAAGCAAGGAGTGGCCGTTACAGTCAATGGCGATCGTTATCCGGCCATGTTGAACGAATTTTTGTTCACAAAAATTAAAGAGGAGGATATTGGCAACATTTGGTTTCAACAGGACGGCGCTACGTGCCACACAGCCGAAGCTACACTCGATGTTTTGCGCCCTGTTTTTGAAGATCGCATTATCAGCCGCAGAGCTGATGTCGTTTGGCCACCTCGGAGCTGCGATTTGACACCGTTGGACTTTTATTTGTGGGGTGCCCTCAAAGATAAGTGTTACACCGACAAGCCAGAGACAAGTGACGCTTTAAAGGACAATATTCGTGAAGCCATTGGTGAAATACAGCTGCACACAATCGATAATGTGCTTAAAAATTGGACCGATCATATAGGCTACTGCATGGCTAGCCGAGGCAGCCATTTGAATTAAATTATTTTTCATTATACTTTCAAATAAAAAAAGAAACTTGAGAACATATTCAGCATTTTTTTTATAGCATTTTCAAAAAAAAAAATTATTTGGTGGACCCTTTACAACAAGTCCCATCGCACTCCGAACTGAGCGGAACGCAAAACCGCTGTTTTGGTAGTTGCTAGTCATCGACAGGAATGCTGTCAATGCTAATTAAGTTCTCGTAAATAAAAAAAACAAATTATTAAAGGAGTCGAATTCGAGACTTGGCTATGACAATCGATCGGAAGAGTTTGTTTTAATTTTATTTCCATGATAAAATAAATCAGCTAATAATTAAACTCGCGTATTTCTGGATTTTGAAAAGTATTCCACAAATATTCCGCGTCTATTTATTTTACAAAAAATAAAACAAAACTGTCAACTTCCATCACTTGCTAAAGTTATAGCATTTTCTGATAGGGTGATATATTTCGGGTCACTTTGTGTTTTGTTGTTTTCTCTTCTTCGGTAGGAGTCAAATAATCATTTTATTCGAAATAAAATTTATGTAAAGTATAACTGCATGTTCTGGCATTAACACATATTCCCGCTTGTCTGTTCTTACCACAAATAAAAAACTTAAGGCACCTCGTAAAGTTTTACTTTTGCAAAGGAAAACTTTAAAAAGTTTGTTTTTTATTCCTCAAAATATGATTGACGACATTCCACGCTGCATATGATGGAGTGTTGAGTAAGCTTAAATCACTGCTGAAGACTTCAGACACATTATGATATATCTCAAAGTGATTTTCACCTGAATCCTCTTCTCACTCAAAACTGTCTGAAATTTATAACTATAAACCGCAACCACAGTATATCCTTGCACGCATTGCTTTAAAGTCAGAAAGGTAAGGTCCTTTTACTGAAAAGCTTTACATTTGCATGCATAGTATGAATTTAGGACGCGGGCATGCTATTTGACATCACGAATCCAAATTACTCAAGTACTTGACACAGCACGCGCGTGTTCACCTCTTCTCCAACATGTGGTTGACGTTCACGTTTCACGTTTCACGTTTTTCACATCGTTAAACGTGGCTTCGAGCACGTAAACTACGACACAAACAATTAGTGGTTCGATTTTGTTTCATTTTTTCTAAATATCACTGTCAAAACCATACGTGCGGTGTGGAATAAGTTTCGAAATCAAATTTTCGGATAAGCTTTGAACGGCTTTTTAGTTCATAGGAAACAATTGAACTCTCATGCCCCGCTGGCACTGACAGTTCCTTAATAAGGAGTTAATTACATTTGGCTTTTCTTCCGCAACGAGTTTGATGTTTAGCGCGCAAAACACAAGTATCGTAATCATAACATAACCTCAAATATTTGCTAACGAGGGTTTTAAGGGTTCCGTAACCAAGCGGTGTCAACGGAACCCAATTACTTTTGCAGGGCTGGTCGTCCGTTTGTCCGTCAGTCCATCGGTTGGTCATATTTATTTTAAACCATTTCACAGAATTATAAATAAAATGTTATAAAGCATCGAATAATGGGGTGGTCAAAATACAAACAAAATAATTAAAAAAAAAAATTCATACCCAATTTTACGCCAGGAAGTAGGCTATGAGAAATTTTAAAATCAAGTGGGTGCCAGGTTTCTGCAAAACTTCTTCGGCAAGTGGCCCAGCAGCGAAATGAATTATTCAAGACTTTTTAACGAAAGACTTAAGATTTCGTCCTATTTAGATTCAATTCGGCCAAGATCTTGAAGACTTCAAGTTACGCAGAACTAATCGTGTAGATACTTGTCATTGTAAGTCTCTTCTTTTGGAGCGATGAGGCTCCATTTCAATTGAGTGGCTACGTGAATGAGCGATTCCTGTTTTATAAAACCGCCAGCACGTCCATGAATTTGATCCGTTCTGCAGTTGTTGGGAAGCAGGAGTACTGTTTTGACACTGACAGCTCGTTCATGCTCAAAATAAGTGATAGAAACTCAGCATTACAATTTGGCGTAAAGAAATGAATCGTCTTGTGTTTGAAAAATGTCGTAAAATTTTGAAAATTTAGTTCAAAAGTGTATGCTGTGTTTTTGAATCAAAGGACTGCGGATTTCGAAAAAGAATTCAGGTCGAAATAATGCACCCACTGCAGCAGGTGTCGCCAAGTGTGAGAAGACAGCTCGTGAGACTGATTTGCTTATTTTGCATAAAGATCTTGGAATATCTCCTGACAAAGTTCAATGGAATCAGGAAGCGAAATGACCAATATTTTGTCTTTAAAGCAACTCGAAATTGAAGACAACTTTGATCTTGAAATCATTTTTTTTTTGGATGAGAATCAAAGCCACCTCGGTGCCTACATAAAAAAACAAAATTGCCGTATTTAGAGTTCGAAAATTTTCATAGCATTGTAAACGTATGACTGTTAAGTGTGGTTTTTGAAGCGGTGGCATCATTGATAATTTCTTTTCCAAGACGACGTCTCTTATACTCTTTTAAAATCATAAATCCGCCATTGGACACCCTGTACAAGAAAATATTTAAACAAAATAAAGAATGGAAATGATATAAGCAAATAAAAACTATCAGCACCATGTCTCTGGTGACTGGATTTGACCACATCCAGGACGAACCATGTTTTGTAAATACACACACAACTTGTACCTACCTCAATGGGTCTGCTGGTGCTCAAATCGACCAGCTGGTCTTCCACTTTGACGTATCCAGATTGTATGAGTCCTGGAAGATAAAAATTAAACGAACATGATAGAGTATTACATTTAATACAATAATATAGTGAATTTAAGTTTAAGAAATGAGTTGTAAGGCTTCAAAGTCCGTCTGTGAACACTTTTTTTTTAAACTTTTTATCACCTTTTCAAATGTTGTATTTTGGCGATAGCTTCGGGCGATATGGTTTCCCACATTCAGAGATACTAACTCCTACATTGAGCACTTTGTAGTAGCAGCTCGATGTAAAGTTCGACTGTCGAATGCTCTTAAGCTTAAAGTCGATAACAGGGCTCCATGGTGTGCAGATCGATGGTTGACCAAATTTCCAAATCTCATTCAATTGACTTCAAAGCAGCGAACTCCTTAAAGTGACGTTTAAAAAAAAAATGTTCCGATTGTGTCACAAAATGCTCGAAAATACTTCGAATTAAGGCAGACCTGCACCGAATTCCGGTAAGAAGATGCGCGATACTCATATTCCTTTCAGGCTACTTTTTGAATAAACACTGCGACAGGCAGGCTTTTAGAAGGAAGACAATATTATTATAAGTTTGCCGAACTATTTGGATGTGCCGACGATATTAAAACAGGGCCATCAACACAAATCACACTTTTTTCTCCAGTTAAGAGCATGTCATCTTCGAATCACAGGCACGAAAGGACCGAATCTTCAGTTCAAGCATCAACTAATCCCGAATGCAGGCAAGGTGGCTCTATCCAACTTCAGGCAGTGTGCCCGGGCTTATGAAGGATGGAAAACAGCTTTACCGAAGACCGGATAAGAAGGGAGGCAAGCAATTTTTTAAAAAAGAGCACCCAAGTGCGAGTTTGATACGCAAACGTAGGGTTCCATGCCACTGTACAATATGCAACAAAACATATTGTTTAATTTTCGATTACTTATCTTCTTCTTCTAAGGCACAGTTTTTCAGTGCAGTGCTGACTCTGAATTAATTTTGCTCGGGTTTAATCCCGAGTTAACCCCAGAAACGTGTTTTTGAGTAAAGAGTTTACCCTGAGTTGACTCCGAGTTAACTCAGCTAATATGGTGAGTTTAACCCGGATTAAATGAACAGATGTTTTTGACAGATACAGAAAAAGCAAGGGGAGAAATTAACGTCGTTTTTGTTTGTGTTAACATTTTGTTAAGGAAAAGAAAGTAAATGTATATATTTCGGCTGAATTCAGATTCCGATGATCTGAGCGATTGGAAATTGTTTGAAATAATAAATTTAACTTCTTTGGGAATAAAAAAAAAATATCCTGTTTAATCAAATAACAATTGATCTGTCATAATTTACAGATTTCGATAACTTATTGACTACACAATCGATAACATGGAGTCAAACATAACCCTGCACTAAAAAACTGCTCCATGGGTTAACTCGGGATTAATTTTATTCCGGAGTTAGCTAACTCTGAGCTAACTCAGCACTGAAAAAATGGACTAAGAATAAACCAATAATAATTTTTTTAAATTTCTCATTACATATAAACACTTTTTTTTGTCCATATTATTTTAATTATTTGTTTTTATAGCGACAATTGAAGTTAACAATATATACTTGAAGTTAAAATTTAAAATAAAAAAAAAGCCAACAAGGTGCGAATCGTTCCATCTTCGAAGGTTTGTATATAGTGCGTCCATCACGTGAATCGAGTCTCGAATTTTTTTTCAAATTCAGACTTAAAAATTGAGTTGAGAATTTTTTGACGTAAGTACAATATTACGGTACCCTTAATTTTTAGATTACCCTGTGATTATCATAACATGCGACATAAATAGTCGGATCTTTTGACTGAATCGATTGAGAAGTTAGGATACCTCCATGCGTTTCAGACACAAATGGTAGTGACAGACCGAGAGACAACGTAATGATCCTATCAAGGTTTCGTTTTTCTTTTTGAGGTACGTAAAAAAGAACATATTCCGGAAAAAAAATATATAAAATGGAGGCCTATTCGATAGTTTTGAACAAATTTTGGGTGTTGTGATTGAGTTAATTTTAATGTAGCGATTCTGCCACTGATTTTGTTTTAGATAGATTAAAAGACATTTTATTTGGTATCACAAAACTTAACAAGTAGGTTTGTTACTGCACATTTTACATTCAGAGATATGATAATTTACATTTGATCTTTCTACTGAAATATTTAATTCATTTTATAAAGAAAAGGGAAAGGTAATTTAACTTAAATAGCACAGAAGAAAAAGATGTTAAGAAACATGAAGTACATTGTTTCATGAGATAAACATAAGGAAAAAAAAATTACAGAAACGCAAAATAGTTTAAACAAAATGTATGTAATTAGACAAATTAGATGCGAATGCACAGCGAATCCTGAACGTATGAACAAGCTTTCGAATTCTGTCAGAAATCAATTCAACATTCCCTTTAGAAAACTTTGGACAATTTGACATAGATGTATTGGGAAATACAGGTTTATCATTTTATAAAAAAGACCATCATGCTAGAGGGTATCGAATGCTTTCTCGATGTCCAGAAGTATGAGTCCTGTTGTTTTGCCAACATTTCTGCTTTGTCTTATGTGGTCTCAAATTCGCAACACTTCATGGAATGTGCTGTGAAAGCGTCGAAAACCGAACTGCTCGTTGGGGTATACGTTCCGAGCTTCTATCGGGTTTTTCAATAAGAGCGCTTCAAAAGTTTTTATTAAATAAAACAAAAACGGTTTTGGATATCAATGAAGTTCTTTATTCCTGTGAAAGTATGTTCGATGCCATTTTGTATGGTTTTCGATTTCTTTTGCATGGCGACCACGGGCACGCTTGCAGAAGTCCAGACGCTGAACCCAATTTTCGACGGTTTTCAAGCATAAATCGGCCGATACTGCTGCAATTTCATGTTCGATATTCGTACGAAGTTCATCAATCGTCGCTGGCTTGTTGGCATAGACTATAGACTTGACGTAGCCCCACAGGAATTAGTCTAACGGCGTCAAATCGCACGACCGAGGCGGCCAAGCGACTGGACCATTTCATGAGATAACACGTTCTCCAAACTTGGTTTCCAATAAATTGATTGTGACATTCGCTGTGTGGCTTGTGGCGTCGTTCTGTTGGAACAACATGTCCTCCAAGTCCATATCATCCAATTGGGGCCAAAAATATTCGTTTATCAATGAACGGTAGCGGTCCACATTCACAGTAACGTGCTGTGTCTTGATCATCACGGAAGAAGTACGCGACTCATGGAGTACGCGTGGATTGCTGCCTGACCAATTCCGCATATTTTGTTTACTGACGGAGCCATTCAGCCAGAAATGAGCCTCAACGCTGAAGATGATTTTCCGATGAAAATCCGAATCATTTTCAACAACTCGGCTCAGCCCAATTCACGAACATACGACGCTTCTGGTGGTCAAGCGGCTTCAGTTTTTGAGTCAATCTCAATCTTGTAAGGATGTACGCTAAGATCTTTTCGCAAAATTCGCCACAACGACGTCACAGAGATGCCCAACGCTTGACAACGACGTATGAGGGGACGGCACGGGAACATTTTGTACTGTGCTTGTGGATTCAAATTTTTCCACTAGACGCTCAATTGTTGATCTACTGGGACGATTATAACGACCATAAATTGGACGTAGCGCTCGTAACGTTGAGGCCACTGACTCCGAATTTCGGTTGTAAATTTTAATAATTTCAACTCGTTGTTGGCTCGTATATCTTTCCATCATGAAATGGGAAACCTTTCTGAAGAGAAATGTCAAAAGAGCGGCAAGAAATATGGCGTCGTTTGCTGTCCCTGTCGCTCTACTTTTGTAGCGTCTCTGTTGAAAAACCCGTTCTAACTTTTTGTACCTTCTCTTTAAAAAAATTTTTCAAATATTTTGGTTGTTTCAATTTTCAGGATAACACTTTTTTCGCTTCCATAATCGCATCATAGCTAGGATATTAATTGGCATTGTGTTTTTTTGGCTGCACCGCTTATAATATTATAATGAAATTTTATGATTTGGCAAAAAGCTTCATCAGCAGTATATGAAATTAATTCACTGTCCAATTTTTCAAAAGATTTTTAAATAATAAATATTCACTCAAAATTTTGTAAGTTTCCTCTCAGGCTTCTGTACAACTTCTTAAAAACTCATTCAGCTGATGTCTTGATAAAATAATAAAATTTGATTTTTTTTTGGTATTGTCAACAGATTCTTCTACAATATCGCAAAATATCACAAGTTTTTTTTATTAATAACTTATAAAGGGAATATAATGGTAAATCAAGAGCTATGTTTCACAGCAGGATTTTGCGAAAATCTTTTTTTTAAGCCTCAAAAAAGGGTTTTTTTTAAGACATTGTTTTGTGATCTGCAAAAGACATAATTGAAATACAAGTCGAAATGGACTTTGATTTTATTCTCACTCACACTCTCAGTGTCAGTGCCCAATAACAAGACCAAGCTGTACAGTTTCTCATTTATTATTGTCCACTTTTTGGAAAAACCCGCCACTGTGCTGCAATCGAATAACACTCGTCTGAATCTCATTCATCAGCCAGTCAAGCTGAAAGTCGATTGTTTAACAACATTCCATCCAAATTAATAAGGATATTATTCAATTTCCCTTTCATGATTAAAAAAAAAAACCGGTCAACCCTGTCAAATTCGGCCAATAGGATGTACGAGTTACATGACATCGGTTACTTGCTGTCATTAAGCAAAAAAAGTCCTTTCACATTTTCAGTTATTTCGATTGATTATCGATTTAAAATGACATCCGACCATACCGTAAAGGCTTTGCTTGTCAAAATCAAGCCTGTAACCAAAATATTTTTCTTTCTCAGTTAATCCTCTCGAAATATTACCAATTGCAGTATTTCAGGATCTTTCGTGCCGTAAAAATCGCTTCGAATAAAAGATATTAAATAACCTTTCAGTCCACTTACTCACTACTACTTCCTTCATATCCTTCAGTTTGTTGCGTTTTTATATCCTTTTTTGTGGATTGAGTTGAGTAAACTTTCATTTAGCCTTTGGCTGCCAGGGAAAAAAGCTCAGTAAGCAAAAAAGAAATTAAACGAGATTTTTATGAGAAAAGTTGCAGCCTGGATTCATGTTCTTTTTGTTTTATGTTTATTTTCATATCCCTTTTCAATGTCCTTTGAATTGAGGGTGTATTTGCATCAGGATGTCTGCTTTTGCAGTTTAATAATGAATGCTCGAATTGAAATGGAATTCGTAAAGTTTTTAAAGTATAATTAGATCAAGTTCTGTTTTAAAAATTGTGAAAAATCATCTTGCAGGATATTTCGACGTACGATGAATTTGTAAATGGATGTAAATGAATGCGGTTTTCCCAGTTTGGAAAATATTTCCAAATGCTTTTTCATTTTAACTATGGTTTCATATCATTGCATCATAAAGCTTATGGGATGGATTACAGGAAAAATAGAAAAAGGGTGACATACAAATTCTTTATTTGACCTCTTTCTGAAAATCTAGAAAGGTTTTTTATTAATGAAAAATGGAGCTGTAAGCCAAACTTTGGCGTAAAACTGTTCGATCTTAAACATCTGCAAACTGAAAGACTAAACATCTATTTGGCTCCCTTTCAACTTGACCAATTAATAGGTACCAGGTTCAAACCAAAAAGTAAGTCTTATCATCGTCAAAATAATGTTTTGTGCAGATAATGTGTTACTGGCTCTGCTATGAAGGCACCACTCTAACCGCAAAGTGATGACGTAAGTCGCAAGAAACTGTTCTTGCTAATATTATAAATTGTGACGAATAAATACTGCGAATTGAGCGAATGCAAATTATTCATCGATATCACCTCCACCTATGGAACAATCGAAATCAATATACTTACATGCAAGTTTCCAACCACTGAAAATTTTTCAGTTCTCTTCGTAGTCCTCTAGCTTGCTCTGCGCAAAATGCATAATAAGGATAATCATTACATCTTGAATTTATAATTTTTACTTATAATTCAGAAAATAAAAATACGCAAGGAAAAGGTTTGGGTCTGAAATGAATACGACGAAAATATCTAAAAAAATTATAAGATAATAGTCTCTTGCCACCACCAAAGGGGGTGTATGAGAAAAATGTTACCAACCAGGATGTAATCAAATTTAAAAAGGCCATACGCGTCACACTAGGAACCTTATTAGCTCAAACTTTTGGGAGCTTTTCGCAGTAGCTGAATAAAAAGGGGCACCGTTTTCCGAAATAGTCATTGGCGGTAGAATAACGAACGGAAATGTGACGCAGAATTCCGTATCGGATCAGCTGCAACGAAATGTTTAAAGCCCAAAAATGATGATTTCTTCGATTAAAAAAAAACAAATATAAGCATCCAAGAAAAAAAAAAGAACAACAAATTCTTTTGTCCTTAGGGCCAACTAACTAACATAATTAGTTGGTTGAGATTGGAGCGAAGACTCAAAGAATTACATGCACTTGGTTGAGTTTGAGGTCCACGAAGTTTAGGTGCTCCTTTATGGCGGTGGCTCCCGGCTGCTGATGGATCAGACTTCTTCATCGTCATTGCTCTGACCGTCCACGTTCAAAAAAATGTAGTTTAAAGAGAAGAGTCTCTAATTGTATGATTTTTCTAACTGTTGCTAGTGAGGTTATAAGCAAGCTGGCACATTTTTCTTTGTAAAGACTATTGAACCAATATTTGTATCCAACTATCATTTCATTTGGATCAACCCACGTTAGTCACGGAAGGGAAAAAGAGTCATGAGGCTGCACTGCAGCTCAGCTGTTCAGGAAATAGCCGAGACTATCTTAGGCTACCGACCGTCACCAAAAAACAGGCGACTCTTGAAGGGAACCAAAACGCGTTGCAACGAAACACATGATATCGCATGAAGAGTAGGTACAACGCCAGAAAAAGAGAGGAAAAGAAAATGTTGCAAAAAAAGAAAAGAGAGCTTGCAGTCTCGCAGTTCAAGGATAAACACAAAATATGAGCCTTTCACAAAGAAGTCAGAAACATGGCAGCAGGTTTAAGGGAAGGTACCCATGCTCTTCAAAATTGCGAGACTGTTCCTGGCCCGCAAGGCATAATAGATATATTTTAGTAGCACTTTCATCAACTGCTTAACGAGCGTGGAGAAGAGAGTAATAGGGAACGAAGATATCCCAACTCCAGTCGATGGAGTAGTCTTTCCACGCAGCATTGAAGAAGTGCGCACAGCTATCCAAAAGCAAAGGAACAACAAAGCCACAGGCTGAGATATGCTGTTAGAGTGCATCCAAAAGATCATGTCTAGCGTCAACATGTTCAAGTGCGTCTTCCGGTCCGGCAAATCGACTTTACACCAAATTTTGCCACAAATTTTCACACTGAGACAAATCCTGGAAAAGACTAGCGACTTTCAAATCGATACGCACCATCTTTTCATCGATTTCAAAGCCGAACACGACAGCGTTCATCGCACAGAACTTTTTAATGCTGTGGCCGAATTTGAAACCCCGGGAAAATTGCCCGGGTTGTGTCACACCACGCTAACAAATGTGCGATGCATCGTGCAGTCCAGTTCAAAGACCTCTGAACCGTTCAAAACCTGCACCGGATTTTGGCAAGGATATGCGCTGTCGTGTGACATCTTCAATCTGGTATCTCGTGTAAGGGCAAGGATAAATACGGGAGGCACTATCTTCATGAGTCATCATTGAGCGCTCGCAACGAGCTATTGTCAAAACTTTCATCGCGATTGAAGAGCAGGCGAAGAAAGCTGGTTTGAGGATTAATGAGGGCAAGACGAAGTACATGCTGTCGAACAGAAACCCATCCGTCAACAATTAAAGCTTAAATTTCGAGGTAATTAAGGAGATCCGGCGCAGAATAACATTTGGCAGCCGTTTCTATATCGGTATTTCGAAACAACTTGGGTAAAACTCCTCACCCGGAGGACCAAAATCATACCAATCATGCTTTATGGAGTCGAAAGTTGCGCGATTAACAGGACGGCAGAGCTGATTCTTGGTTCCTTCGAAAGAAAAATCCTGCATCGGATACTCGGTTCTGTCTGCGAGGAATGGAGGAGACGACATTACCACGATGTGGACATAGTTCGGGAAGCAAAAATCAGGCGACAACATTGGCTCGAAAGAATGAACATCAAAGCTTCAACAAAAAGAGTCTTCGAATTCGAGCCACCTGGTTTAAGAGGAATCTCCTGTATAAAGACCAAGTAACCGCAAATGCAAGACGACTTGGTCTTGGCAACTGGATGCAGCCCTCGCGGGACCGTCAAGGATGGAAGGCAGCCTTAGCTTAGACTTAGACACTCCATGGTAGGCCTGAGATGTATGCATGTGTTTAAGTTAGGAAAAAGGATCTCGCCTTGAATGAAGTCTTGCCTCTAGCACAACGGGGTCATTCTCGCTGAGGAGGTAATAGCTGAATTCGAGTCATCTCATTGGTTCCAAGTTTAAAGTCCAAGAACTGAGCTCGCTCAAGAAACTCAAAGAAGTGGTTATCGCAAATTTCGAATCAACGATATTTGCATTTAGCTTATTGCCGATGTGCGTATGGTCACCCTAAAAGGTGGTAGTCGGGGCATGTTGGGCTTTCTTCGTAAAAGATAAATTATATATGAAATCCGTTTGGTAATAAGGAAATTTGTTCATTGCGTATAGAGATCTTTTTAAAGCAGAGGGGAATCTTTCAAATAGACTTGACATTTATTGAAAGGTATCACGGAATTGATTAATAGATTGCCTGAATTGACGGCGAAAGTGTAACAAGAATCTAACTCTTTTTAATAACACAAGGCTTATTATTTCATAAACATCTCAATAACGTTCCCTAATGATTGGTTTCTTTTTAGTCTAATTAAACTTTGTCGCAACGTTTTCTTTCGATTTGCATGCAAAAAGTACTCAATTTTTTGCAGCTATTGGAGAGATGGAACAAAAAGAACTCACTCTATTTTGGTTATTCCAAATTCCATTTGGCATTTACTGGATACAAATCAACAAAGAAATCTTACATCTTATTTCAAAGAAATTTACTAAAAGTGCTTTAGCTGGTGTCTCCTCAGTCTTGAGCCAAATTTACATAACTTCTTTAAGCAATTTGTTCTCGCTTGTGTCTTATTTATGGCCCCAATCGCGTTTTGTTTCTTTCATATTTTCTTCTCAAACATAATCCGCTCAAACATATAAAAAGTGTAAGACTCTTGTTGTAATCCCACTTCGGCCATGTAATCCACTTTAACCTTCCTGTCCATTTGGCTTAATCCCAGTCGCCCCTACAATGTCAGTCCAGTCCAGGTGCAAAAATAGAATTTATAATCAACAGTGTGAGATACAATTTGAAATGTGAATCGTGTGCATCAACAGTGTACGTACTTTAATTCCTATGAAGCTCCGTCCGTGTCGGTCGCTCGACCCAATTTCATCACCTAACCTTTAGAGGGAATTGTCCCTTTTTTACGCTTCGCTTCGGTGACAGTTTATGAAGCCAGTAAGCAAGTTTATAGTATCGTATATCCTGCAAAATAACAACTTTTACATCATCATCGCTTGATGCCCATCCGACCATCTAATTGCATGCATTTTACGTTGGTTGGCATTGTGGCGGTGAAGGTGGATGTCTGAGTATGTAATCGCTTCACGCTGGCGTTGGTATAATTAAATGCTTCCGCAAGGACATTATTTTTACTCATAACTAAGTTTATTACCACACACACACTTATTTTACCTGAATTGCATTCCCATGTGACAACAAACAGTATTTTGGTTTGGGAACAGTCTGTGCGGAAAATTAGGTTCAAGGTAGCTGGCAAAGAGACTAGTTAGTTTGTCAGAGTATTGAACATTGAAAAACTTTTGAGAAAGTTCCGGGCGGGTAATTAGCTGAAGGCTCTTAAAACGAAATCAACTGACGCGTCGGCAACATGAGGTATGAAAAAATTCCCTTAGAACAGTATTTTCACATAAAAGCTGTAAGAATCAATAAAATTTGTGAAGTAAACAGAAGTGCGTAAATAAGTCATGCAACGCAAAGGCGGTAAGGCCGTTCGACTTAAAACTCACATGACAATGAGGGTATCGCCACTGTGGCGGAAAATGTGGCGGATGAGTCGTCAACATCGACCAGACGACATGCCGCGCCATATGGCACTGCATGCAATATACTCCTCCACAACCCATTTAAGTGAAGTCCACTAGCTACTGCCTGCAGACCCCACCACATCAACTATGAAGGACAATTACATCCACTCAAAGTTATTAAGTGGTGCTTGGTTTACATACGTTGTTAGTCATCGGCCCTTATTTCTTCGGGGACGCAACACGGGTAACCCCGATCAACACGATTATCACAACAAACGCATGAATTGAGGATTAGAGGACATGTGGGTGCATCAGGATATAAAGTTCGTGCGACTCTGGACATTTCCTGGTAGCTTTAAGTCATGTTTTTACGATTTGCATTATCTACAAGAATCTGCAAGTTCTTTAAGATGCTCTTAAATCTGCGTGAACTTATCCGCAGAACTTCTCGCCAAAACGTCTCTGATTTGTTTGCGTAGGATCAATCTCTAATGACACGAAAAAAGGTTCAAAAGCCAAAAAACGGAGCCAAAAAATGCACATTTGACTTGAAAGTTTGTATTTCTGAAAACTGATGCAAGTAGTTCCGTGATTGCTTGCCAGACTGTATTTTTTCAATAAATTTTATATATTTATAGCCGCATTATTTTACACATAAATCAAGACCCTCGTTTAATCCTGCGAGAACAAGCAAATTTTATTAAAGAAAATTTGTGCCTATGAGAAAAGATAGAATAGCTGTTTTACGGCGTTGGGAACGAATTCCAATTTCCCCTCTCATGACCTTAATCGGATTGCAGAAATTAACTTTAGCCGTCGTTTGAAGAACTGTTGAAAACGTCTGATCCTGCCGACTTATATGGTTTTTAGGGTTCCGTTCCCGAAGGGTCCGCTGTCCGTTCATCTGTCACAGGGGTGTATATCCTAAATAGTTGTAGGGAGGCAATTGCAATTTTACACAAAATGTGTACTCCAATTGCCACTACATAAAACAAATCATATAAATGATTTAAAATTATAAATAGATTGGGGTGACCATACCAAGAAGGCATCTCATGAAATCGCAACTCAACTCAGCGCCTTACACTAGGCAATTAGCTTCATGGAACAACTAAAGAACCATTTAAAGTATGCAATCATTTCGTCGATCCAAAACAATGTGAAACCTCGAATTCCAACAAGAAAAAAAACCTTTTTGCATTTTGTGGAACGAATGACAGAATGTTAATGTTTCTATACAACCAAACAAAGTTACGGCAATTTTTTTAATTCGAAAAAAATAATAACAATGTAATTTTATAAAAATAAATTATTAAAAAAAGTATTTCATGTGATTTTGATGAAAGTTTGATGTGTATGAATTATGATTGTTCCAGCCTTTCAACAAATCACTGAAAACAGAGGGTTGCAAAATGAAGAAAAAGTGTAAAGATTGAATGATGTTGATCTTGTGGATTACGCATTTAAGGCACGCAGGGATATTCAATCTTTTGATATTTTTTTTTTATTATTTTTTAAAACACGTACGCGGACATGACACACGTTAGGGTGGGAAAGGAATTCCAAACGAATTTTCACTTGGTTTGAAATGAAATTGTGTTCAGTTATGTAGCTCTGGGCCGAAAAATGCAGAGAAGAGCAAGAATTTGGAATCAGTGCGAGAATTGTCTGCTCGAAACTAGTTTGCTTCCTATTCAACGTGGTTGTCAGATCGGAAAAAACCAAAAAAAAGTTGCACCTACTTTTATGGTAGAGCAGGCTGCTGCACAGATTTCTAAATCAGCTGCTGCTATCATTTTCTGATTTTAGAATTTAAAAATATGAAATATTTCGATATCAGAATAAGGGATTGCCAACAAATGTATATTGGATGAAAGCTCTCCAAATGTACAACAAAATTTGGAAGGAAGTTGGAGGGAAATCAAGCATCAAGATTTCGTGGCAACTCAATCTAAATCTAAAGGTTTAGCATCACATGAGATCCAAAAAAGCATTTATTTTTGGAAAATTGACCGAAGCTTGGTAAACAATTTGAGTAGAAAACTGTGGGAACATGGCTGCTTTCATTTTATTTATTTTATTAATAGGGTTTGAACATTAAGATTATAATCTTTTATGGTACACAGTCTATTCGCTTTAGGAAATTCAGGAAATGGTAAAGAGGTCCAAGGTCTAATAGAATGGATGAGTTCAAAAACAAACTTGATAAATTAAGGTAACTATGACGGAACGGAATAAAATTAAGCGGTATAGAAGAATGAGTGAAATTAAGTCTGTTTTTTAGATCAAACGTTTCTGGCATTAATGTCTTCATGTAGACCATACAACGGTTTATCATATAGCTCAGGCCAGTGACAGATTGTAAAGTTGAAATTTTACTATTGTTCAAATTTAGATGAACCAATAGATATAAATAAAAAAATAGTTCTTTGAAATGGGTATAAAATGCTGTTTAGTCAGGTTTAGTAAAAGTCCATTTTACACTGAACAATTATAAATATTTTTCAGCTTCTCATTAAGAGCATGTTCATTGAAGGTATTCGGCAAGTTGATTTGAACATCATCTGCATATAAATGTACCGAGAGAAATTTGAAAACTGTTGGGAGATCATTTCATGAAGATACAAAAGATTATCGGTCCTAGATTTGAGCCATGCGGTACTCCTTGTTTTATTTCCCTTAAGAATGAAAGCCTTTAGCAAAAAAAAAACTAAACTGAACTCTCTACGAGCCCAAATTTGTTTTTAAGTTTCCAGCATTAGAATCCGTGGTTGACTTTGTCAAACATTTTCGTGAAGTGAAGCAGGCAAAGGATCGTAAGGTCTTGTGGGATTTCCTCAAGTAAATTAACAATAGTTGTGGAACAGCTGTGGTTAGCTCTGAAGCTGGATTGCTGAACATACTTATTATTCATGAATACTTATTCGTTATTTATTCTTATTTTTACATGGGTCAGACGAGAGACAATCTATGGTAAAATAAGCTACACATTCGAAAAATTCGTCTTCTGTCGCTACTTCAATGTCATCTAGTCGAGGAATTAAACTTATGAGGTTTTCGGCTTGCAAGGAGAAGAGCTTACAGCGAATTTGTCACCTTAAAAAACAAAATATGTAACTCGTCAGGGTCAGGAACACAATTATTGTAACTGCTGCTACCTCTGGATAGGTATACCAATTTAGCGAAGCTTACTCCAAAAATTATTTGCTGGGATTGCGTAGACAATTAAGAGGCGAAAAAGTTTTTCTTTGATATTAGTTTGATGGAACTAGAACGGTGCAATTGCACTCTGGTTCAAATTGAGTCGAAGTGGAAAAGTTTGGAGAGAAGCTTCAAAAATTAAATAAGTCACGAGCATTGCCATAAAAATAAAAGGTAGCTCGCAGTTGTTCTACTTGACATCAATCGGTTTACTTTTCACAGTATGACAGGGATTTGCCAGGCAAAAGTATTCATATTGGTGGATGCCGGAAATAGAAATGTCAACATATTTGACAACTAAAATATTGGCTGCACTCTTCTGCTCTTACTTAATCTTTACTTACTTACTTGATCTTAACTCGAATCTGTAAATGTTTTATTTAGTTTTTCCTAAGTTTTTTTTTTATAAAGGCCAAAACTAGTCAATTGCGAGTAGGACACGCACACAAAGGGTTCCTTACGACCGTATAATACTATTTGGCGTAAAATTGAGTTGAGAATTAATTGATATTTTTTTGTGATTCGAATACGAATTTACGGTTTTTTTTTTTTATCAATTTGTGCTAAAAGACTCTGCCTCTGGCCACATTTCATAATAATTCTACGGGAAGTACCCTGTAAATTTTTATATCCCTGCCAGTATGAAAAAGAGCCGCCCAAACAGGCATTTTTTTTACTGCGTCGATTCAGGAGCTTAAGTTTTTAATAATCTTTAAACGAACATTATCATAAGTAATTGGTATTCATTTCAACATGTCCTAACACACAGACAGTCGGACAACGAAGTGATTATATAAAGTTTCTGTTTTTTCTTTTGAAGTACGGAACCTTAAAAATCGAATCATGAACGCTACTTCTTCTTGAAACTTTTCAATCATAAAAGATACCGTCCAGTTTTTTGTCTTGCAATTGAGCTTGCTGTTGGAGAACTCATCGAGTTTATTTTAAACAGAATGTTGAACTAGCCTTCAATGTCAAATTAAAAAAAAAAGGAAAAAAAAACAACAACGCCTTTGCTGCATAAACTGTTTGAATTTCCATGCCACCTTGTTTTATTTCATGGTAATTAAAGCTGCTATCCTCAACTGAAAACTTTCGAGCCTTTTTGTGTTTGAAGCAGCTCCTTCGGATCGCCGGCGCTTTTTCATGAATTCTGCATTTTATTTCATTTTCGTTTGAAATGAACCCCCCCCCCCCCCATCACCATCGCACCAGCTTTGCCGTGCACTTGACCTAAATTTACACCTTCCGGCCTAAAACCAAAATGGCTTGAAAAAAAAAAATAGTGTACTCGTAAATGTACACAAAGTCGAGCATACGGAGGACTCGCTTTTGGGCGCATGTCGACCAGCGGATGTTCTGTTTATCCTGAATTTTATATGGCACCTTGGGGAGATGTTACTCCTATAGTCAGGTGGAAGGCAACAGGCAGGAGGTGTTTAACGCTGTGTTGGTTATGGTTCGAAGGGAAATGCCTGTCGGTGATGGTCTCCTTGGAAAAGGGTTGAATTCGTTCTCCCCAATGGAATTGTTTGTATTACTTAATTTCTTTTAATGGATGTGGTGAACTGGCGGCTGAAAAAGTTGTTTCTTTTTCCTTTATCCTGTGGCAGGTGCAGCTTCATTGTGCAAAAGTGTTGACATGGAGGAAATACATGTTCATTTGTTGTTATTATTCTTTATCTGTTTTGTTTTTTGTTGGAATTATGTTTTCCTTTTGTTCAAGGTTAATGAGAGTACATTTTATTGTTTACTAGCGGACCTTACAGATGTTGTCATGTTCGAAGGTTTTCGTGACCGCGGATTCAACAAAAAATATTTCGATTTTCAAGTTTTCGATAATCGTATTTGACATTGAGTTTTATATTTTACTTTCAAAGAGTCTTTTATGTACATTTAATAAAACTGCAACGAACAGTGTTTCCAAATGAATTTCGTTACTAGTTAAGATATTTTAACAAATGTTGCTCAAGCTCTTTCCGGGTCCTCACGTGTCTTAAGGATGAGAAAAGTGGATCTGAAGAGACTGTAGGCGTTTTTGAATTTGTAGTTTTGTTGTTTATTTGCAAATCTCTGATCATCGTTCAACGTGTCTTAGTTTAAAATATTCGTGTCCCCCCTACAAATAAAAGACTTTCGAATGGTGTTGCCTTTGTTAAAACCGACTTTGCCTCTCTAAATAATATTCTTGGAATGGATTCTTAAAATGTATTGAATGAAGGTAATCCTTCCATTGCTTTCTCGAAGTTTATTAAGACACAAGAATACCATAGATTGCAATGTTCTAAAAACATATTAAAAAAGAATAAGGTAAGGTTCAATAATAAGAACCTAACCGCAGCACTTTTCATAGACATAACTAAAGCCTTTTATACTGTAGATCATGAGATACTTTTAAAAAAATGTGATTTTAGAGGCATAATCCATGATTGGTTTCGATCTTACTTATCCAATAGAGTACAAAGAGTCAAAATAAGTGGTGTTCTGTTTCTGTAGGTGTTCCTCAAGGTTCTGTTCTCGGTCCTGTTCTATTTCTTATATTTATTAATTCATTATTTTTACAAAAATATCATGGCAAAGTCACTGCATTTGCAGATGATATGATGTGTGTTTTCACAAACAATTCACCATTGAATCTTTGTGCTGACATCAATCATGATATTGAAGCACTGAGTTATTGGTTCAAAATACACAAAATGGTTATTAGTGACAAAACAAAAATTAGGTTTTTTAATTATAGTGGCATAGAAGTAGACCTTTCACGTTTCATTGTGGTAATTGTAATAGATTTAAGCATAGTATTACTATTTGTAATTCTGACGAAAACTTGCAGGCACATTTTGAAAATAACTCTTCTTCAGATAAATGTTTTCATATAGAGAGAATTAATCAAGAGTTATACTTGACTGGAAGATGAATTGGTCTGTTCACACAACTGCACTTAAGTAGTATCTTATGGTAGCTTCTAGACAAATCTATTTTTTAAAGCCTTATTGTTCACACGAGCTGCTTAAGCGTATTTATTATGGTCTAGTGCATTCTAAACTAGAATATGGTCTATCTTCGCGGGCGGAACTCACTATAGTAAAATATTTTCTTTTCTCATTAATCAAAAACATTTTCTTCGTCTTATTTGTAACAAAAACCGATGATATTATAGCCTAGAACTTTTAACAAACCTAAAAATTTTACCCTTGAAACATTTATGTTGCTATAAAGTTTTAAAGGTATTCTTCAAAATATCTGACTATTTATTCAATTGACGCTCCTTATCACGATGTGCAAATCTTCTTTAACTTCTTTACGTCAACCGCTCCTAGACATTGTTCAAAATATATAAGAGGAGATCCATTACACCAAAATATTCAGATAAAATATTTCTAGACTTTCTTAAATGAATTCTGGCCCTTTGAACGAGGCAAGACAGAATCTTGTGCGTCCGCAGTTTTGATACCTTAATTAAAAAGACTATCGTATGAATATTTTTTCACTGTTCTGTGCTTTTGTTGTTCACTTATGATTTTTTTAACTGATGCCTCCGGATCAATGAGGCAGAACATACTTATGGTCTGTCAAATCTCATTCATACTCACTTTTAACTGTTTAAGCACAGTCAGGGAATCCCGCCTTTCCACCTTAACCAAGCTGAATTGTTTCTTTAGGTTTCAGTTTACAGGAACAGTATTTTTTACTACATGCATTTTTTAAAACTATTTGCACTGCAATGAATGCACCATTGAAGGAACTCATGTTTTGTGCAAAATTAAATTAAAATCATAGAATATCCCAAAAAAATAAGTTCTAAATTCAAAAGCAAAAAAGTTTCTTCTAAATATGGCGTAAAAAATATTTCACTTTAATGTTTCTTCTGCTTTTTAAATGAACATATTTAAACATTTTTTTTGTCAGTAGACTTAAAGTTCAAAAAGGATGTAAAAAACGGTTTCAGTTTAAAGAAAAACCTAATCGCAAAATATTTTTATCATCTGCATTTTGTTCACATTTATTTTCTATATTTGTGGTACTTTTGTACCATAAACAAACATAATAATAATTTGCTGATCAGGTTTATTACATTTTCGAACGCAGGTAAAACTGGACTCACTGAAACATAGACAAAAATGTCATAAAAATCTAACGCACGTACGGAAGAATTTTAAATATAAGGATAGAGGTCTCATGTTCATTTAGGATTAAGATTGATTCAATTGTAAAAATATATATAATGACGTCCTTACCTTGCATTAAAATTACATATTGTCCAATACATTTGCTGCTACTGCTTATTGTGCCGCTGGATCCTGAGGATGCTAAGCCCGTTTTAAGAAGGATCTTTGTTGTTTGTGAACGAAGCTCCACGGTGAGTGCTTCTTCGGCGGTAGCCGGACGAGCCAGTGGCCATATAAAGGACTGAAATAAATGGATACATTATTTTTTTAAACTATAATTAAGACAGAGAAATTTTTATAGTCTTATATCGTCGTAAGTTTCCTTAATCAATTACGACTCTCAAATAAGCTTTCAGAGAAGGTCGATGAGTCTTACATAAACATGTCGAGTGCATGCCACATTAAAGTACGTTTTTGACATTGAAAAATTGACAGAAACTTTTATTGCTACCAAAATCAAAAATACCAGCGTTCCTAAATACAATGTTTTCTAAAATTGGTTTGATATTGATTTTCACACACATTCTTCTATATAAAAATTTCGTCCTCATGGATTGAAGTTTTGCCAATTTTCTTTCACATTTTCCCCGCTTTATTAACAACAAATTGACTGGAGATCATGATCATAAAACCTTTAGACCCAAAACATCTTGGCTGCCAATTTTAATCATCATTTCGAGAACTGACGCGGAATAGACTGACTTATTTCTCAGCCCATTGATCTTCTGGGGATCTGAGCTAAAACTGCTTTCTATCAAGGCAGGCTGCTTTCAGCTAGTTGGACAGAGCTTCAGCAGATGATTACTTGTTCTTTGAAATGGAGGTTCGGGCTTGCCTTTGTTCGCGAATTCGGTAGATAGGAATCGGAATTAAGAAAAGCCAATGAAATCAAAAAACCTTCTACAAAGGATGAAAAGCTTGATGAAATTCTTCCAACTTGACTTTGTCATCAGGTCCTTCCGTTGCAAACGACAGAGATAAACAGATTGCTGTTTTTGAATATGAAAGAAACGAATGTTTATGCAACTGGGGTTGAAAGCGACTCGAACTGCAAAGAGCACTACAGTACTTTGGACCCGAAAATTCTTGGTAAAAGTAACTTCAAAGTGGTTAAGAAGCTTACAAATTCGGAAAAAACACCTTTGAGGAAGAGTCGGCAATGACTCAAAGTGTTCAAAGTTTGACAATGCAAGTTTTGTTAGTTGAGTGTTGGTCGATAAGCAGGAAAGCAGATCAGATATTGATCACTTTTCGAGAGAAAAAATTGTTCGTTGAATAAATGATCTCGTATTTGAGGAAGGCGAAAAGAGAAGGATATACTACACCGCACTGTTTGAGCTGTACCAATATCTGCATGAAGTGCACGTAGTCAAAAAATTTTAAAATCGAGGATTTAAAAGTCCTAGCCTCCAAGCCAGTGAGGTAAATAAGACTGAGCTCCCATTTGAAGGGTCGTGATTAAGGGCGCTGGGCCTAGGTGACTGGCTGACGTATTTCAGGTAACGACTCTCGTTATTCGAAATGTTTTTAAAAGTAGAGGGTGTTCTTTTGTTTTTAAGAGTTATACAAATTTCATAAAAAATAAAACACTTGAAGCTTATGTGATCATTTTGAGCATATGCGGGCCACAGTAAATCGAATGAAGCGCAATCGTGAAGTCCAATTTTCAACAATTTTATCGAGCAACTGGGGCCGTATATGTGCAATAATACTGCGAATGTTGACTTCCAAGTCGACAAACATCTCCTGGCTTATCAGCATACACTAGTGACTTCACATGCTCCCAAATACGTAATTGTGCACTAAACAAATGATTCCCGCAATAAATTGAAGGCGTCGCTCGACGTGTGGCCTGTTGCACCATCTTGTTAAAACCAAAGCTTTGACACGTTAATGCCATTCAGCTGGTGAACGAATAAGTCAGAAATCATGTTGCTACAGCGCTTTCCATTGACGTTAACATTTTTGCCGACAGCGTCCTTAAAAAAAAATTGGACCGATGATTCAAAAAGTCAATAAAGCACACCAAACAGTGAGTTTTAATGGATGTAAGGGCGCCTCCTTGAAGGCTTCTGGGTTTTCTCAAACCCAACTTCGGTAATTTAACTTGTTTTCACATCCATTTAACCAAAAATGGGCCTCATTGGATAACAAAATTTTGCGTTGAAAAAGAGGATCAAACTGAATCATGTTTCTGCCCATTCACCGAAGCTAGGACGCGTATAATAGTCATGCCGCTTCAGCTCTTGCACAAGCTCGACCTTTTAATCTTTTAGGCAAACATTGTTCCGTGAAATCTCCATAAAGTCGACGAGCAAAGCTGCAATTGCTGGGCCCGATGGCGAATTGACTCATTTTGATTCTCCCCAGCAATGTGCTCCAAAAATACTTCTTGAGTTTGCACCGTTTGTCTTCTTCGGGGATGCTTATTATCCACTAGGGTGGGCGAGAACGTGCTAGAGACGGAAGATTATGTCGACCGTAAAATGGACAGAGCACGTTAGGTTTGGCTGTCAAATTGACAATCTGTAGAAATAGTGTTGCCAGTTTACAAACCCAACCTCTTGAAATAAAAACACCATTTACATAAGGTAACTGGAATTTCAAGAACTGGATAAGACGGGTATAGCTTTATGATTTTCATAACAGAGGATAGTATTTCGTCATATTTTAAAGGGTGGGCCATCTGTTTCCCTATACGTTTGAGCAAAAGAGCAGCTGGAAAGTGACAAAAATTTTGAGGAAAAAAATTATCCTTTCAGATGAGACGAATTTTTATTTCGGCAGCTAAATAAACAGGACACATTTGGCAAAAATTTCAACTCGGAATGTAAAAAGTCGACTGGTTGTGTGTGGTTTTTGGAATGACATAACAGTCCACGTACAGAAATAGCTAACGCAGCATGATAATGTTGTTCGTGTCACCAGAGGTTGAAGATTTAGACTTTTCAAGCTATTCATGATTTAGTGAATAATGGAATCGTAAACCATTTATTGTACACTAAGTTTTATGGTCATGAAGTCATTTATTTCGGCGGTATCGCTTGGCCGCCACGGAAACGCGATTTGACGCTGATGAACCTTTTTTTTGATGTGCCAGTTAAATTGGAGTTCCGCGTACAATCCAAAGGCGATGCAGCCAATCGAATATTTTGCAAGCTCTTTTTTAAAAATAAACTTTGAATCAAAAATGTTCCACAAGAAATCGGAAGGATTACTCCGTTAAATGAAACAGTTGTCAAAAAATGTATCGTTTATACCCAACAAATCTCGAAAGTCCCTCTATCTGACAAAGTTCAAAAGCTTAATAATAAAATAAATAATAATTTTAGAAATATGCGAATTCGTCCATGTGACTCACGTCCTAGAAGTCTATGTTTAAGTTTGAATAAAACTCAGCTGGATGTGTTTGAAAAACGGACGGAGCGCTGCGAAATTTTTTGATTTCAAGCTCAAGGCAGTTAAATACAACTGCAAAAAAGCCACAACAAATTGTTTCGGTTGCAAAGTTCAAAGTTATGTGCCTGAATGCACAGTCCTAATTAAAAGTTGCAAATTAATTTTCGCAGTTTGCCAAAATTTGCGGTCATTTTGTTTAACCTCGACGGTTTTTCTTTTTTCCTTATTTTTGGCTAAACTATGAGTAGCTTCACACACATAAAAAACTCTTTGTCAGCATCATTGTGACGCCTCCATTCTTTTGGTATGGAATCCCAATTGTCGCAATGAGTGAAATATTGAGCCACCCTCACGAGTGCTTTGTCACTTAGTTTCTGGTTGAAATGAAGATTCCAGTTGCTTTGCAAACGTTAAGGGAACTATTTCTGTGGCAATCTGCCCCCGGGGTGACGCTTATCGTTTCCGTCTCCGTAGAAGTAAATGAAAGGTACACAGAGCTAGCGTCATGAGCCCTTCCGCCATTAGTAATTGCAGCGTGGTAGCAAAATGACTGAGTCTACTGCGAAAACGTGTCGGGAATCCGGAAATCATCCCAAGGATGTTTTGTGTAGGAATGTTTGTTTGTTTGAAGGGGGGCATCTGAGTGCTTTGGCATGCTTTTTGGGAGAATAATTCCTAGGGTGTTGTTTGACTTGTGGGACTACAAAGTAAACACGAGGGATGCAAGGTGATTTTATTTAAGCAATGCTAACCTATTTTCTTGTACAACCTGAAACATGGCTTAAAGGTGTGGGGTTTCTCATTGTTGGTATTATGAACTAAGGGTTGTGTGTTTTAAGTCTTGCAACAGCTGGCTTTGATAGGAGCTTCAAAAAAGCAAGTACAGAAGATTCACTTAGCTGCTGGTATGACATTGAAATATTTGAGTGCTACCATCGTAGTCAATTTTGTCAATGGAAAAGGGAAAACAAAAAAGCAAAAACAAAAACAACCAGCCTTTTTGCAAATTCCTTCCATTTATGACGAAATGGAAAGCTTGAACATCATTGAGACTGGAACTGTCCAGAGAAACAAAATATGTAGGTGCCGTGCTAAATTCGAAGCTGGCATATCATCAATTTCACCCTTTAAGCCATCAAATTAAATTACACACAAAGATTAACTTCGCTAAGTATCACATGACAAAAAATGTCGCAGACAGGCTTTGTTAATAAACTCAATCTTGTCACTATCTACTTACGAGTATTTCAAGAGAACAATACGCCTTAAACGACTGCCCTTTTTGGTAAGTCACACAACAATAAGTAAGTCACAAACAAACAAAAAAAAAAGCTCGAGATGAACACGAACACGAAGGGTTCCGTAACACCTTACATGACCTACTTCTTGCGATCTTAAAAATCTCTTTTTTTTTTTGTATGTGGATCGTCTTTTTTATTTTTTATTGTTACAGCAGCCAGAGAAGTACTTATTCTGTAAAAATTGCAAGTGTCTACCTGGTACGTTTCAGAAAATACAGCTCTGTGACAGCGGAGACTAAGTGAAAGTGTTCTTTTAACACCCATCAGGTACGGAACCCTAAAAAATTGCTATGCAGTCCTTTTTCAGAATTTGTATTATATTCTCACAATCAGCACGAAAGACTGGACGTTGGGCAGCTTTACTGATGGATGGAAGATCTTTCAGGTTCGAATCTTTGGGATTACATGGAAACACGGGCCAAATTTACGAATCAAGAATGTCGTCCTAACGAAATTAAGTATTTTTGTTGACGTTCAAGCAACATCAACAAATGAAAATGTACACTAGTCAGCCAGAAAGGAATCAATATAAGGAAGATCAACGACGTTCTTCCTTATATTAGTTCCACGGGAACGCATAAAGATCTCTGTGCAAGCTTAAAGTGGTTTTTATGACTCAGTGCCGAGAACTCATTTTTAAAGTCCGCTAAGGGGAATCACAATGCACAATTCAGGCCCCCTTTATGAAAGGCAGACCTTTATGAAGCTAAAACTACAAAATTTTGCAACGGAAAACCGGAAAAGGGGCAACATTTTTGAAACATGGCTAATCGTCAAGGAAGGTTTCTGCACATTTCAAGAAAACATTCAATTTTTTTGCTAAGTATTTCAAAAGCTTTTGACTGGCATCGTGCTAGTTTTTCATATGAGTGGTCTAACTCAAATCCCACTTCACCCTGTAATTCTGGTGGAAACAAAAAGAGTTCCCATCTTGGGAAAGTGTGACCGAGGTATTTTACCCCATCTAACCTGACTCAAAATTACCGAGCATAAACTCATGCCAAAGTTGAGATAAAACTTTTATATCTGTCCCGATGTAAATTTCCAATTTGTAGATGATTCACAAGCCTCAAAATATAGCAATAAAGCTTGAGGAGGCTTATGAAGTATTCCAGATATGCATTTTAGGTTTTCAAAAAAAACACTTGCCTTGTTCAAGATCCACGTGACTTACTTTCTTTGATGAAAATTATTTAAAGGCTGCAGTTTAAAAATATGATTTCGTTGGATCTGCAGGGGACGCATGACACTGGCCGCAGGATGAGGAAAAAATCGTCCTTGAATACAGAAAAAAAGCAATTTCTGGTAAATTTACAAATGGCGAATAAAATACTGCGAATGCGAAAAATCGATGTGAAATTCTGCGTGCCATTTTCGACTAATCACATTGAGCAATTGAAACCAAAATACACCTGATCTCCAAGCCACTATACGGTTTATAAATTCTTCTTCTTATCCTTGCGTTTGCTTTTTGTAAAATTAATTTAGGGATACTCTTTATCGCTTAAGAGCAAGCACTCTAAGCTAGCCACCACCCCTTGATGGTTTGAATGATTCTTTCCATTTGTGTAAATCCAAACTTGCATTGAGTACCATTGGGCTCATAGTGTAACATGTGCATAGCACGAGCTCCAAAATAAAAATCACTGTATTTGTTTTCTTTGAGTTTCGTTTTTCACTTCGTTAAGAAGTCATGCTTTTGCCAAGTACCATCAAGAGTAATGCGAATACAGATAGGATGTGACTAAGGACATTTAGTTACCTTCAGCGAATTATGTTCCATTGAAGGACTTGACTATTACGCAAATACTTTCGTTTCTATTTACTCTTAAATGGCTTCGTAGAACATTACGTTAAGGTTTCAAAAAGAGTACTCGTACGTTGATGGTTGAGGTTATCGGGATTTGTCCAGTTCAACTATCTGAAGTCAGCTAAAAGTTACTGCCTGACTGTTTTGGAAATGTTAGTCGAATTCTAATGACAATAATAAGAATAAGGAGCCTTTGACAAATAATGGAAAAATCATCTGCAATTCCTATGAAAGCTTGCCTATCGCCTGGATAACAATCTTTGCAACCGCTGAGGGGGTGAAATAATGTACAAAGCAAACAAACCCGTCCAGATGGCGATTACGTGATCTATTAACACCTCGATTACGTCAATAGAAGAAGCAAGCTGCCTCTGATTTCAACGGGTCTAAGATGAGGTGCAAAAGGAGAAAAGAAAAAAATTACTGGGAAACAAGAAAAGCGCTTACAAATTCTTTCAGTTTGAGGATATGAAAGCTTTGCTGCAAGCTTGGAAAAGGGCACCCAACCTCTTGGTAGTTGTAGATGAAATTTCGTTACCTATCTACAAGCTGCTCAATGATAAAGACGAAGAGAGCGTGATAGGGTTGAATAAAAAAAACGCAAAATCCAACTGAGTTTAAACGAGTGGAGCCATTTCGAAACATTCCGGCTGGGCAATTCCACAAACGACAAAATTTACACACTCAGCCTATTCCATGAAAAACACATCGAATTTCCAGCCGATGCTAACCACTTATTGATCGACTTTAAATCCTCAAACGAAATCATTCGTCGCTCAGAACTGTACAGGGTTGTGGCCGAATTCGTGATCACAGGTAAACCGATCCCCGTACGGTGTACTGCGCAGTTCAGGCCATGAGTCTACGAATTATTCCAGACCTGCATCGTATTCCTGCAAGGAAATGTGTTGTCAATTAAATAGATATAATGATGGTCAAGTCTCAACGTGGAAGTCGATATATGTTTATTGAAGTCTGTTTTTCAGTACAGCCTTTGAAGCTCTATCGAATCACAGGAGTAAGCCGTGAAATAAATAAGGAAAAAATAAAGAAGAAACCGTCGACAAGATATCGACCCGAGAATGGGATCCAGATCCGGTTGAAAAATTTCATCGAGGTCCAAATATTTAGAAGATTTTATTTTGGCTTAATTAATGGATTATGGAAAACAAAAAAGGTGAAATTAACGCGAGAAATTTTTACGACGGTCTTGAGCCAGTTTTTTTATAGTTTGGCTTGCGCGTGGAACAGCAAATGGGAAGAGTGTCGTCGAGATGTGCATCTGTTAATATGGAACGATATTTGTTCATTAAAAAATCATTTTTCAGAACGACGATTCGCACAAATAAGTCGAGCCAAACATAGAAGCCATATTGATATTAATATTTTTTTTTGCAATTTTGATACTTTTCCGAAACACGTTTACCCCAAAATTCTGCAGTGGATACAGTTTTACACATTTGCAGTAAAATATCTTCTTGCAAGTCAATTATTTCCATTTGTGGTGAGTGATTTGAAAGACTGAATAACTTCGCAGCCACGTCAGTCCATTATCCTTCTGCAGCAACTTCATACGGCGATTTTAGGTATTGACACAGCGTACAGCAAATTCATGTTTGTCAAGAACTACTTTATTGCTTCCGGCGCATCCAAGTTTTGCAAGAAGGAGATCACTTGTTCTTTTATTAGCCAGAAACGATCAATTACTTCATCTGTACTTAGACAGCGAATATTATTGTTTTTCAGTAAGTCAGAATATACCGAATTACATTCAGAAAGGAACTCTTTGATTTATCGGTGCTGAAGAGTGGAACGAGATTTCATAAAATGAACCAACTTGACCAACTCACTTAGTTTTCCATAAAGAGCTACGTGGTGAATAGAAACAAATAGATATTATTAATGTCGTACTGTGAACGTAGGAATAAACGTACTAAAGGAACACACAACAGAAAAATCTTCACATCTGTATAAAAAAAATACAAATTATACTTATAAGTAAATATAAAAAAATATATGCATAAATAATAAAAGAAATAATAACTTAATAATTGTAAAAATAGATAAACAAGAAAATGTATGAATGAATAAATAAGTCCAAATAAATACCTGGTGAATAATACACTGATAAGATATTAGACCTACATTTTTGTCTCTGATTCTTTTGACTAATCCTTTTTCTATTCCTATCATTGCTGGGGCCCCGTCCGTTGAAAGCGAAACCATATTGTCAAAGCTTATATTTTGGATTTTGTTTTGAATTCATCAAAACTCTTGAGTGTTATCTTTCAACGGCAATATTGCTAGCAATTCTTCTCTGTATACTTGACTTTTAATGTAAAAAAATCTCACGAAAATAGAGAGTTGTTCATCAACAATATCACATGATTCATCAAGTCATATGGCGTAGCAAGGTGCCTTTTAAAAAAGTTCAAGCAAAGTGCTTTTAATATTAGCAGTCAAAATTTCGGTTCGGCGGGTATTACTACTTGCCGATAATGGGATACTTCGAATTGCAGCGACAACATCCTTTTTCTCGTCAAAAAGTACCATGGTTTCTTGTGTTTATTAAGAGCCCAGCACACACGTAATTTGTGCATGGAACGAAATAACATTATTCTGTAATGTATTGCCCATTTTGAGCAATGACCTTTTGTCATCTTTTAGGCAGCATCATAATTCCACGTTCGTAAGACTTCTGGTTTTTATCAGCAAAAAAACTGAATCAGGTACGATTTGACATCATCATCATCTTTATCTTTATTGTTACAAAATATATAAATAGTAAATTTTGAATTCTTAAATATATTGCACAAGTTAGAGATCTGGTTCGCAGTACCTTACTTCTAAAAAATTTTACTATTTACAATCAAATATTATTATTACAGAATCGTATTTAGTTTGAATTTCTTAATTAAAAGAAAAGAGAAAAAAACAATATGTTCTATGTTTATAAAGCACTAATGATAAATAAGTTAAAAATAAACTTTATAGTTAAACAACAGGGTTGAGAAAAGGAGGGAATTCAGGATCACCTGACTCAAGACATTTCTGGAACATAGAGTTTTCCTTATCACAATGAATACATAATAATATCAATCAGTGAATAGATATGTACATATAAAAGTAAGTAAATCAATAAATAAAAAATTATATAAATAAATAAATAATATTTATTTATAAATTTATATTTTTATATATTTATAAATAGATAAATAGAAAAAAAAATAAATTCTATAAATATATATTATGAACGAATAAACTAATAAACTAATTTATAAATAACTAAGGATAGAAAAAAGAAATGAATATATTAATAAATAAATAAGTAATTAGGTAAATAAATAAGAAATATAAAAAATAAATAGTCAAATAAATAATTGAATAGATAGATAGTAAAATAACTAACAGTAATAACTAATATGGCAGGAAGTCGGAAAGTAGATAATTAGATTGCTAGGTCTGAAACTAATTCATTGTCACACATCCTACATCTTGAGTTGTAACCTTCAAATAGTTAATTTATTGTCTACGAATTTTTTTTTTTTACAAAAGTTATAACCTAAAAGATTGCTTTAAAAATTGATATTTTATTTTCATTCAATCTTGACTTCTAGATTTATAAAAGGATACAAAGTTTTTATTGTGAGGTTAACTTTCTCAAATGCTTTCTCCACATCAAGAAAGACCACACCAATGCTCTTTCCGGAGTTAAGATTTGTTTGTATGATTTTAGCAACCCGATGGACTTGGTTTCCAGAATTGTGTTGGGGTCTGAATCCAAATTGCTCAGGTGGTAAAATATTATAATTGTCTAGGTGAGCAGATATTCTAGTTTTAATTCATTTTTCGAGGACTTTTCCTAATTAGCTGAGTAAACTTATTGGCCGATAGTTGCAAGGCATGCTAGCATTTTTACCTGGCTGAGGAATTGGTATTACCTTGGCCGATTCCCATGCATAAGGATCATCACTCAACTTAAAGCAACCATTGTATAGTATACTACTGTGTCCAAAAAATAGGGTGACATTGTATTTATTTTGAAAATTCTTTATTTATTCTTCCAAATCAATTTCATCCCCTTCAAAGTAATCACCTCCCGATGCAATGCACTTATGCCAACGGATTTTCCAATCTTTGAAACACTGGTTGTAGTCACTTTCCGGGATGGCCTTCAGTTCCGTCTTCGCTGCGGCTTGAATCTCCTCTATCGTATCAAAACGGTGTCCCCGGAGCGGTCTTTTGAGCTTGTTGAACAGCCAGAAGTCGCACGGCGCCACATCAGGTGAATACGGTGGTTGCGGAACGATATGGGTTGCGTTTTTGGCGAAATGATCACGAATTACGAGTGCGGTATGGGATGGTGCATTATCGTGGTGTAAAAACCAAGAATTGTCTTTCCACAATTCGGGCCTTTTTAGGCGGATAGCGTTACGCAAACGACGCATAACGTTCAAATAATATTCCTTGTTGACTGTTTGGTCGGTTAGGAGGAATTCATAAAGCACAACACCACGATAATCGAAGAAAACATTCAACATGACCTTGATTTTTGAGCGACTTTGGCGCGGTTTTTTTGGTCTCGGCTCTCTTTTGGCACGATATTCGCTCGATTGATCGGTTGTTTCGGGGTCGTAAGCATAGATCCAAGTCTCATCGCTAGTCATAATGCGTTTCATGACATCCTGGTAGTCGGAAAGCATTGTTTCACACACTTCAACGCGACGCCTTTTTTCCAAAAAATTCAATGTTTTCGGTACCAGTCGAGATTTGACGCGCTTGAGGCCCAAAGCATCCTTCAAAATGGTATTGACTGAGCCTTTCGATAAGCCAACTTCATCAGCAAGGTTTCTAATCGTTAATCGATGGTTTTTCAACACCAAATCTTTGATTTGTTGGACGTGAGCTTCATCGGTTGAGGTTGATGGTCGCCCAGAACGCTCTTCGTCTTCGACACGTTCACGGCCGGCTTGGAAATCACTATACCACTTGTAAACATTTTTTTTTAGACATAGCATCATCATCAAAGGCTTTCTGCACCATCATCAACGTATCCGCAGCAGAAAATTGATTCCGCAAACAAAATTTAATGCAAATTCTTTGCTCAATAAATTTCGACATCGCAAAAAACGAAAAACTCACTTTTAGCAGCTCACAAAACGACGCGTATCTCAAACACTATGAGCATATTTTGACATGAAATTTCACATAGATGTCACTGACAGTACTACCAACCTAAAAAGAAAGAAAAATTTCCAAATCCTTCGACGCGCGCAGTTTAAATTCATATGTCACCTTATTTTTTGGACACAGTAGTATACCCTATGAAAAGTTTCGAGCCAATAAATTATCAAAGTTTGCTCCCAATCGAACATGAACATTTCAGGTTGACTAACTCGAATAGGAGACCGCAAGCTGTTTTAATTGTTAGAACGATGAAGGAGGAATATGTAATTCCTGATTTACCAAAATCCAAACAGTATAAACAGGACAATTTCGTTGCCCAAAGGATTCGATTGAATATTTAATTATTTCGACAAATTTTTATTTACACAAATCGCACTTACCTGATTAACATCGATGCCAGTTGAGCTGTAGCTTAGCTCGGATGTTATATGAGCGACACCTGCAATGAAAAATAAAAACAACCATAAAAAGCTTTGTTAAAAATATAGAAACAACAATAATCTAAATGATTACACAAGTTTTAAAAGAAGGTGCCTCCTGTTTCGCCCGGTTGATTACAATCCACCCAAGTTTCCCTCGCCTTAAATCATTGAATCACAACGACAATGAAAATCAACGAATTGAATCCGGTTTTTTCTCTGGCAGTGAGTCAGGGTTGGCTTCCCTTTTCCAACGAGGAGCTAAAATGAGTTATCCGTGTTGAAATAGCTGCGAGTAAAAGAGTCGCACGGATCCACAAGGGACTCAACACGAAGGACAATTGAAAAGGAAAGCCCGATGTGAAATTCAACACGTGCAAATGTTGTCCTTGCTGTAACAAAATTCCAATTTTATTCTTTTTTTTTCTGTCATTTTCATTCAAGTCCAACGGCAGGAGTTCGCGTTGGTCAGTATCCGCTCGTGAAGTAGGTAGGTACTCCTGTACAGTTTGTTCGTGTGTGTGTGTTTTTTCGGTGTCGTCCTGTGAGCCATAAAATATGTTTTCTTTATCTTTTTGGCTATTTCCGAGTCACTGTGAACAGGTCGAGCCTAAAGTGTGTGAAAATTGAAATCACAAGCAAATTGATTTTCCTTTCATTACCGTTAAACGGGAGTGAGTCCGTGGGGCTCAAACAAAGCAAATGGCGTTGTGTTTGCGGGGCAAATATTTACTCTGCAACCGATTGTGAGTTATTGCAAATCGAAATCAAACCAAGGACATGGTTGGCATTTATGCATTCGAGCGTGGCTGCAGGATTCACATTCGTTATTCCATGGTGGAGTCCTTTCTATTGAATTGAAGTTGAATTACAAGTACAAGGACTCTATTTGCCAAGCGATTACATTGCAATTGCGTTTGATAAATGTTCGAGTACAGATGTTCGTATGCTGTGAGGATTTATTCGAAGGACTTCGTGTGGATTGGAAGCAGAAAAATGCTTTTTAAATTGTCATTTTTCAGAGCGTTGCCATAAAAATGTTTCAATATGACAGAGAATAAGGATAATGAATATCGAAGGAGTAGTAGGAGACTTTTCATAAGGGATTTAACACTTGTTACTGCCGGGGCATCAAGTTTAACCTAAATTGAGCATATTATTGTCCTCGAAGAGATTAGAACAAACCTGCGTTTAATTGATTTTGATTGTGCCTGAGCTATAGCTTCTACGAAATTCGGCTCTACATAGAACTGGAAAGTTGAGCGATTTGTAGTGCATGAATTTTGTCCTTCAAATGAGGGATTTTGATACTTGGTGTTCGGACAATCAAAGGGAACATGCCATGGATCTCGATCAAGGTCTCTGAGCGATATTTGTTCAGCGGGAAATTGACTTATTTAATCGCTCAATGGAATAGCTGTGATGTCTTGTTCTAGATGGTGTTCCAAGAGTGTCTTTTATTTTAGCCTCGTTGACGATAATGTCAATATTATCTGCACTTGAAAGTGATATTGCCTTTAATGTTTGTCCCAATATCTGCTCAAGAATAAGGTTAAAGAAATCACATGTCAGCGATTCTTCCTGCAAGACGCTTAAAAGCGATATGCCATGAAAGTTGTTGCAAAACTTTGGAGCACCTCATTTGTAGACGGAACAGATTGAGCTGATGGTCTTTAGACTTGGTTTCATCCTCCCAAATTTTTCCAATTTTAAAGTTCAGTAAGTATGCCATCAGAGCCCGAGGCTTTGCGGTTTTGACGGCCATACGTTTAGGGAAAGAGCAGATTTTTTGCCGTTTTGAAGGATAAAACTTAGTTGTAAGGAGTGTTTTGAAAAAAGGAAGATCTTAGAAAACTAAATGGCATTCGATAGAAGGCTTTCAACAACTTCCGCACTGGATTAGTGGCTGAGACTGAACCTGCATATCGCGCGTGATAGAGAACGGCAGTATAGAGAACGGAACTGAGTTGAGCATTGCAATCAAGATCTGTATAATTAACTCCAATGCGCAGGTTTTGCTGCAAGTGCCGCATGCATCTTTATTCGATCGGAGAAAACTTGCCTCACAGCCATTGTCATTTGTTCGACTCCGAAACCCGAAAGAAATAAAGAAATGGTCCAACAACCTCTCCATTCACACCGAGTGACAGTTTGGAGTTGCTTTTGGGATAGTAGTGTCATATGGACAATCTTTTTTTTTAAAACGATTTTAAAAACATCTTTTCAATGATATGATTGCCTTGACGAAGGATGTTGATTGACTTTTGTTTGTCAGGCGACATTTATTTTTAGAAGACGCTTTTCACAAACAAAATAGTGGCTCTATTGTATGAAAAATATCCCTGAGGTATAATTTCCTGGTTGCGCGATTTAATAACATTCGACTTTTTTTTTGGCTAAATTTAAAATGCGAAATCAGTGATCCATACGATTCGAGGCCGCCATTCGATAAATATTGTCTTGCGACGGAGGTCGTGTTTGAATTTAAATAAAAATATCTTTACTTTTCATAAAAATGATTCATTCTTTTTATGTTCTTTTCCTGCATTTTTTGGGGCCGCTTCTCAAGCCGCTGCTCAGTATTTTACTTTGCAGTCCTTGTAAATATGCCATTTTTAAGGGTTCCGTAGTCAAAGGGTGTGAAATGAACCCCATTCGCTGTCCGTCCGTCCGTCTGTCCACCTGTCATAGGGCTGAATCTTTTCAATCAGAATAAATAAATAAGTAAACATATAAACAAACTTTAAAATAAAGGCTGGACTCTATACAAAAAACGTGACTTAAAATCAGAACGCAATTTAACGCCCATGAGTTGGCTGTGAAAAATGAAAATGCTCTTCGCTATGCGAAAAAATCTGTCAAACCCCATTGCTATTGCTTGTAAAATATAACGTTATATTCTCAGGCGCATCAAATTTGTTCCAGACAAACATCCCCGTGAGTGGTACGAAACTCTTCGTGTACGTGTCCGACTAGCACTTTGCCGCTTTTTTTTTATATCTTCAGCATGATACAAAGTATTTTTCTCCGCCAATTTCCAACGTCACTTCAGAATTAGTCCACGTTTTTGTTTCAGCTCTTATATATTTTCCTGTATCACAGTTATATCGGCCGGTGATAGTGGCTTAAGTACTAAGGACCCACCACTTGCAGAAGGAGAAGAAGCAGATGCTTTTTGCACCCGTTGATTGAGCTCAACTTCTTTTCGAAAGCTTGTCCTGAACCCGATATACAAAGGTTGCAGTTTTATATCAGAGCTGAGTTTTATTCAAATTGAAGTAGAGTTGGTCATAGGAGAGAACCCTGAGGCACCCCATTATATATGGCAAACGTCGCAAAGATAAGCTTCCTTCTAAAAATTTAATCTGAAGAAAACTTTTCATACATCCGCAGTGCCACTCGGTTACCCGAGGTTTTCGGATATTTCTAAGGCTCCAGCTCCTGATCCGTACTGCTTGTCGCTTCTTTCAAACAATATAGTTTAACTAATGACGACATGTTTTTCAAGAACTTGCATAGTTTACTCCTTCTGACCTATTTTCCATTTTAAAGAACACGTTTTCTTCACTGACATCTCGGTTAATTTCCTTTTAGTGACAAAAGTCCAAGGACACTCATCATTAAAATAAAAAAACAAGGTCCGACAAACACCGGGGTCAACAATACAAGTGCATAAGAGGCGCACTCCACCTAAACAACACGAACAGTTTTGTAGCTCAGTGCTCGTTAGCCACTCCATGCTTGAGTGACACTTACCTCCGTTCCAACATGTAGACCCTTGGTCGCTCCATCATGGATGCAATGATGTGCCACTGCCTCAGCTGAACTATGATAGACGTTTATCCACATTGTGCATTGAAAATAGCGCACACAATGTCCCTGCCCTCCAACGTGTGCTCGTCCTTTAAGACATTTCATTCGCAAAATAGAAAAGTGAAGTCTACTAATCTTTCCTTCAAAGGACTTAAATGACGTGCCGTACCGGAAGTGCAAACATATTAGCCCGAGAGAGATGGCAAATCAATTAAATTTATAGCCTCGCGTCCCTCGATAATTGCATGCCTCATGCAGGCGCGAGAATATCCACATTCATCAATTTTTCCTTCGTCCTTTCTCTCAGGTGAAAAAAATAATAATAATATTTACAGAGAAACTTTGAGTGTCATGAAAAGAAAGAATGTTGTAAGTACCCTTGGCAGGGGACGAGAAACTAATTTCAACTCAAGGATGCGTAAAAGTTTTTATGATTACCCAGCGCGTCTTGGGTGCGAAAAGGTGAAACTTTGACACTAATCTTTGACAGAAACACAATTTAGTGGGAGGAACGAACGAACGACAACAAGGAGCCTGTTTTAAGCGCCTCCTGCCTGATGAAAATCTCTGACAGTCGAATTAAGTTTGTGGTCGAATGTGAATCCTTGAGGACATAATCACGTGGCTGAGAAATCTGTGGCAGTTAGTTGAAGAAGTCAGGTGATTGATGATAATCTGCCGGTTGTAGACAAAGCTGTCCCCAGAGGGTGATGAAGTATACTTATCTTCATCTTGAACACTTAATGCATGTGGCAGCGCTTAGTTTTTGCTGTCAAATGAACTTAAAAGCGATGATTTGTTTTGGGTGGGAAGTAAGGGATGGTATGAGGAATAATTTTCAGTCTCTTCAATGTAGTATCAGAAAAGGCGTGGCTGCAGCCATTTTCAGACATGCATCATGACTTTAATGTTTAATCAAGAATGTTGCAAGAAAGCCGCTAAATAGTGTCTGAGCCTTACTTTTCAAGACTGCTTTTATACATTCACGGGAACAAGCAAATAACGAGAATGTTGTCCTCAGTATGTCTATCCATTTGTATTTTTGTGAGCCACGATGGTTGGAAATCATAGACGAACGAGTTTTGCTTTTTGAATAAGATTTATTGTATTTAGAAAGATTGGTTTTTATTTGGTATCGAAATTTTGTAAAAGGATGATATTTGGAACTTAATGTCTTTCTACTATGATTTGTTTTGATTTAAAAATCAATATATTATATAACATTTTGAATTTGAAGGAAATAACCAGAAAATCTTAAATTTAAAGAGTAAAAAAAATAAAACTTTCTCAGTAAATTTGTTACACAAAATTGAATGAAAATAACAAACAAGTAGATAAGGACGTTATAAAAAGAAAAGTAACTTAGAAAAACAAAACAATTACAAAAGAGTACAAAGGAACAAATAAATAAATAAATAAATGTATATATGAATAGATAATTAAAAATATAAATATATAATTAAAGAATTAAAAATTTAAAATAATAAATCAATAAATGAAAAGAGCAAGGAATAAATTAATAAGGAAATAAAAAAAGTTAAAGTGATTTAAAAAAATATTGTCTGCGAATGTACAGCTAGCCATAAATGAATGTTTAAGCTTTTGTATTCTTTGAAGAAATGTGTCGATCAAGAAGCACCCAATTTTTTTTATGGGTATTCATAGTCCCCTAGTTCTTTGTTGTCCTAGCACAAGAAACTGAAGATCCTATTCTAGGAATGAGACTGATTCTCACATGCAGAACACAAGTAATGCCATTAATTCTCTTTCAAGTGCAGGCTTTAACTCTGCGATTCATAGCTCTTGTAGAGAACAGTGTTTTATTACCGAAAAAAGTTCGCAGGATTAATTTTTTTCTTTCAACCGATCACGTAATTTGAACTTTTTACGTATATCCTGTTGCTTGAAAATTCTTATTCACTTACCCAAAAGAGCTATTCGAATGCTTCTCTGAAACTTAGTTCTTTGAATGTTGAAGATGTTTTAAAGCATTTGTTCAAAAAAAAAAACATTTTGTGTGGTATTTTTTCTGATTGCTTAAAAGGTGCCAAGGTCGTTCCAGTCTTCGACTTATAAACCAATATTTCTTCTTCATATTGAAAACAATAAACAATTTTGCTTTAGAGCTGGTAAATAAACGGAAGATGCACTATTGTCGCCTCTTGCGTTGTCTTAGCAAAGTCTTCTAAAGAGTTTTAATAGAGAGAAGCTTCAGGAATACATTGACGAAAAGTCAATGAATAATGTTGCTTACATCAAAAAAAAAAAAACAGAATTAGGAAATTCAACTGGAATGGTGCTCTTAGACAATGAAAATACATTTGACTCGGTATGACACAATAGTTTTATTAACAAAATGTTTAATTTGGGGTTTCCACTATATTTGGTACATAAAAAACAAACTTTTTTGTCAAGCAGAAGCTTCAAAGTGGTTGTTAATGGTGGTGTTTCAATGTTAATGCAATATAATGCTGGCCTTTCCCCAAGATTCAGTTTTGTACAATGTTTTCACGTCCGACTTTCCTCATCTTCCAAACTGTGATAGTACAATAAACGCTGATGATACAGCAGTATTTTTATTCCTCCACTTCAGTCTCAATATTGAGAAGAATTCGCAGAATAATTTTAATATGTGGAAAATTAAACTAAACGCTGGAAAAATGCAAGTTATCTCGTTTGGTAGAAAAAAAAGCATTGTTTCATTCCAAGCGGCCCTTAAATTTGAAATACTGGGATAACAATGTCAAATACCTTGGAATCCATCTCGACAAGAGACTAACTTTTAGACACCATGTGGCCAAAGTTATTCAAAAGAGTAACATTGCCACTAAAATATTCTATGCGCTCATAAATAGAAAATAAATAAGGAGAACAAAATTATTTTACATAAAGTCATATTCCAATCCATTCTCCTCTGTCTATGCCAAGCGTTGGGAAGTTGTGCAAGTTGTCATATTTCAAGACTGCAAATATAGCAGAATAAACTTTTAAAAATGATGCTAAATTTACCAAGATATTATTCTACTCATGATCTTCATTCAAAAGCGAACATCGAATTTATCTCCGACCGTGTTTTGAAGCTTAGACAAAACTTCTTGAGCAAATGTATATACCATATTCGGATAATGCGCTGATTAGTTTCTTGATCTCTGTAAGACTGTGTTAATCTATTTATCATTAATTTTTATTTTTTTATTTACTATAAACATATATTAATTATTTATTTATTTATTTAATGTTTGATTTTTTCATTTATTTCATTACTCCTTTAATTACTATATTACTTGATTATTATTTTTTTCTTTCTTATTTATTTATTATCTTATATATTCTTGGACAACACTTAAATAGTCTTACATGAAAGTTCTTTCTCGTAGTTTTCCTTAAGACTCTTGATACTGTTTCCATATTCTTGTAGCTTTGTAAAAAAAAAACACATTTTAGTTGTAAGATCTGACTTGGTTTCTTGTTAAGCAAGAACAAATTTTTAAGGATCAAGTTTTATGGGCTCTTTTTCAACGCGAACAATGATGATGTTCTGACGTCCTCGTATTCCACTAGCACGATGGACTAAATCAAGTAATTCTCATCTCTGCTGTACTTGTTAGTATTTCAACTCACATAAAATAAAATACTGTGAATTTTTAACTTATAAAAACTTGTCGATATATAATTTGTGACTCTATTCGAACTGAGCCTAATTTATAAATCGAAACGAAAACAAATCCTTATTTCGAACTTGAGCTTGAAGTCGAAGCAAATGTGGCGATTGTCGATTTGAAATTTATTGGTCTTTTCCATGAATTGGTGCAATGATTAAGGCTGATCAGGACCCTCTTAGCCATTATTTTAATACACAATAAAATGGGCAAGATCTTGTATGTGCATTTAAAGAGTGGTATGCAGAATAAGTGAGGGTAGATAAACCTGTGGTTCCATGATAACATTACTTGTACAATTGCGATGAAACTGTGTCTGTCGCCTACCTTGCGGGTAAGCTTTTTAGCTTCGTACGGTAGATTCCATTGATGTTGGGGAGGCCTTGCTGGCAAAAGATCACACAAAAAAAGAAGGACAGGATGGTTTACTGCCGATCTTATTAAAAAATATTTCAAAGACTATTGCAAAGCCTTTTGTTCATATTTTATTGCTTTTGTATTCCGCTAAAAATTAGCAGGACATTTTTCCCGAAGATATTTGACAAAATTTCTTTCTTACGAAAAAACATAATTCCAATTTTTAGCATGGATTCATGTATGGTAAATTCACACCTGCCAATCCTTGCTGCCTTGTTATTTTTTGGAAAAAAATAACAAACAGACATAATTCTTACGAACTTTGCCAAAGCCTTCGATAATGTTAACCACTGCACTTTTTCATATAGCTTTGCCAAATGGGTAACCATTCAAAATTGCTACTGTGGTTAAAATCTTACGAAGTAGGCCGAAAAGAGTCAAAATAGATGATCCTTTGTCTAATATTTTACTTGGGCCTTCAGGTGTCCAACAGGAAAGTACTTTTGGCCCTTTGCTTTTTCTATCATTCATTTACGATTTACCTGCTATACTTGCTATACTTGAACATTCATTGTGTTTACTATTTGCCGATGACCTGTAGCTGAATTCAGCGTTTGACTGTTTTCAGTTACCAAATGCCGATTCTTTTTCTTGTTGAAGAAATCGTAGAAATATTCTGTTTTAGACAAAGTTACGCATAAATAAGAACTTGGAAAGTTACTCAATCTCAAATTAACCTCCTTGTCTCATAATGTTTATATAGTTAACGGAGCTATTTCCATGCTTTGATCCTTGAAAATAAAATACTAATGAATTTTCAATCTTAAAATTTTTTTTTATACTTTAGTGGGATCGATTTTGGAGTTTTGTTCTATACTTTGGACTCCGTACTAAAAAGGTCCGACATTGAAACGGTTCAAAGAAAATTTAAAAGATATAGTATACTGTAAATTCCATAGGGCCATTACAAAACTAGTTTTCTGCTGATTGGCTTGCAATCCAACATCGAGCATCATTGGAAATATTTTTCCATAATGTTTATAAAAGATGTAATAAATTATTATTCAAATGTAGTATGCTTATTCCACTCAAAAGTTGCACAAACTCCAACACGTTGTGTTGTGTTGTATAAACTGTTTCATCATTCTGATTATGGTCGACCCTGTTTGTCGTTGTATCTGAGAAGTAAAATGAAAAAAAAAATCATCAACTTTCTTTGTGGTTTGTAGGGTTCCGCACCAGTCAGTGTCAATGGAACCCTATTACTGACCCTCCGCTGTCCGTCCGTCCGTACGTCCGTCTGTCATAGATTTGTATTAGAAAATAATATTAAGTTGAAAATACAAAAAATGTGTTTTTTAAATCGCACTTGAGTAGCCAACAACGCCAAAAAGTTGGCCCAGAAATTTCAAATCAAGTAAAGAAAGCAACTCAATTTTATGGCCAGAAGACGGCCATAAACGGCGGCACGGAACCCCTTCTTTACCATTAATGTCTGGTGTTTTTTTCTTGCCCTTGAAGGACCTTCAGAAAGTGCCGAATGGGTCCTGAGCTGACTATTGCTTCTAGGTAGAATCATTGAACTCCGTCTGATCAGTTTGTTATTTTTGAAGTCAAAATTCGTCCCAAACTGGAGTACTTCTTCAGCCCAATTGCGGTTAGGGGAAAAAAAAGAATATGAAAAGGTCTGCCACACTATTTCCCTATTTCGTATTCTTTACAATTTAAAAGTATTTTAAAACAACTTGTGGCAGTATCTGTCTCTACTTCCTCCTTGATCGCATGTCCACTAGAGCTATATTATATGCTATAAATTTTTAAGATACTTTCTAGCCTAGTATATTACATCTTATCATCTTGAAGTTAAGCACTCACCTTACTTCACTGACTTCATGGATCTACACTCTGCCTTCATAACTGATTCTAGAACTGGGTCAAGGATAAGCATAATTTTTTATTAAACTTTTTCTAGCAGTATCAGCTATGTCTCTAAAATTCTGTGCTCGGTTCGTAAATAGTACTTGGGATAGATGCACAATGAATCATTATCCCATTCTCTGATCGAATGTTCAATAAATGAGCCAAGTTAAAAAATGTTTTGACCTTCTAAAGCATTTTCGAACAAATGAAATTTCAATTTTTGTTTTTAAACGAAAATGATCTAACCAAATCTTACAGAAACAATATTAGTCAACTGTATGACTTCTAAGACTTTCTTTTATCACATGTTCCAAGAAACGCAAGTTTTTATAGCCCAATGGGTGTGTGGTCAAGATGCTCCTTACATGTCATTATTTTTTAACATCAAAGCATAATACAAAAACATTTTATCAACTACCCATTTAAAAAAAACATTTCGAAATCCGTTCGTTTATTATTATTTCCCCATTCCTTGAATCCCAACAATGTATCTACATTAGCTGCTTCATTATAGAATTATCATTCAAATCTGTTGTCCTTTTTTTTTAAATTCATATCATGTCTGACAAGAAAAATAATAATAGAAGCAAAATTGAAAACCCAAACAGACACTGTCTGCTTATCCTGATTTCTATTCTCGTAATCATTATTGTCAGTTTTTATAATACGTGCATGTCTGTGAGGAGCCTCACAGAATTTCATTTGCAGCCCTCTCAGTTCAGTCGTATCCTTTGGAAGTCCCTCACGAAAAATTACCCCCAGTTCGATCCTAATGCCTTCAGGTATGGAATCCAAAAAATGAATTTTCTTTTCATTCACCCACCATCTGCCGCCCTCTTAATATTTGTACAGAAATTACCAAGGATGAGCACTGCTCAGGAGAAGAAGAAGTTATCCATAAAGGATAACAACACCGTTGGATTGAGTGTACTCGTATACCATCGGAAGTCACAACCAAACAGAGTGAGAGTAATTTTCTAAGGAAAACTAGTTTACTGCTTTTGCTTTGTAGCTTTGCAAAAAAGGATGTTCGTTTGTTGTTACTCCTCTCTTCGACTTCCATTTCCATGATGAAATACCGCATTAAGGATACGTCAGAGTGCTTTGCTTTATTTATGACCAGGATATAATGGATTCAACAGGTACAGTAGGAATGAGAAAAATGCACTTACCTCGGAATTCGACACGACCGATTAAGTTGGACTTGGTCTTCGGCAGATGGAATTTGAGTATTTTCACCGTCAAGGACATTTTGATTGATGATATCCTTTTCTTGCGATTTTACTTAATAACTAAATAATGATCGATATTTCATGAGCACTTATGCAAATGATTTAAGAAATATTGCTTTTGTTTTATTGGTGTTGGGACTGCGGTCCGCTTTTTGAGATTATGGTCGTTGTAGAGACGACTGCATATTGTCCTGGAAGAGAATGAGAAAGAGTATTATTGTTATTGTATTCTTCAAAACAAACTTTAAATATAAAAAGCTTATTGACTAAATACCTAATCGAACGCTGTGCTGGAAATTTAACAGCTGGTCTACTTTTTTACTAATTTTGCAGGCCTATAAAGTCGTGAAAAATAATTTCATCATTTTCACCAAATTACAATTCACGTTCACTTATTTGTAACCTCGTATTTTGTTTCACAAATTTACAAATATATCTTCCACAAATTTTTGATAAGAATGCAAAAAAAAAAATTGTGGAGAAAAAAACTGTGAACTATAAGTGTTCAAAAATGCCCTTGCGCCGCAAAAAACTCGATATTGAGTAGTTTCAAAATTGGAGTGATTGACAAATCCATAAGTCGGATATTCTGCGTCCCCAAGTAAAACTGCATCAAAGCTGTTTTCAAATTTTGAATTTTGAGAACTTCTTCGCAACACCGTTGAAGATGTAGTCGTAGGGTCCACATACCAGCATGCAGTTTCTAGAGTGCTTTGCATGCCTTCCGGCATATGAAGAATCAAACTCATTGGGAACATCTTTGTTTACTAAATTCCTTAAATTATTTGTGGCCAATAACAATACATTTTTTATTTTTTCAATCAAAGCAGAGACATTTGATCAATAATTTTAAACAAGAACCAAAACTTGTTGAAGGAATAACTTTTGTTAAATAAAACCACAAATTTGTAATACTCAGACTTTGGTGAAACGACTAAAATGAAAAAAGTCACAAATTTTGTTGAAAAGTTGCCAATTGAAAATTGTTTCTCACACGAAGGGTTCCGCGCCTCGCAAGTGTATGCAAACTTTAAATAAAGATTTCTCATAGTGATGCATGTAAAATGTAAAAATAAAATATCATATATTTTTATATGGTTTCTCAGTACTTAAAACTTTAAACGCGTTTTTCTCGAAACCACTTTTTTTGAGCTCGCCGAAGACATAACTCGAGCAAATCTTTACCGATCGACTTGAAATTTTGACACTAGCTTCGAAATATCTTTCTCCAGGGAGCTACGTAGGATTTTCTTATTTTATAAGGCTTAATTTTTTTTTATCGAAGATTTTATGGCGTTTTTTTTGTTAAAAATTTAACTTTATTTTCAAACATGCACCATTTTGTAAAAAATCAATATATCGAAAAAATCCTACGTAGCTCGCTAGCTTTTGTTATATGAAAACTAAAAAAGGAATCTACGTCTTCGGCCATCGACACGCTTTCAAAAATAGACGCCTTGGGGCATATGCTGCACAGCCGCCATTTTTAATTATTTTTTTATTGAAAAAATTACATTTTGTACTTTTTTAGTATTCATATAAAACCTACTTTACAGATTTTCGATTGATACCTTTATTCAGCCAAAATTAATTCCCGAAAATATGCCTATTTTTTTGCGTGCTACTGTTATTTGCCCCCTTAAGAAAACTGCCGCCTCGAAAGCAAAACACCTATACACGGATGTGACACTTTGTTTGGTTAAGTAGAAATATTTTGACATTCGTTTCACAAGTGGCATTCGTTCATTCATTCCACAAGTTCGCTCCTACTGTTTTTTTTCTGATTGGTATTCGATCTTTTACATTGTTTTGAATCGGCGAAATGATTGCATACTTTCAAAAGTTTTTGAGTTGCTCCTTGACGCTAATTGCCTAGTGTTAGGCGCTTCTTGCCATCGTGACTCCCATTTATTTTTAACTTTAAATCTTTTTTATTATTTATTGCTGAAGCGGCAATAGCAGAACACCTTTTGTCTCCCTAAAACGTCTCACGAGATACAGCACCGAAACGGACGGACGGACAGCGGAGGCTAAGTGATAGGGTTTCTTTCTTTCTTTTGGACCCCTTGGTAATAATTGATGGGAGGCTGGAGAGACTTCAAGAGTTGAAAACGCAAGAAAGCATTCCAGTGTCAAAATCTCATCATGTTGGGAAGGCGTGGTGAAAGTAAAAGTATCATAATGGACCAACAAAATGGTTTATAAAAAACTTGAATATGGTATTGGTTTATTTTGAAGGACCATGAAAGTACTCGGCGTTAAATAAACGACTATAAGCAAATATTCGGGATCAAAAGCAACAATTTGGCTTCCCACAAGTCAAAAAATAACAACCAATAAAACCATAAATGTAAAAAGAGCATCTTGTGTAATTTTCCAGCTGCAAATTATTTCAATAAATCCCGGCCACGCAACCAAAAGAGATTAAAATATGGAAATCTTTTCACGAATGTGTCCCATGGTAATTCATTGAGCTTTGTGTCGTGTTATTCCCTCGTTCCAAAATAAATTTTGCCTGGCACTAAGCCAAATTCCGGCTATCTAAAGAATCCTGACGCCAAAATATCCACCGAACATTTCTCATCCTTTATTTGAAATTTCCACAATCCTTTGAGAGTCATTTTGAAAAATAACAAGCTTTTCATGCATGTTCTTCTAAAAACCTCAAGACAACTCCGCTCCCTTAACTTATTTGCAATTCCGGATGAAAACAAGGCCGACAGGCAGGAATTAAAATTTAATAATTCATTTCCTGATTTCATTTCGATAATCAAATGAAAATGGTTGTATCCGAGAGGCATTGCAACATTCATTTGCATTAACTACGCAATTGCATTTGATCCTTAAAGAGGATTACAAAAACACCACATTTGCATGACTATTCGTCGTAATTAGTTATAAATCAACAATCAAAAGCTTAGCTGCAAAATTGATCAATAAGCTGACCTACTTTTGATGAGCGCCGCCTTGTCACTTTTGAAAAGTATTGCTCGTGGCAGGCATGGAACACAAGTCCTGAATGCAATGACAATGGGCGAGGCTGAATGTCGATGCAATCAGAAGAATGGCAGGATGACAATTGTTTCCATTCAGACACGTTTGATGATGAATCGAAAACATGGAGTGGTAAGTCTGCTTCTGACACTATTGAATTCATTTGATGACGGTCGCATAGAATAAACAAAGGCTTTCAAAAGACCCTTCACGATTATCGCTGCAGCATAAAATGTAATACTATAAACTCATTTACAACTCAGAATAAACGACATCGAGGCTTTATTTCAACTGAGTAAAAAACCATCTCAAATGCTTCCCATCAATCAGAGGCAATGGTTTCCTATCTTCTCCTGAAAGGCGCATTATATCTACAAGTCAACGCCTTCATAAAGAAATCCGACACTTGGTTACACCAGTCCAGTAAGAGGATAAGTGTCTTCACTTAATTTCTAAATAAATCTTTGGTGAGCATAAATTCATCAAATGCAAACCGTCGTCAATGTGGTCCTTAACCAGATAGTGTCGACCCTCTTCATGGTGGAGCTAAATGAACTGAGAGAAGGAACTAAAAAAAAACCAATAGCACTGCATAAGCACACTTTGAAAATGTTAAAAAGGGATAAAAGAATTAGAAAAGGATGAAGGATAATTCACACGGTATTTGAACTTAAATGAAAGTAAACTTATTCGAAACCAATGGCGGATTTGCGGCAGTTTTAAAATGGTTTTTCTGAAATTAAATTTTGGATAATCTGAACCTGCAAAAACTGCTTCCTGGCATACGCATTTGCTTCTCTTTTTTTTCATGGGCTTTGTGGCTTGGAGACGAAGCATGTTGTCAATCCGCTCAATGTGACCGGGCTTTTTAAGGCGACGGTTTTATGCCTTCGGGTCTAGATCCAAATCTTTTTACATCCATTCTGCTCGATGACGGATTTGCTTCTTGCCTCAAATTCGACTCAATGTTAAAGAGCTTTTTAAAGAAGTTTTGAACCTTGTTTTTTCGATAAATCGAAGTGGAATCGATTGTCTGTGAAGAGTCCATAGTGATATGTTATCCAAGATGGTGTTCGACGAATTGTTTTTTGAAAGCACTTTAGGTGCCTTACATAAGTCAATATCGTCTGGAAAATACTGCCTTCCATGCCGACTCCTGCCCGCAGCAATATGCGTTCCAGAATAATGTTAAAGAAGTATCATGGCAACGTTTCTTCTTGCCGGAACCCGGTGCAGGTCTTCGCAACTTTACAGTGCCTAGCAGATCTCGAGGATTTCCGACCTGAAAATCATTAATTTTTTGCAGTGTAAAATCTCTCTAGGTGAGAGTAAAAAAATTTTCGTATTGCCTATTTTAAAGACAAGTCCATTAAAGGCGGATCAGCTGAAAACAGATGATAAGTCTTGGTTCATTCTGTAACCAAAATCTTCTATTCGGACGTTTGGCCTCGACAGTTGAAGTTGAGTATAATCAGCACGTACGTCCAAAGAAATATTTTTGTATACGTTTGGAATGAAAAATAAATATTCAAAATAGACTGGGACCCAACATCGAGCCTTGAGGTACTTCAGTTAGAGTAGGTATACACCTCATATCAGAGAAAATAAAGCCAACTTTCTGGAGACAATTAAGACACATGCATCTATTTCAAAAATCAAAGCGAAACGTAATCAAAGAGTCACAGGATCCGTCGAACAATAATGGTTTGCCCTGAAACAAGATTGACAAGGCTATAGGAGATTATTTTGTTCAGAATCAAAATTTGATTTACTAGTAAAGTTTTTGATAAACAGGGCCATACTAACTTGGTAAGGCCGCTTGTAGTTTTCTGGCGTTACGCATCTGGAAAAAAAGTGTCACACACACAGCTTAACTGAGACAAGTCAAAAAAGGTTAGATTTTAGAAAACCAAAAAAAAAATGTATTACTGCATTTTTAGTTCGGGAAATAACGAGTTTCCTAAATCCCATTGTAAATAAACTGTTTCTTAAGATCACATCCGTAAACTACAGGTTAAACAAAATAAATTGTTAAAAATGATGCTGAACCTTCCAATATTACACTCTACACTAGCTTTACATTCCCAAGCAAATGTTGAATTGATTTCCTCTCGAATTAACAAATTAAAACAAAATTTTATGAGCAAATGCATTCATTCCGATAACCCACTTATAAATGAGCTACGCTCCTTGTCAGAGTAAACTTTCTGTATCTTGTGTAATGAACCTCATTTGATTGTTCACTTTAAATTTATGTATATAGTTATTCGTTTATTTATAGCGGAAATATTATTTGTATATTTATAAACATTATTTGTTATGTTTCACTTTCTTCTGGTAAATTTTTGTTTTGTTACATATCAAATTGTTTCATATTTATTCATTTATTACTAACCTTATTTATCTATTTATTTACTATCTTACTAACTTCAAATTTATGCAACTATTTACTTATTTATTCATTTATTTATTTACATATTTATTTATTTATAATATAGATTTATTTATTTACTTATATTTATTTATCTATTTTTTTTTTATACCTATCATTTATTTATTTATTTATTTATTAATACTGTATCTTTAACATCAACTGACACTGTGAAAATTCTACAATTATTCATATTGAAGGTTTTTCTCGTACTTTCCTTCAAATTCAGATGCTATTAATCTCAATAAATTTATCTTTACCAATATTAATTTCAGTAGAAAGATATAAAAATAATATCAAATCTCTGTGTACATTGTGCGACAAACAAAAACATGTAAAATTTGTATGTACGAAAATAAAGAATATCTATCTATCTATTCCCTTTAATAATCCTCGAACATTCGAATACAAGGATATCGAACAATTTTTATGAGTTGGCTTAGTTTATTAGTTGTCATAGTGAAGTTTTGGCAGTGATACCATCCTCGACGGAGATGGTGAATAAATTCAGCAAAATCGCTTTTAGTGACAATTTTAAAACTACTCTGACTGATTTTTTTCGTAACTTGAAAATGCATTGGAACCAACAGTTTGGCGTTCAGTTTGATGGAGAAAAAGAGCCTCCCAGCTGGAAATATCAGCTAAACGTAGGGAAACTTATATTAAAGCTTATAGTGAACAACTGATAATTTTTTTGTTGAGCGAATTCTAGCTCTTAATCTGATCTAAGAATGGCTTGCAGTCATTTCAAGGTGCTGAAGGTACAATGAACCGAATTAAAATCCGTTGCTGCTCGAGTTTTTCTTCCAGAAACCTAACATTTTTTTTCGGAATTTTTGAAAGCCTACAGTGATGTGGCTGCTTCCTGATCTGCACCTTGATCACAAATTGTTGACAGGCAATGGATTTGCGTGACTGGCGCTAAGGCTTTATTTTATTTTCCGGTTCAGCTAGGCCCTGAATGGAGTTGCAGTTTGTCCACATTACTCCTTCTGAACGCTCGAGTGTATTGTATCAATCAGCACGTGGTAGATTTAGTGGGCGGTTCGAACGTCTCATCAGTGAACAACCAGGGTGCTATGTGAATTTTTTGTGAGGTTACGAAATATAGCTTGGCTTATTGTTTAATATCTTTATGTATAAAATTCTTCTGTACGTGTACAAGTTACTGAGCTTCTCCCAAACGGCTGCATCAATTTTGATGTAGTTTTGTGTGAGTGTGTGTATATTTTAGCGGGCCCTCGAATGGTTAAGATTCACTAACCAATTTTTTTTTATGAATAATTGAACCTTCCAAGAAGTCAAAAAATAACCTTCTATTACATATTCATTTTAATATTCATAGTTGGCACGGTTTTTTTTTTTAAGTTATTCGAAGTACCAAATAAAAACCAAAAATAATACAATTTGTTTAGAAATAAACTGTGGTTATTATAATTCGATTAGTCGTTGAGATTGAAAATTCAAAAAAAGTTTGATGACTTTTAGTTTTCTGGATATTTTAAGTAACTGCATTCGAACTTTCTCTATCTGATTTGCCAAATTATTATTATTATAATTTTTAATGTATAGTTAAATATAGTGTATAAAATTAAAGATTAATATAGTTTACGGTAAGATTTTTTGTTTGCTTTGAAACTGCGCTTTACACGCTGTTTGAACATAAATTAGATTTTAAAAAATATCAAATTCATGGTAATATTGAGCTGAGGGTATTTGTAAAATTCGACTGATATTATTACTTAGGAGTTAGGTCGATTTGTTTATAAAAAGTGACATCTGTTTTGGAATTTGGATATATTTTTATTGGGTGTTCATTAAAAAAGTGCTTTCTGATACACATCCCTGAAGCGTGCATTCATACTATACCAGCAAATTTTTTTAATAGTTCTTCTTTGTTTTAGCAGGAAAAATTACAATTTATTTAAATTTATTCCGTAATAAATAAATAAAATCGCCGGAAATCTGGGATTTCCTGAATAGTTACATTTACCTGCATTTAACAGTGAAAATAAAATAAATTTTTCGATCACATCTTAGTCCTCCAAAGGTAGACCAATTAAACCCATTGATGAATGTGCTAGAACGTGGAAATTATTAAGCGTTACGCCAAATATTTCTACTGAAGACATTGCAACAGGCTTATTGCTGAAATACCGTAACGACCAACAAAAACTGAATGCAGGTATAAAAAAAAACACAAAGTGGGTACAAACAAACTATTGTAGGTGTTGCAGGAGCTGAAACTCTTACAGACGCAAACATGTTTATGGCTTTTTAAGGGGAGCTTGTAAGGAAAAATTGAAAAAAAATACAATGCTTTGTTTTCGAATGCTTATAAAAATTTCTATGTGTCTGGATAAAACAATACAAAAATTGCAACATTCAAAAACAATACAAATATCGCAAGATACAAAAATTGGAAATTTAAAATTGCACCCACCGAGTAAGGAATAAATTGATCGAATATAATTAAATTTAGGCTTTAAAGGTTTTAAAAAATGGTTAAAGTTAAAGCACAGAAAAGCAACTGATGAAGAAACTTATGAACATAAATACGATTATGGAAATTCACCACAGCATGCTTATGATCTATGTCAGAAGGGCATAAACAATGATGATACTTCGGATAAGATCAAAGCAAAAATTAAATTATTTCGACTACGGATTGGAATAATAATATAAATATAAAAACATGTGCTCAGTAATACCTATGACGGTAATATATCCGTCAAAAAAATAGATATCATGCATGCATATAAAGTTTGTCTACTCATCAGATGGGCTAATTTAATCCTTAAAGTCATTATGAGGTCATGGGAAGCTTGAACATCATATGCTTTCTTAATCGGTTCTAAAGTTATGATCTAAGCAACAATAAAAAGTTATTTTGAGGGAATGTGCGACGTATTGTACGTAGTGTTAAACGGCTCCTTGAAAGGTAAATAAAAATCTCATAGTCAAATGTCTCTTAGCTTGTTTGTTGAATACGCATAAAAGCCAACGTCTGTCGGCTCTACTTATATACAAATTACAACTCGGATCCAATTCTAAATGGCTAGACCACCTGAAGGACCACTATCTGCTCGGAAGACTAGAGTTTTTGTCAAATTGGAAAGTTAAACATTTTTGATTAAGTACAATTTAGGTCTGGTATTGAAGAGAGCAAGTTTTAAAAGCTTAAATAGTCTTTAATAAAAAAATCAATAATGAACAACAAGGTTTGACTTCTGACTAAAACCATAAACAACTTTCGACTTAATCTAAAAAAAGCCTGTAGTTTTGCTTTGCATCGAAATTAATTGTACACAAAGTAAAAGCAAGGATAATTAACCTAGAAAGTTGATTTATACCAAATATATGTACACTTGTTGTTTTGCATTTTTAATTCAACAAACGACCGAAAAATGCTTTGTAGAAATTAATTAAACTTTCTCACGAACACGGGATTAATTTCTGTTTCATTTGCAATGACTTTGCTTGGCAATGCTCGAGTGCGTGTGTGTTTGGTGAAAGGTTATCGCACGGCATACTCATACATATGTCATTCACGTCACCAAGTACACGCATTACCAGCCCTTGTGGGTGTTTGGCTGCGTTGTTTTCAGACCGACCCAAAGCCCCTTTGAACACATGTAGCATGTCGCTGTGGATTTGTTAGGTATAATTTTGACCCTTAAAAACGACCAAGGACAACATTGACATTTCAATTTACAAACTGGGTTATGGGACCATGTTTCCAAGGACGTTCGTCTTGCTGCAATACATATCGTGCAATTAGAGGATCGATAAGTGTATGCCTATCCGCAGGACAAGACAAAACCATCTAATTCTGAGTAGCTAAGGATATCCCACATGTTTGTACCTCTAATTCGTAAATATAAAGTGTAAGCTTATCTGTACTCGTACATATCGGTGACAAATTTGATTACTAAGGATAACAGCCGTAGCGCTGAAGGTGTAAACGTGTGTTGACTTTGAGTTAACCGCATAATTATTGGCATAGTAACGCCCTTTGGGGTTCAGCACATGGTTCCTCAATAATTTGTTAATATTGACAAGAATTATAGACGAACAAAATTAAACGCTTATGGATTTAAGTTAAAAGGTAATAAACTGATAAGTGTTTCGTTAGAACGCTGAATAATAATCAAAGTAAATGAACCATTGAGAACTTTTGAATTTGGCGCCTATCAGCCATCTTTTTTTTTCATTAAAAATGCAAGAACTGTTTTAGCACAAAAATAGTTAAGAATTGCAGCCATTGTGGGCTGAACTTAACCACTATTTGTCCAATACTTGAAGTAAAGTTGTTCAAATAAAGACTTAAAGAAGCTCAAGTAAGAGAATAAATGCAAAAATGATTGAATATTTTCCATGGCGCCCAAGCAGGGACCGTAAGACGACGTAAATCTGGCAGTTCTACCTGTGGAGTGTTGAAAACCACAGTCTTTTAACGTGGCGGGTGTTTCGTGTGAACGCGGAATTTAAATGAATTCCAATAAAGTATTTTTGAAAACCAGTTTTAAGAAACCTCAAAAACTGGTATAATATGTTAAATTCAGCCTGAGTTTTGTTAAAATAAAATATAAATGTAGGACAGAACAAGGAAGTTCGTGTATGTGGGAAATTCGGTTTTCGTGCCTGAAACCCCTTTTACGGCAATCATTTGAAAGTAGGGGTGTAAAGAGATGAGAAAAAAAAGTCTCAATTAAAAAAACTTAAAACATTTTGGGAAGGAATACAATAACCTAAAACATTGATCTTTATTTATTTTGCTGTATAAGTTTAGGATTTTATTAGATTATATTGACACTGGTGAGACGGACATGCACGCGAAGAGTTCCATACCACCGTAAAATGTTCTAAACTTTTTTTCTAAATTTGAATTTCTCGTAGCCCTGTTCGTCGGAACTTTTGATTACGTCAATATAGAAGCTTGATTTATTTACAGCTTTAAGCTATCGTAGTTAAAAGCATTTTTTTATAAATTGCACTTTGTTACATACACGCGTTCCTGTCCTGACAGACGGACAAAGCAGTGATCTGGTTTTCCTTTTTACTTTTAGTCTTTAGCAGAATTACTTTCAAAAATAAAACAGTGTTGCCATAACAGTGCGAGTTTAAGAAGAATTTTCAGTCGAAATGAATAATAATGAAAAAAAAGGTGAATAATAATGAGACTGGTCAGTTAAGTGCTCGCAACAGGCCATTTTTGTAACCAAGAATGATGAAGCTGTTGTCGAAAATTTCGCAAAAACATAACACGTTATTCGCTGAGAAGATGCTATTGACCCTGGAATTGAAGCAGCTCGAAATTGACGAAAATTTTTGCCAGAAAAATCATCTTTACAGATAAGGCGCATTTGCCATCTCAATGATACGCAAAATATGTGTACTTGAAGCTCAGGAGATCCACAAGTATTCAAAGGAAAACCTATGCATCCTGAACGTGTGAATTGCAATATTTTTAGCCATTTTTCGTACAAAAAACAATGAACGCAACGTAACAGGCATTTGAGCGTAGTACGCAGGCATGATACCCGAGTTTTTATGGCACGGTATCGAAGATTTGTACGCCATAGCTCCATTAAGACGTGGCTTCATGTCACACAAGCTCTGTAATCTCATCCTCAGTGACGTTATTTGGTAGGCACGGGGTTGCGATTTGTCGCCGTTGAACCTTTTTTGTGGCTTGGAATTAAAGAACAATGTTTTTCGAACAATACAGAAACGATTCAGACACTGCAAAACGATTTTGGTCTAGCTATATGGGATATAGAGACGGACACCATCGCCAAATAATATTCCGTAGCTAATCGGAAGGTTTCCTCTTTTCAAAAAATCGAAAAACATTGAAAAATATTTCCAGTGTTTTTCAAATTGTTTGTTTTTAAGAAAATAACAGATTGCCTATCCTATAACCATGTTCTTTGTTTGGATAATAACATCCTTAGTTTCAATCAATATTCAGACTGCTGACGTGATTAAAAGAAGGATAGCCTAGTGGACGACTATTCAGCAGATCCTTCTTCCAACAATAGCTCTAAAGCCGTTTAAATGACAAGATCATATAACCAACCAATCGCCAAGCTCCCTCCCATCTCTAAACTCTTCGCTATTCATACTTTTAATGATGTTGAGTGTGCGCCCTTTGAGACTGTCCATTTGTCCATTTACACCGATGATATGTGAATCTCGAAGTACATCCCTTCCTGAATCGGTGAATCGGCTTTTCACATGGTGCAAAAAAAAAACGACCTTTTCGAACTCAATGTTGGCAAATGCAAATGCACTGTACCACTAGTCGGTTCCAATTGCGATCTTGGTGTCCTTTACAATAGAGAGCTCAATTTTCGATGGCACAATTATTTTATTTCATTCTTTATTTATTTCATTTAGAAACTTAAAGCTATACAAATATAAAATCATAAATAGAAAAACATTATAAAGAGTTATACTGTTGTTCGCTTTAAATGAAATAGTTAAGTACATTCTGTTATCAGATACTGACAAGAGGCGAATGTACGTAATTCAAAACTAAATAATAATTTATTGATGGGGATGCGATACAATTATAAAATAAATAACTTAGTAAGATAAAAATTAAATATTAAAACTTAAAATTCAATTGATTTGCGGATTGCAAATTAAAAAAGTTGAAAACAATAATGAAAAAGAAATCAAACTAAAGGATTCAGTAGATTACCAATAACAACATAATTTAATGTAGAAAGCCAAATTTGTACATTCTTGAGGAATACGGATTTAACTCTTTTACATCTTAGATTTGCAGGCATTTTATTAAATAAACGGGTCTAGTAAAAGCAAGCTTAATGCGATCTTTTTATAGTTTGAACATTGTCGAGATTTCTGATGTTGACACTTAGATTGAGGTTATCATAAACCCTCGAAGATGTATATCCTGAGACTTCAAAAAATATTTTTAATACATTATAAAAATACAGATGTTTTAAAGGAAGAAAACCAAGACTTTTGAACAACTCGAAACTAGGAGTTCGACGGTTAACTTTACAAAGTATACGGATTGCATGTTTTTGTTTGATTAACAGAGGCTCTAGTTTATTCAAATGCATACCACCCTAGCAAGCTATGCCATACTGTAGTTTGGATTTAAATAGATCATTATAAACCAACTTTAAAATTGGCAAACAGCAGTATTGACTGAGATGATAAATCTGCCTAACAACGCTATTAAGATATTGCTTCAATGACACAACATGATCCATCCAACTAAGCTTATAGTCCAAAGTACTACCTAAGTATTTAAAGCTATCTTCGCGTTCAATTTCACAGCAGTTGGCATTACAACGAATATTTGAATCAAAACTAGGTATATCTCTATCCTGTGCACAAGAATGAGTCAAACGGAATCTATAACAATTGGGCGCATGGCATCTTAAAGTTACATCATCACATATTTTGCCCATTATGTTAAACGTCATGAGCTTCGTTTTGTCACTTATGGCCAATTTATAAAGTTTGAACCATCTCCGCATTAATTCCAGGTCATGGTTCATATCCAAAGATAAGTTAAAAAAAAACATTTACCGTGATAAGACAGAGCAGTGTCGTCGGCAAAAGTTGTTACTTTACCCTTGAAAAGTTAAAGAAAGAGCGAGTTAACAAAAATTTACAACAGGATAGGACCCAAAACAGATCCTTGTGGAACACCTATGTTCATGAGAACTTTTGCACTCAGAGAATTACGAACCCTTACTCTCTGACTACGTTTTTCTAAATAAGAAGTTAACCAGTCGTGGAAAAATCCTCTGAAACCTGTCAAAAGCCTTAGTTATATAAATAAATAGACTAGCAGGTATTTCTGATTCATTAAGACTGCTATATATTTCTCCGCACAATTTTAGCAATGGTTCTTCAGTGGGTTTGCCACTACGAAAGCCAAACTGAGAGTCACTGAAGAATCTTATCTTATTGATAAAAGGGATATTGGTCGGTAATTATTTAAAGACATGGTATCACCTTTTTTGTGCAGTGGGATCACAACAGCTGATTTAAGTGCCTCCGGAAATCTAGTCATAAACAGAACGAACTCTACCCCCGGATTTAATAACGATAGTCGAAAGTGATCTTTAGTCCTTAAGTGACCATTTATGTCACATTTGATCGCCCTCTTCTCGAATTCTCCTGCCAAGTGTTGTGGCCTTATTTAAGTGCACCCTCACTAAGAATCGAATCAGTGCAACGCAGGCTAATCCATATTGCTTTTAGTGCCGATCAATTTTCTTCCCTCTTCCTGAAGCCCTTTCAGTTTAAGATGTCTTTCTTGTTGTCTTTTAAACATTTGTTACTTGATTTAAGCTTTATAAGCAGTCTGAAGTGTACCAAGGGTCGAGTATAACGAAGGGACAGACGTGCTCCCCACAAATAATCGACCGTGTGATTGGATTGGATCTGGAAATTGCAGACAGAACTCGGAATTCGATGGCTTCCATAACGCGCACAACTCCTCAAGAGCCACTGCCAAGAACCTGCTTTGCCTCATGCCTCTAGATGCGCTATTACCAAACCTATTACCAAACCTAGCCGGTATGTGCGTTGAACGCGCTCCCACTCTTATATGCAGGTATGTGAGGGGTATCCATCCTCCTATTAAGTATTCGCAATAAAGATAGGTTTAGACTTGGAACAACCATGGCATAGCTTAGAAAAGTAACTCTGCTCTCAAGCATCTCTGCGGCTTGTATTCAGGACGCTTCCTTCCTAAGCCTCGACCGATCTTCTAAATTTTTCAACTATTTTCCCTTGAAAACTTTTTCCCCTTACAAATCAAACTCTTTTCAACGTCCTTATGCAGAAAAAATACTGTTTTACATCATCATCTTCTTCCATTGGAATGTGTCCACGTTTACAAAACCAATTCCATTTAACCTTTAAGGACGAACTGCTTGCGAACAAAAAATGTGGATTTCATTCCTTTTCACGTTCCGATGGAGCTGTGCCATCAAAGGAATTCCCCAAACACAAGCTCGGTACACCTTTGTGCGCGTTAAAATGATTTGCGGTTGTACGTGTACTCCTTGCAGAATGCCCAAAGGAAATTATACAAGGCATTCCATAAAATGCAAGCCGGCAGGACTACAACAACAAGAACAGAACACAACACAAATCTTCAATTACTTGGTACAGTCTTGTAAAAAGTGTACTGCCTGAGGCAACGAGGCCTTTGGTTTTTAAATTTGTTTGTGTTTTCTTTGGATATTAGTGACTTTGATTGGTCTGTGGCATTCATGTCCTTTGTGGCAGCTCTTGGCCGTGTTTAACATTCCCTTTGATCAAAACACTGACATTGGTTCTATGCATAATCTCTGAATCCTGATTTGCAGAAATGAATTAATGAAATTATTTCAACGCATGTCCCATTTAGTCCTGAATTACATTTGGAAGCAGAATAAGCCCGATTTTTCGAATTAATATGGAAACAACCTTACGATGCGGAAGGTAACGCTTCACACGTGTGTTTCCATACTTATTCACTATTCACGCTTGTGTGGGCTTATTTATGTTTATGTCCTTAAAAGCCAACAAAACATACACAATTGCAACAAGACTCGATTCATCTTTAATGTTTTATAAGGTACTCAACGGGATACATTGATAGAACGATAGTACAGCATGCTGGCAAACAATCGATGGCTGGTGGAGCCTTCAGGATGTTCACGAAAGGATATGTATGCTCCGACAGCGGCATAGGAGCAGCGCCCCAAAAACAGAACATTTCCCATGAGAAGGAGAGGCTCAAAGGTAAGTAAACAAAATGAAAAAAATGAGCCACTCCAAGGACTCCACACTCAATATCCTTGTTCTTTCACTTTCATCGTTTAATTACGGAAAAAGAAGTCTCAATGCCAACGCGGGGTGGTTTGATTGAAAATTATTCATGAACAGAATTTTCTTCTTCTTTATGGATTGCCGTTTCCTTTTGCTCCATGCTTCTTGATGGGATGATTATTCATTTATTGATTGGATTAAAGCGGGTGGATTGGGTGCATCCTTGGGGCTGAGGGATGTAATCGACGATCGGATTGATTTCATGTAATTTTCAAATTTATTTGCCCATAATGTTTGAGTTGGAAGGGATCCGAAGATGGGAAGTTACGATGAGGAGTTCGCCTGATTCCAATTCCACATGTCATCCGTGTGTAATGACATCAGCCGCATAAAGTATGTGCGTGAATATTTTCCGGTGGAGACAACAATATCAATTTCAATTCGGTTGCCGTGATATTGCTGTTTGTTATGTCGTCCTGAATGAGTTGTTTGTCATTTGATTAGGGGCTGCAAAGTGGGTGGACGTGTTTGCCAACTGCGACGACTTTATGAACACATGAATAAGATAACAGATGAGTTCAGTAACAAAAATAAGAGTTGCAGCTAAAAGAATTAATTTGAATGAGTGTCTTTATTCCAATTTCTTAAGGCGGTATTCTGGTCTAGAGGCATGAATTTCGTGTAGTTTTTGAAGTGTCGACGATTTCAAGTGTGACAATTTCAACCCTCCTACCAATCTGAAACCAAAAAAAGATTATTAATCTAGAATAATGTCGCTATGTCTTGAACTACGTAAAAGTTGGAAAGATTTTTTTTTTTCACAAAATGGCGACTGCCTGAAAATAAAACACAATTTTTGTACCACTTTTTTGACTGTTTCGAATCGAAAAAATAAATAGAATTTTGGGGATGGGGATAGTCCCAAACATAGACAAGTCTATAAAGAAGACTCTCTGAAAATTTCAGGTTAATCGTTCCAGTAGAACCTGAGAAATCGTGGGTATTATTTTGAAAAAGACAATTTCGAGAAAAACACGTTTAAAGTTTCGCGTAAAGTTTTTCGCATTCTAAGTCATGAAATGATATTGTAGACTTACATCTATTCAATCTTCTCTTCCTGCTTCATACATCTGACCTTCCTCGACTTCGAAAAAACTATTTTCCGCGTATTTCTCTTCATATCGAGCAGTTCTGGCCTCCTTTGATGCGTTGGATGCTCGTATCTTGGAGCGGTCAATCAGGGCATTGTCTCGTTTCACAACAAATGAATGAGCTTCCGGGGCAATTTTCTTCCCATAAGCTCCATCAATTTTTTAAATAGGAATGAAGCCTTCGTTAAAAATACTAACAGCAATAAATGACGCTATCTCAATCATCTCACAGCACATATGTACGTCCACGTGCTTTGAAGGTTAGAATTCAGCTGTTAGCAGCTTGACGTAAGTGAACACTAAACATAAAAAATACAAGTCACTTTGGGTTCTTGTATTACAATATTTACAAAGGATAAAAGGTTTTACTGAGAAATATGGATTCAGTTAGACGGAGAATCCCTAATGTCTTTTGTTCGATTAATTCCGGCCGAACCAGTTTGGATGCCGGATCAGCAAAACACCGAAATCTCCGAAAATAATTTGAATCCTCTTGTATATATATTCTTGAATAGTCAAACTTTGAAAAATATAAAAAAAAAACGATTTTTTTTAAATTTCTAGACTAGAATACCCTCTTAAGTTTTCGAAAGCCTTTGTAGGTTCTTTGGATTGAAATAAGAAAGAAAGCTCGTACCCAAGAGAAGTACAATACTTCTGGAGATGACCAGCTACAATAAACGTGGTAAAGAGTAGCATAAATGTCCCACAAAATACTCTAACCTCTCGTTAAGGTTACAACAAAGTCTTTAAAACGGCCCCTCAGATTTGCCTGGACAAACAAAAGAACAAAATTTTTAAAGAATGCTTGTTTTGGCAACGAAAATTATTTCGAAGTCAGAGGACGACCAAGCTATGGTTCAGGATAGATTAGCGGTACTGATAATCTTCCAGTAGACGGGCGATTTAACTACGATCAAGACGTAAAAAATAGCTCACCGGAGACTCTTCGGTACAGTAGAAAGGTATCAGAAAGGTATCAGTGATAGAAATGTAAAAAGTCCATAAATTTAGCTTTTTACTTAAAACATTGAGCAAATAAAAATGCAATGAAACAAAAAAATTATAGTTCGACTAAGTTCCCTATTGAAATTTTTAGCTAAGATCAGATCTTTGACGTTTTGAGGTTCTCAGATCGAGGCAAACCCGTTGATTTGTTCGGCTATCCATCTGCAAACAATTTTCCTTATTTCGATAGAAATTTCTTTTCAAAATTTCGACTGCTTTGGCGAATTCACTTTAGAAGAAATATCACAATATTTTCCAAAGTTCTTCAAGTGAAAATCGATCCAATTTTTAGCGAAAAAAAAAATACTGAGCTTCTGTCAAGTTGAGCGTATTAGACTTGTCAGTTTCGAGAGAAGAAGTAACTCCAAAAGAGAACAATAGATGGCTTACCCTTTGCATCAATTTGAAGGCTTCAGGAAATTTCTGATCCTGTCGTGTGGACTGATTAGAGGCCCTGATACTGTGCCTTTCCTGCTGGATAAACAGATGAAGGATCTCCTCACCAAATCAAGCAATTAAGCGTATCCATAAGGGGAGTCCTGCCAAAATTACGATCCTGTTTACTGTATTGCGCAATTCAAGTTCAATTCAATTCAAGTTCTCATAGTTGCTACAAAGAGTATGAGTTCTTGGTCCGCTACGGCATTTGTGTTAATGACAAAAAAAATATCAGATACCTTTTTGGTGAGAAAAGCTCTCCGATCAACGATGAACGGAAGATAAGAAGAGGCAGCGAAGAACACCATTTCGGAATTATGTGCGATAGATCAGGAAATCTTCCTATGTAAAAGGGGGATAGTGAACTTGAGCTCATTGACATGAAGAGGTTACGAAAAGCAAGGAGAGGTAAAGTATGCAGCAAAGCCAATTCCGAGTTTATAGGCAATGCCTGAGGATAGAACAGGAAGGAAGACATTTTAAGGCTCTTAGCTTCAATGCTTTTATCGAAATGCCAAAAAAAAACAAGCTTCTTTTGAGATTCTGTAGAATTTACTTTACACGTCGGATAAAAGCATTGCAGTTTTCGGTCCGATCTGGTCCGGTCCGGTAAACCAACCTTTTATTTAAAGTTTTTATGCCAATTCACTTGCACTTCTAATTTTTATTTAGTCTTATATCTTCAGCAGAATTATTTCAGTGGCGGTGTATACGTCACGATTGAAAAAAAGTAGAGTTGGCGTATTGCCAATCTTTCTTTTGGAGCTTTAGTCTTTAGTCGTGTTATAAAAAAACGAGAAAAAAAGCTCATAACATAGCTCCATAAATTTGGTCATTTTGGTCTAAATTTTCATTAAGCAACTCATTCTCCTTTAATTTAAATACTTATGTCAGTAAGGCTTTCTCGAAATGGCACACCAAAAGAGCTGCAAGTAAACTCAAATGGAAATTCAATAACGAAGCGGAGCTAATTGAACGTTGATATTCTCGGGATTATGCGCACAGGACAGAAACGTTAAGTTGCTTTACAAATTTGTGTATACAAGTCGACTACTTATTTGGAAACACGGACTGAGTCAGCTACATTGAAAGTAACTTTGCGGTTATTACTTGAAAATACAACAGTGAATTGCTTTTGATTTGGATTTTACGAGCTTACAAGAGCTATTGGCATCAAAATGAAATATGAAACAACCACTTTTTTGTCAAAAGTCCTTTATCTTTCTTAGAGTAACGAAACATTTGATCATATAAGTTGCCAACAAACTTAGTGGAATGCTTCAAGTACCCTCGACAAACCAGTCAACCCATTCTTAAAAGAGGAAAACAAGCGCGAAACTCGTACAAAGTGACTTGATATGAACTGGATTGAAATGCTTGGATTTTCATCAGCAATGGAAAAAATGTAGAAGTTAGTTAGTTAGTTTTTTTTACCTTTTTGCTTTTCTTTCCTGTTGTTGTGGCGTCATGTTTTTTAATAAGTTTGTAATATTTTTGCAGTAATATAAATATCGAAATCGGAGCATGTAATTTGTGCAAGAAAATTTCAGAAGAACCATCAATATTGAGCCCAACAATTGATCGTACGAGATCAGATATCTACTCGATGGCTGCAGATCTAAAAGCTTCTCTAAAAATAACCGGTCTTTGTTAACATACTGTAGATAAAAATCGCAGCTGTAAATTAAGGTCTCCGAAGATAGGCTGACAGTGTTTAAAGTACTGGAATCATATATGATTAAATTTGAACTTTGTTCATTCAAAAGTGCGTCTGACTTAGCTGGAAGCCTGGTCAGGTAAAGTAAAGACACCTTCGATAGTACAAGTACACAAGCAAACCGTAGATGGCATAGCATTGAATGGTACATTGTCTAAGAATAACTAAGACCTGGACTTAACATCAAAACAAAGGCGGGACCAAGTAATGGTGAGAAGGAAGCATTGCATCAGAATGACCCAATCATCATTCGAGATAGGCCCGCTTCAAAATGCAGCGTGGGAGCGAGAAGAGTCTAGAGCAAGCTGACAAAAAAAAATTTCAATCAATGCAAATGTATGAAGCAATAAACAATGACGCGAGAGTAGACAATGCAAATGTTCGAAACAATACACAACGCTGCATTGTGAATCGGGCAATATACTAATCAAGTCAAGACAAAAGATTAAGCTCATCTGAACGAAGTGAAATCGCAAATTCTGTAGCGAACGCCGTCCAAAAAGCTTTCCTCAAAAGAAAAAACGAACCATTAGAGGTTCACTTATAGCACAAAAATTTATGACTGCGGTCCCTCAAAGCTGTAAAAAAATCAAGCTTGCCGCCGTATTTCTCGGGATGGAATCAGAACCAAAAGAGTACTTCTAATAAAAGTGGAAAAACGTTTCGAAACTTCGAGATGAACAAACTATTTAAATACGGATTTGAATGGAACCTTCGTTGTGCGAGTCCGATTCGCACTTGGCCAATTGTTTTTAATGAATAATCAACTCATCCCTAATATACAAAAAATTTGGTATATTTGGGATGGGTTGATCATCCAGATAATTACAAAGAAGCATGGACCAGTTTGCAGGATCGATACAAAAATGTAAATGTAAATGTAATCAGGTCAACCCTTCTTAAAAAAATTATCGAGCAGCTTGCTCAGAAACAATAGTAAGCATCTGCGGAATGTCTTATGACATTTGAAACATTGGTATGGATACCAGCACATGGGATCCGCAGTGAAAAAACTTGACCCAAACACAAAAACGCTTGCAAGACGCCAAAAGAACTATTTATAAGTCACATTCTCCACAAAAACATCTCAGAAGATGTGTGGAATCGGATCACAGTAATTTCTTTCAGAAAACCAATCAAACGTATATAAATCGCACAGAAGTATAAGTGTTGTTGTAACTGCCTATACAACCGATTCTGTTTCTTTCTTGCGCATCAGTTTTCAAAATATGCTCAAAAAGCAGTAAGCAGATGGTCGATTGCCTAAACAAATAAAGACTACATAAAGGACGTATAAATATAAAAAAGCAACTCAAACGCTATACAATTTCTTCAACACATAAAATCGTTCACCATATCGCACCCCTAATCCGTCGTTAGCACATTTTTAATGAATTCTAAAATTTTAAGCTTAAATGATACGTAATTTTATCCAAAAAAGTGTCATTCTTTTACTTCTCATAACTTTTTCCTGGTGTCAATTTGAAACAAAAAAAAAACTAATTATTTCCTTTAATCCTAGAGGACAACGGTCAAGGATGGAAACAAAATCGGTTTTTAATGTTTACATTTTGTCGCTGTTAATATTTATTAAGGTTCGTTAAAACAACATGCCCAAAAATAATTTTAGATAATCTTCTTGGACACAGGACGATCGCCGCAAATAACTTGTGCTCCTTTTGTTAATATAAAATGAAAAGATAGCATCAACTTTTAATTGCTTTTAAGTCGTTAAAGGAGGCTTTTCAATATCAGGCTGTAAGGCTGCATTTGAATCCTTTAAGGAGAGAGTGAGGACCTGGAGGTATAAATGGGTTAGCACTCATTAAAATTCAACTATTTTGGGTCTCTTTCTAATTCCAATTCTACTTTGTTTTATTGATCAAATAAACCTTCTTAAATACTTCCTTATTGAAGCGAACAAGTCCTTACTAGAATCTAATATCATGATGAAATACAAACAGAACCATGAGCCATGAATATTTATAAATTTGTATTTCGTTGACAGAATCCTTTCTCATAAAATCGAAGGAAGGAATGTTGTGCACGTTTTAGCAAAGAGAAAGTTCCTAACACTTTTCGTCAGTTTTATGCCTGAAAGCTTTTTATTCAATCTACTCGGATTGAGATCGAATAACTTGCGATTTTATGTAAGACAAAAATACGTGACCTTTCGTTTCGCAGAAATGTAACGCTTGATGTACTATTAAATATGCTCGTATTTAAAAAAGGATATTTCTTTTTATTAATAAGCAGATCAGAATAATCTGCAAAAATATTTTATAAAGCCCTGATAAGGTTACATTTGGGCTTCAATATCAATATCACGTGTTAAAATGTAACATACAAATTTAATGGAGATATTTTTATGGCTCAGTGTCCCACGTGATGGAGGCACATGTATGTTATGCATAAAGGATTCCTCCAGGATAAAATGTTGTACGTTATTTTTCGTTGTTTTTATGACTTTCTGGGTGCGAGACTTGTTCGAGTCATAAAATTCAAATAAAAAACTTGATGTTAGAATACTGAAACCATTTTACTTATTTCAGCTTATTCAAAGGTACCAAAATAATATGCAGACAGGTGGAAACGTATACTAAGGATTTTTGTTGTTTCCCGTGAGACTGTACACGAAAAATGGTTATGACAATGTTATATTTTTTAAAGTTTATACGTCTAGAACTGGATCTTAGAAATGAAAATTCTTGGCATTCTAGATGTCATCATTTTGATTGTTGCCTGAAGTATATCCTTCCATCTTCTTTTACGTTATTTATTTATTCAAACACAAACCACTTTATTTATTTATTATCATGTTCTTCTTACAGAATAAGAAAAAGTATAAATTTAAATTAAACTAGAGTAATAATTCAACAAATTTATTAATCAGCTTTACATGATTCGTGTTGATAAAGAATTTACTGAAATATTTATAATGAAAGCGGAATCATAAATCCAATCAATTTTATATTATTCCTAACGAAAATATATTATTATAATTATAAATTTATTATTCAAATTTAAATATACTGAAAAATGCACTCAAAAAAATCATGAATTTATATGAGTTAATTTATGAACGAAATAGCCGCAGTGCGATCTGAATCCGATGTGCAGTGGTGTTTTTGATTTGATTTTATGAAAAAAAAAAAATGCAGACTTCGACTTAAATACAAAAGTTATTAAAAAAAGTTCACAACGTGTCAATCTGTCAAACCAATTGTCAACAGTGACATTGCAAAGCTAGGTGTTTTTGTAAGCTCACACGTGTTCAGTTTGAAAAGTTGCAAAAACAACATTCAATATTTTTACCGTTGTGGTTTTTTTTTAAATAACTGAACAAATTTTGAAATGGAGTCCACGTCCAGAGTTTTTTTTGCAAAATTCTGCTGGACTATAGCCCATGATTTCAAATTGCACTTTTTTGGCGAAATCGCAAATATGGTTTTCTGAGGTATTAATAATCACGAGGTTCTCAAATTAAGTGCGTATTTTAAATTTAAGCTCTGAGGTCCCTTTAATAACATAAATATTGAAATACAAAATCCGAGGTTTTTTTGCAAAATTCTGCTGGACTATAGCCCATGATTTCAAAATGCACTTTTTTGGCGAAATCGCAAATATGGTTTTCTGAGGTATTAATAACCACGAGTATCACAAACTGAGTGCGAATTTTAAATTTCAGCTCTGAGGTCCTTTTAATAACATAAATATTGAAATACAAATTCCGAGGTTTTTTTGCAAAATTCTGCTGGACTATAGCCCATGATTTCAAAATGCACTTTTTTGGCGAAATCGCAAATATGGTTTTCTGAGGTATTAATAACCACGAGATTCTCAAATTAAGTGCGTATTTTAAATTTCAGCTCTGAGTTCCTTTTAATAACAAAAATATTGAAATACAAAATACGAGGTTTTTTTGCAAAATTCTGCTGGACTATAGCCCATGATTTCAAAATGCACTTTTTTGGCGAAATCGCAAATATGGTTTTCTGAGGTATTAATAACCACGAGTATCACAAACTGAGTGCGTATTTTAAATTTCAGCTCTGAGGTCCTTTTAATAACATAAATATTGAAATACAAAATACGAGGTTTTTTTGCAAAATTCTGCTGGACTAAAGCCTATGATTTCAAAATACACTTTTTTGGCGAAATCGAAATTATGGTTTTCTGAGATGCCGATACCCACGAGTATCCCAAACTGACTGCGTATTTTAAATTTCAGCTCTGAGGTCCTTTTAATAACAAAAATATTGAAATACAAAATCCGAGGTTTTTTTTGCAAAATTCTGCTGGACTATAGCCCATGATTTCAAAATGCACTTTTTTGGCGAAATCGCAAATATGGTTTTCTGAGGTATTAATAACCACGAGTATCACAAACTGAGTGCGTATTTTAAATTTCAGCTCTGAGGTCCTTTTAATAACATAAATATTGAAATACAAAATACGAGGTTTTTTTGCAAAATTCTGCTGGACTATAGCCCATGATTTCAAAATGCACTTTTTTGGCGAAATCGCAAATATGGTTTTCTGAGGTATTTGTAACCACGAGTATCACAAACTGAGTGCGTATATTAAATTTCAGCTCTGAGGTCCTTTTAATAACATAAATATTGAAATACAAAATCCGAGGTTTTTTTGCAAAATTCTGCTGGACTATAGCCCATGATTTCAAAATGCACTTTTTTGGCGAAATCGCAAATATGGTTTTCTGAGGAATTAATAACCACGAGTATCACAAACTGAGTGCGTATATTAAATTTCAGCTCTGAGGTCCTTTTAATAACATAAATATTGAAATACAAGATCCGAGGTTTTTTTGCAAAATTCTGCTGGACTATAGCCCATGATTTCAAAATGCACTTTTTTGGCGAAATCGCAAATATGGTTTTCTGAGGTATTAATAACCACGAGTATCACAAACTGAGTGCGTATTTTAAATTTCAGCTCTGAGGTCCTTTTAATAACATAAATATTGAAATACAAAATCCGAGGTTTTTTTGCAAAATTCTGCTGGACTGAATCCCATGATTTCAAAATACACTTTTTTGGCGAAATCGTAATTATGGTTTTTTGAGATGCCGATACCCACGAGTATCCCAAACTGAGTGCGTATTTTAAATTTCAGCTCTGAGGTCCTTTTAATAACAAAAATATTGAAATACAAAATCCGAGGTTTTTTTTGCAAAATTCTGCTGGACTATAGTTCATGAATTCAAAATGCACTTTTTTGGCGAAATCGCAAATATGGTTTTCTGAGGTACTAATAACAACGAGATTCTCAAATTAAGTGCGTATTTTATATTTCAACTCTGAGGTCCTTTGAATAACAAAAATATTGAAATACAAAATCCGAGGTTTTTTTTCAAAATTCTGCTGGACTATAGCCCATGATTTCAAAATGCACTTTTTTGGCGAAATCGCAAATATGGTTTTCTGAGGTATTAATAATTACGAGTATCACAAACTGAGTGGGTATTTTAAATTTCAGCTCTGAAATCCTTTTAATAACAAAAATATTGAAATACAAAATCAGAGGTTTTTTGCAAAATTCTGCTGGACTATAGCCCATGATTTCAAAATGCACTTTTTTGGCGAAATCGCAATTATAGTTTTCTGAGATGCCGATACCCACGAGTATCCCAAACTGAGTGCGTATTTTAAATTTCAGCTCTGAGGTCCTTTTAATAACAAAAATATTGAATTACAAAATCCGAGGTTTTTTTTGCAAAATTCTGCTGGACTATAGCCCATGATTTCAAAATGCACTTTTTTGGCGAAATCTTAATTATGGTCTTTTGAGATGCCGATACCCACGAGTATCCCAAACTGAGTGCGTATTTAAAATTTCAGCTCTGAGGTCCTTTTAATAACAAAAATATTGAAATACAAAATCCGAGGTTTTTTTGCAAAATTCTGCTGGACTATAGCCCATGATTTCAAAATGCACTTTTTTGGCGAAATCGCTAATATGGTTTTCTGAGGTATTAATAACCACGAGTATCACAAACTGAGTGCGTATTTTAAATTTCAGCTCTGAAGTCCTTTTAATAACAAAAATATTGAAATACGAAATCCGAGGTTTTTTTGCAAAATTCTGCTGGACTATAGCCCATGATTTCAAAATGCACTTTTTTGGCGAAATCGCTAATATGGTTTTCTGAGGTATTAATTACCACGAGTATCACAAACTGAGAGCGTATTTTAAATTTCAGCTCTGAGGTCCTTTTAATAACATAAATATTGAAATACAAAATCCGAGGTTTTTTTGCAAAATTCTGCTGGACTATAGCCCATGATTTCAAAATGCACTTTTTTGGCGAAATCGCAATTATGGTTTTTTGAGATGCCGATACCCACGAGTATCCCAAACTGAGTGCATATTTAAAATTTCAGCTCTGAGGTCCTTTTAATAACAAAAATATTGAAATACAAAATCCGAGGTTTTTTTGCAAAATTCTGCTGGACTATAGCCCATGATTTCAAAATGAATTTTTTTGGCGAAATCGCAATTATAGTTTTCTGAGGTATTAATAACCACGAGTATCACAAACTGAGTGCGTATTTTAAATTTCAGCTCTGAGGTCCTTTTAATAACAAAAATATTGAAATACAAAATCCGAGGTTTTTTTGCAAAATTCTGCTGGACTATAGCCCATGATTTCAAAATGCACTTTTTTGGCGAAATCGCTAATATGGTTTTCTGAGGTATTAATAACCACGAGTATCACAAACTGAGTGCGTATTTTAAATTTCAGCTCTGAAGTCCTTTTAATAACAAAAATATTGAAATACGAAATCCGAGGTTTTTTTGCAAAATTCTGCTGGACTATAGCCCATGATTTCAAAATGCACTTTTTTGGCGAAATCGCTAATATGGTTTTCTGAGGTATTAATAACCACGAGATTCCCAAATTAAGTGCGTATTTTAAATTTCAGCTCTGAGGTCCTTTTAATAACAAAAATATTGAAATACAAAATCCGAGGCTTTTTTGCAAAATTCTGCTGGACTATAGCCCATGATTTCAAAATGAACTTTTTTGGCGAAATCGCAATTATAGTTTTCTGAGATGCCGATACCCACGAGTATCCCGAACTGAGTGCGTATTTTAAATTTCAGCTCTGAGGTCCTTTTAATAACAAAAATATTGAAATATAAAATCCGAGATTTTTTTGCAAAATTCTGCTGGACTATAGCCCATGATTTCAAAATGCACTTTTTTGGCGAAATCGCAAATATGGTTTTCTGAGGTATTAATAACCACGAGTATCACAAACTGAGAGCGTATTTTAAATTTCAGCTCTGAGGTCCTTTTAATAATAGAAATATTGAAATACGAAATCCGAGGTTTTTTTGCAAAATTCTGCTGGACTATAGCCCATGATTTCAAAATACACTTTTTTGGCGAAATCGCAATTATGGTTTTCTGAGATGCCGATACCCACGAGTATCCCAAACTGAGTGCGTATTTTAAATTTCAGCTCTGAGGTCCTTTTAATAACAAAAATATTGAAATACAAAATCCGAGGTTTTTTTGCAAAATTCTGCTGGACTATAGCCCATGATTTCAAAATACACTTTTTTGGCGAAATCGCAATTATGGTTTTCTGAGATGCCGATACCCACGAGTATCCCAAACTGAGTGCGTATTTTAAATTTCAGCTCTGAGGTCCTTTTAATAACAAAAATATTGAAATACAAAATCCGAGGTTTTTCTTTGCAAAATTCTGCTGGACTATAGCCCATGATTTCAAAATGCACTTTTTTGGCGAAATCGCAATTATGGTTTTTTGAGATGCCGATACCCACGAGTATCCCAAACTGAGTGCATATTTAAAATTTCAGCTCTGAGGTCCTTTTAATAACAAAAATATTGAAATACAAAATCCGAGGTTTTTTTGCAAAATTCTGCTGGACTATAGCCCATGATTTCAAAATGCACTTTTTTGGCGAAATCGCAATTATGGTTTTTTGAGATGCCGATACCCACGAGTATCCCAAACTGAGTGCATATTTAAAATTTCAGCTCTGAGGTCCTTTTAATAACAAAAATATTGAAATACAAAATCCGAGGTTTTTTTGCAAAATTCTGCTGGACTATAGCCCATGATTTCAAAATGCACTTTTTTGGCGAAATCGCAATTATGGTTTTTTGAGATGCCGATACCCACGAGTATCCCAAACTGAGTGCATATTTAAAATTTCAGCTCTGAGGTCCTTTTAATAACAAAAATATTGAAATACAAAATCCGAGGTTTTTTTGCAAAATTCTGCTGGACTATAGCCCATGATTTCAAAATGCACTTTTTTGGCGAAATCGCAAATATGGTTTTCTGAGGTATTAATAACTACGAGTATCACAAACTGAGTGCGTATTTTAAATTTCAGCTCTGAGGTCCTTTTAATAACAAAAATATTGAAATACAAAATCCGAGGTTTTTTTGCAAAATTCTGCTGGACTATAGCCCATGATTTCAAAATGCACTTTTTTGGCGAAATCGCAATTATGGTTTTTTGAGATGCCGATATTCACGAGTATCCCAAACTGAGTGCATATTTAAAATTTCAGCTCTGAGGTCCTTTTAATAACAAAAATATTGAAATACAAAATCCGAGGTTTTTTTGCAAAATTCTGCTGGACTATAGCCCATGATTTCAAAATGCACTTTTTTGGCGAAATCGCAAATATGGTTTTCTGAGGTATTAATAACCACGAGTATCACAAACTGAGTGCGTATTTTAAATTTCAGCTCTGAGGTCCTTTTAATAATAGAAATATTGAAATACGAAATCCGAGGTTTTTTTGCAAAATTCTGCTGGACTATAGCCCATGATTTCAAAATACACTTTTTTGGCGAAATCGCAATTATGGTTTTTTGAGATGCCGATACCCACGAGTATCCCAAACTGAGTGCATATTTAAAATTTCAGCTCTGAGGTCCTTTTAATAACAAAAATATTGAAATACAAAATCCGAGGTTTTTTTGCAAAATTCTGCTGGACTATAGCCCATGATTTCAAAATGCACTTTTTTGGCGAAATCGCAATTATGGTTTTTTGAGATGCCGATATTCACGAGTATCCCAAACTGAGTGCATATTTAAAATTTCAGCTCTGAGGTCCTTTTAATAACAAAAATATTGAAATACAAAATCCGAGGTTTTTTTTGCAAAATTCTGCTGGACTATAGCCCATGATTTCAAAATGCACTTTTTTGGCGAAATCGCAAATATGGTTTTCTGAGGTATTAATAACTACGAGTATCACAAACTGAGCGCATATTTAAAATTTCAGCTCTGAGGTCCTTTTAATAACAAAAATATTGAAATACAAAATCCGAGGTTTTTTTGCAAAATTCTGCTGGACTATAGCCCATGATTTCAAAATGCACTTTTTTGGCGAAATCGCAAATATGGTTTTCTGAGGTACTAATTACCACGAGTATCACAAACTGAGAGCGTATTTTAAATTTCAGCTCTGAGGTCCTTTTAATAACATAAATATTGAAATACAAAATCCGAGGTTTTTTTGCAAAATTCTGCTGGACTATAGCCCATGATTTCAAAATGCACTTTTTTGGCGATATCGCAAATATGGTTTTCTGAGGTATTAATAACCACGAGTATCCCAAACTGAGTGCGTATTTTAAATTTCAGCTCTGAGGTCCTTTTAATAACAAAAATATTGAAATACAAAATCCGAGGTTTTTCTTTGCAAAATTCTGCTGGACTATAGCCCATGATTTCAAAATGCACTTTTTTGGCGAAATCGCAATTATGGTTTTTTGAGATGCCGATACCCACGAGTATCCCAAACTGAGTGCATATTTAAAATTTCAGCTCTGAGGTCCTTTTAATAACAAAAATATTGAAATACAAAATCCGAGGTTTTTTTGCAAAATTCTGCTGGACTATAGCCCATGATTTCAAAATGCACTTTTTTGGCGAAATCGCAATTATGGTTTTTTGAGATGCCGATATTCACGAGTATCCCAAACTGAGTGCATATTTAAAATTTCAGCTCTGAGGTCCTTTTAATAACAAAAATATTGAAATACAAAATCCGAGGTTTTTTTGCAAAATTCTGCTGGACTATAGCCCATGATTTCAAAATGCACTTTTTTGGCGAAATCGCAAATATGGTTTTCTGAGGTATTAATAACTACGAGTATCACAAACTGAGTGCGTATTTTAAATTTCAGCTCTGAGGTCCTTTTAATAACAAAAATATTGAAATACAAAATCCGAGGTTTTTTTGCAAAATTCTGCTGGACTATAGCCCATGATTTCAAAATGCACTTTTTTGGCGAAATCGCAATTATGGTTTTTTGAGATGCCGATATTCACGAGTATCCCAAACTGAGTGCATATTTAAAATTTCAGCTCTGAGGTCCTTTTAATAACAAAAATATTGAAATACAAAATCCGAGGTTTTTTTGCAAAATTCTGCTGGACTATAGCCCATGATTTCAAAATGCACTTTTTTGGCGAAATCGCAAATATGGTTTTCTGAGGTATTAATAATCACGAGGTTCTCAAATTAAGTGCGTATTTTAAATTTAAGCTCTGAGGTCCCTTTAATAACATAAATATTGAAATACAAAATCCGAGGTTTTTTTGCAAAATTCTGTAGCCCATGATTTCAAAATGCACTTTTTTGGCGAAATCGCAAATATGGTTTTCTGAGGTATTAATAATCACGAGGTTCTCAAATTAAGTGCGTATTTTAAATTTAAGCTCTGAGGTCCCTTTAATAACATAAATATTGAAATACAAAATCCGAGGTTTTTTTGCAAAATTCTGCTGGACTATAGCCCATGATTTCAAAATGCACTTTTTTGGCGAAATCGCAAATATGGTTTTCTGAGGTACTAATTACCACGAGTATCACAAACTGAGAGCGTATTTTAAATTTCAGCTCTGAGGTCCTTTTAATAACATAAATATTGAAATACAAAATCCGAGGTTTTTTTGCAAAATTCTGCTGGACTATAGCCCATGATTTCAAAATGCACTTTTTTGGCGAAATCGCAAATATGGTTTTCTGAGGTATTAATAACCACGAGTATCCCAAACTGAGTGCGTATTTTAAATTTAAGCTCTGAGGTCCCTTTAATAACATAAATATTGAAATACAAAATCCGAGGTTTTTTTGCAAAATTCTGCTGGACTATAGCCCATGATTTCAAAATGCACTTTTTTGGCGAAATCGCAAATATGGTTTTCTGAGGTACTAATTACCACGAGTATCACAAACTGAGAGCGTATTTTAAATTTCAGCTCTGAGGTCCTTTTAATAACATAAATATTGAAATACAAAATCCGAGGTTTTTTTGCAAAATTCTGCTGGACTATAGCCCATGATTTCAAAATGCACTTTTTTGGCGATATCGCAAATATGGTTTTCTGAGGTATTAATAACCACGAGTATCCCAAACTGAGTGCGTATTTTAAATTTCAGCTCTGAGGTCCTTTTAATAACAAAAATATTGAAATACAAAATCCGAGGTTTTTTTGCAAAATTCTGCTGGACTATAGCCCATGATTTCAAAATGCACTTTTTTGGCGAAATCGCAATTATGGTTTTTTGAGATGCCGATATTCACGAGTATCCCAAACTGAGTGCATATTTAAAATTTCAGCTCTGAGGTCCTTTTAATAACAAAAATATTGAAATACAAAATCCGAGGTTTTTTTGCAAAATTCTGCTGGACTATAGCCCACGATTTCAAAATGCACTTTTTTGGCGAAATCGCAATTATGGTTTTTTGAGATGCCGATATTCACGAGTATCCCAAACTGAGTGCATATTTAAAATTTCAGCTCTGAGGTCCTTTTAATAACAAAAATATTGAAATACAAAATCCGAGGTTTTTTTGCAAAATTCTGCTGGACTATAGCCCATGATTTCAAAATGCACTTTTTTGGCGAAATCGCAAATATGGTTTTCTGAGGTATTAATAACTACGAGTATCACAAACTGAGTGCGTATTTTAAATTTCAGCTCTGAGGTCCTTTTAATAACAAAAATATTGAAATACAAAATCCGAGGTTTTTTTGCAAAATTCTGCTGGACTATAGCCCATGATTTCAAAATGCACTTTTTTGGCGAAATCGCAATTATGGTTTTTTGAGATGCCGATATTCACGAGTATCCCAAACTGAGTGCATATTTAAAATTTCAGCTCTGAGGTCCTTTTAATAACAAAAATATTGAAATACAAAATCCGAGGTTTTTTTGCAAAATTCTGCTGGACTATAGCCCATGATTTCAAAATGCACTTTTTTGGCGAAATCGCAAATATGGTTTTCTGAGGTATTAATAATCACGAGGTTCTCAAATTAAGTGCGTATTTTAAATTTAAGCTCTGAGGTCCCTTTAATAACATAAATATTGAAATACAAAATCCGAGGTTTTTTTGCAAAATTCTGTAGCCCATGATTTCAAAATGCACTTTTTTGGCGAAATCGCAAATATGGTTTTCTGAGGTATTAATAATCACGAGGTTCTCAAATTAAGTGCGTATTTTAAATTTAAGCTCTGAGGTCCCTTTAATAACATAAATATTGAAATACAAAATCCGAGGTTTTTTTGCAAAATTCTGCTGGACTATAGCCCATGATTTCAAAATGCACTTTTTTGGCGAAATCGCAAATATGGTTTTCTGAGGTACTAATTACCACGAGTATCACAAACTGAGAGCGTATTTTAAATTTCAGCTCTGAGGTCCTTTTAATAACATAAATATTGAAATACAAAATCCGAGGTTTTTTTGCAAAATTCTGCTGGACTATAGCCCATGATTTCAAAATGCACTTTTTTGGCGAAATCGCAAATATGGTTTTCTGAGGTATTAATAACCACGAGATTCTCAAATTAAGTGCGTATTTTAAATTTCAGCTCTGAGGTCCTTTGAATAACAAAAATATTGAAATACAAAATCCGAGGTTTTTTTGCAAAATTCTGCTGGACTATAGCCCATGATTTCAAAATGCACTTTTTTGGCGAAATCGCAAATATGGTTTTCTGAGGTATTAATAACCACGAGTATCCCAAACTGAGTGCGTATTTTAAATTTCAGCTCTGAGGTCCTTTTAATAACAAAAATATTGAAATACAAAATCCGAGGTTTTTCTTTGCAAAATTCTGCTGGACTATAGCCCATGATTTCAAAATGCACTTTTTTGGCGAAATCGCAAATATGGTTTTCTGAGGTATTAATAATCACGAGGTTCTCAAATTAAGTGCGTATTTTAAATTTAAGCTCTGAGGTCCCTTTAATAACATAAATATTGAAATACAAAATCCGAGGTTTTTTTGCAAAATTCTGCTGGACTATAGCCCATGATTTCAAAATGCACTTTTTTGGCGAAATCGCAAATATGGTTTTCTGAGGTATTAATAATCACGAGGTTCTCAAATTAAGTGCGTATTTTAAATTTAAGCTCTGAGGTCCCTTTAATAACATAAATATTGAAATACAAAATCCGAGGTTTTTTTGCAAAATTCTGTAGCCCATGATTTCAAAATGCACTTTTTTGGCGAAATCGCAAATATGGTTTTCTGAGGTATTAATAATCACGAGGTTCTCAAATTAAGTGCGTATTTTAAATTTAAGCTCTGAGGTCCCTTTAATAACATAAATATTGAAATACAAAATCCGAGGTTTTTTTGCAAAATTCTGCTGGACTATAGCCCATGATTTCAAAATGCACTTTTTTGGCGAAATCGCAAATATGGTTTTCTGAGGTACTAATTACTACGAGTATCACAAACTGAGAGCGTATTTTAAATTTCAGCTCTGAGGTCCTTTTAATAACATAAATATTGAAATACAAAATCCGAGGTTTTTTTGCAAAATTCTGCTGGACTATAGCCCATGATTTCAAAATGCACTTTTTTGGCGAAATCGCAAATATGGTTTTCTGAGGTATTAATAACCACGAGATTCTCAAATTAAGTGCGTATTTTAAATTTCAGCTCTGAGGTCCTTTGAATAACAAAAATATCGAAATACAAAATCCGAGGTTTTTTTGCAAAATTCTGCTGGACTATAGCCCATGATTTCAAAATGCACTTTTTTGGCGAAATCGCAAATATGGTTTTCTGAGGTATTAATAACCACGAGTATCCCAAACTGAGTGCGTATTTTAAATTTCAGCTCTGAGGTCCTTTTAATAACAAAAATATTGAAATACAAAATCCGAGGTTTTTCTTTGCAAAATTCTGCTGGACTATAGCCCATGATTTCAAAATGCACTTTTTTGGCGAAATCGCAATTATGGTTTTTTGAGATGCCGATACCCACGAGTATCCCAAACTGAGTGCATATTTAAAATTTCAGCTCTGAGGTCCTTTTAATAACAAAAATATTGAAATGCAAAATCCGAGGTTTTTTTGCAAAATTCTGCTGGACTATAGCCCATGATTTCAAAATGCACTTTTTTGGCGAAATCGCAAATATGGTTTTCTGAGGTATTAATAACTACGAGTATCACAAACTGAGTGCGTATTTTAAATTTCAGCTCTGAGGTCCTTTTAATAACAAAAATATTGAAATACAAAATCCGAGGTTTTTTTGCAAAATTCTGCTGGACTATAGCCCATGATTTCAAAATGCACTTTTTTGGCGAAATCGCAATTATGGTTTTTTGAGATGCCGATATTCACGAGTATCCCAAACTGAGTGCATATTTAAAATTTCAGCTCTGAGGTCCTTTTAATAACAAAAATATTGAAATACAAAATCCGAGGTTTTTTTGCAAAATTCTGCTGGACTATAGCCCATGATTTCAAAATGCACTTTTTTGGCGAAATCGCAAATATGGTTTTCTGAGGTATTAATAACCACGAGATTCTCAAATTAAGTGCGTATTTTAAATTTCAGCTCTGAGGTCCTTTGAATAACAAAAATATTGAAATACAAAATCCGAGGTTTTTTTGCAAAATTCTGCTGGACTATAGCCCATGATTTCAAAATGCACTTTTTTGGCGAAATCGCAAATATGGTTTTCTGAGGTATTAATAACCACGAGTATCCCAAACTGAGTGCGTATTTTAAATTTCAGCTCTGAGGTCCTTTTAATAACAAAAATATTGAAATACAAAATCCGAGGTTTTTCTTTGCAAAATTCTGCTGGACTATAGCCCATGATTTCAAAATGCACTTTTTTGGCGAAATCGCAATTATGGTTTTTTGAGATGCCGATACCCACGAGTATCCCAAACTGAGTGCATATTTAAAATTTCAGCTCTGAGGTCCTTTTAATAACAAAAATATTGAAATACAAAATCCGAGGTTTTTTTGCAAAATTCTGCTGGACTATAGCCCATGATTTCAAAATGCACTTTTTTGGCGAAATCGCAAATATGGTTTTCTGAGGTATTAATAACTACGAGTATCACAAACTGAGTGCGTATTTTAAATTTCAGCTCTGAGGTCCTTTTAATAACAAAAATATTGAAATACAAAATCCGAGGTTTTTTTGCAAAATTCTGCTGGACTATAGCCCATGATTTCAAAATGCACTTTTTTGGCGAAATCGCAATCATGGTTTTTTGAGATGCCGATATTCACGAGTATCCCAAACTGAGTGCATATTTAAAATTTCAGCTCTGAGGTCCTTTTAATAACATAAATATTGAAATACAAAATCCGAGGTTTTTTTGCAAAATTCTGCTGGACTATAGCCCATGATTTCAAAATGCACTTTTTTGGCGAAATCGCAATTATGGTTTTTTGAGATGCCGATACCCACGAGTATCCCAAACTGAGTGCATATTTAAAATTTCAGCTCTGAGGTCCTTTTAATAACAAAAATATTGAAATACAAAATCCGAGGTTTTTTTGCAAAATTCTGCTGGACTATAGCCCATGATTTCAAAATGCACTTTTTTGGCGAAATCGCAAATATGGTTTTCTGAGGTATTAATAACTACGAGTATCACAAACTGAGTGCGTATTTTAAATTTCAGCTCTGAGGTCCTTTTAATAACAAAAATATTGAAATACAAAATCCGAGGTTTTTTTGCAAAATTCTGCTGGACTATAGCCCATGATTTCAAAATGCACTTTTTTGGCGAAATCGCAATTATGGTTTTTTGAGATGCCGATATTCACGAGTATCCCAAACTGAGTGCATATTTAAAATTTCAGCTCTGAGGTCCTTTTAATAACATAAATATTGAAATACAAAATCCGAGGTTTTTTTGCAAAATTCTGCTGGACTATAGCCCATGATTTCAAAATGCACTTTTTTGGCGAAATCGCAAATATGGTTTTCTGAGGTATTAATAACCACGAGTATCCCAAACTGAGTGCGTATTTTAAATTTCAGCTCTGAGGTCCTTTTAATAACAAAAATATTGAAATACAAAATCCGAGGTTTTTCTTTGCAAAATTCTGCTGGACTATAGCCCATGATTTCAAAATGCACTTTTTTGGCGAAATCGCAATTATGGTTTTTTGAGATGCCGATACCCACGAGTATCCCAAACTGAGTGCATATTTAAAATTTCAGCTCTGAGGTCCTTTTAATAACAAAAATATTGAAATACAAAATCCGAGGTTTTTTTGCAAAATTCTGCTGGACTATAGCCCATGATTTCAAAATGCACTTTTTTGGCGAAATCGCAATTATGGTTTTTTGAGATGCCGATATTCACGAGTATCCCAAACTGAGTGCATATTTAAAATTTCAGCTCTGAGGTCCTTTTAATAACAAAAATATTGAAATACAAAATCCGAGGTTTTTTTGCAAAATTCTGCTGGACTATAGCCCATGATTTCAAAATGCACTTTTTTGGCGAAATCGCAAATATGGTTTTCTGAGGTGTTAATAACCACGAGATTCTCAAATTAAGTGCGTATTTTAAATTTCAGCTCTGAGGTCCTTTGAATAACAAAAATATTGAAATACAAAATCCGAGGTTTTTTTGCAAAATTCTGCTGGACTATAGCCCATGATTTCAAAATGCACTTTTTTGGCGAAATCGCAAATATGGTTTTCTGAGGTATTAATAACCACGAGTATCCCAAACTGAGTGCGTATTTTAAATTTCAGCTCTGAGGTCCTTTTAATAACAAAAATATTGAAATACAAAATCCGAGGTTTTTTTGCAAAATTCTGCTGGACTATAGCCCATGATTTCAAAATACACTTTTTTGGCGAAATCGCAAATATGGTTTTCTGAGATGCCGATATCCACGAGTATCCCAAACTGAGTGCGTATTTTAAATTTCAGCTCTGAAATCCTTTTAATAACAATAATATTGAAATACCAAAGCAGAGGTTTTTTTGCAAAATTCTGCTGGACTATAGCCCATGATTTCAAAATGCACTTTTTTGGCGAAATCGCTAATATGGTTCTCTGAGGTATTAATAACCACGAGATTCCCAAATTAAGTGCGTATTTTAAATTTCAGCTCTGAGGTCCTTTTAATAACAAAAATATTGAAATACGAAATCCGAGGTTTTTTTGCAAAATTCTGCTGGACTATAGCCCATGATTTCAAAATGCACTTTTTTGGCGAAATCGCAAATATGGTTTTCTGAGATGCCGATATCCACGAGTATCCCAAACTGAGTGCGTATTTTAAATTTCAGCTCTGAAATCCTTTTAATAACAAAAATATTGAAATACAAAATCCGAGATTTTTTTGCAAAATTCTGCTGGACTATAGCCCATGATTTCAAAATGCACTTTTTTGGCGAAATCGCTAATATGGTTTTCTGAGGTATTAATAACCACGAGTATCACAAACTGATGGACTATGGCCCATGATTTCAAAATGCACTTTTTTGGCGAAATCGCAAATATGGTTTTCTGAGGTATTAATAACCACGAGTATCACAAACTGAGTGCGTATTTTAAATTTCAGCTCTGAGGTCCTTTTAATAACAAAAATATTGAAATACAAAATCCGAGGTTTTTTTTGCAATATTCTGCTGGACTATGGCCCATGATTTCAAAATGCACTTTTTTGGCGAAATCGCAAATATGGTTTTCTGAGGTATTAATAACCACGAGTATCACAAACTGAGTGCGTATTTTAAATTTCAGCTCTGAGGTCCTTTTAATAACAAAAATATTGAAATACAAAATCCGAGTTTTTTTTTGCAATATTCTGCTGGACTATAGCCCATGATTTCAAAATGCACTTTTTTGGCGAAATCGCAAATATGGTTTTCTGAGGTATTAATAACCACGAGTATCACAAACTGATGGACTATGGCCCATGATTTCAAAATGCACTTTTTTGGCGAAATCGCAAATATGGTTTTCTGAGGTATTAATAACCACGAGTATCACAAACTGAGTGCGTATTTTAAATTTCAGCTCTGAGGTCCTTTTAATAACAAAAATATTGAAATACAAAATCCGAGTTTTTTTTTGCAATATTCTGCTGGACTATAGCCCATGATTTCAAAATGCACTTTTTTGGCGAAATCGCAAATATGGTTTTCTGAGGTATTAATAACCACGAGTATCACAAACTGAGTGCGTATTTTAAATTTCAGCTCTGAGGTCCTTTTAATAACAAAAATATTGAAATACAAAATCCGAGGTTTTTTTGCAAAATTCTGCTGGACTATAGCCCATGATTTCAAAATGCACTTTTTTGGCGAAATCGCTAATGTGGTTTTCTGAGGTATTAATAACCACGAGTATCACAAACTGAGTGCGTATTTCAGCTCTGAGTTCCTTTTAATAACAAAAATATTGAAATACAAAATCCGAGGTTTTTTTGCAAAATTCTGCTGGACTATAGCCCATGATTTCAAAATGAACTTTTTTGGCGAAATCGCAATTATAGTTTTCTGAGGTATTAATAACCACGAGTATCACAAACTGAGTGCGTATTTTAAATTTCAGCTCTGAGGTCCTTTTAATAACAAAAATATTGAAATACAAAATCCGAGGTTTTTTTGCAAAATTCTGCTGGACTATAGCCCATGATTTCAAAATGCACTTTTTTGGCGAAATCGCTAATATGGTTTTTTGAGGTATTAATAACCACGAGTATCACAAACTGAGTGCGTATTTTAAATTTCAGCTCTGAGGTCCTTTTAATAACAAAAATATTGAAATACAAAATCCGAGGTTTTTTTGCAAAATTCTGCTGGACTATAGCCCATGATTTCAAAATGCACTTTTTTGGCGAAATCGCTTATATGGTTTTCTGAGGTATTAATAACCACGAGATTCCCAAATTAAGTGCGTATTTTTAATTTCAGCTCTGAGGTCCTTTTAATAACAAAAATATTGAAATACAAAATCCGAGGTTTTTTTGCAAAATTCTGCTGGACTATAGCCCATGATTTCAAAATGCACTTTTTTGGCGAAATCGCAAATATGGTTTTCTGAGATGCCGATACCCACGAGTATCCCAAACTGAGTGCGTATTTTAAATTTCAGCTCTGAAATCCTTTTAATAACAAAAATATTGAAATACGAAATCAGAGGTTTTTTTGCAAAATTCTGCTGGACTATAGCCCATGATTTCAAAATGCACTTTTTTGGCGAAATCGCAAATATGGTTTTCTGAGATGCCGATACCCACGAGTATCCCAAACTGAGTGCGTATTTTAAATTTCAGCTCTGAAATCCTTTTAATAACAAAAATATTGAAATACAAAATCAGAGGTTTTTTTGCAAAATTCTGCTGGACTATAGCCCATGATTTCAAAATGCACTTTTTTGGCGAAATCGCAATTATGGTTTTCTGAGATGCCGATACCCACGAGTATCCCAAACTGAGTGCGTATTTTAAATTTCAGCTCTGAGGTCCTTTTAATAACAAAAATATTGAAATACAAAATCCGAGGTTTTTTTGCAAAATTCTGCTGGACTATAGCCCATGATTTCAAAATACACTTTTTTGGCGAAATCGCAATTATGGTTTTCTGAGATGCCGATACCCACGAGTATCCCAAACTGAGTGCGTATTTTAAATTTCAGCTCTGAAGTCCTTTTAATAACAAAAATATTGAAATACGAAATCCGAGGTTTTTTTGCAAAATTCTGCTGGACTATAGCCCATGATTTCAAAATGCACTTTTTTGGCGAAATCGCAAATATGGTTTTCTGAGATGCCGATATCCACGAGTATCCCAAACTGAGTGCGTATTTTAAATTTCAGCTCTGAAATCCTTTTAATAACAAAAATATTGAAATACCAAAGCAGAGGTTTTTTTGCAAAATTCTGCTGGACTATAGCCCATGATTTCAAAATGCACTTTTTTGGCGAAATCGCTAATATGGTTTTCTGAGGTATTAATAACCACGAGATTCCCAAATTAAGTGCGTATTTTAAATTTCAGCTCTGAGGTCCTTTTAATAACAAAAATATTGAAATACAAAATCCGAGGTTTTTTTGCAAAATTCTGCTGGACTATAGCCCATGATTTCAAAATACACTTTTTTGGCGAAATCGCAATTATGGTTTTCTGAGATGCCGATACCCACGAGTATCCCAAACTGAGTGCGTATTTTAAATTTCAGCTCTGAAGTCCTTTTAATAACAAAAATATTGAAATACGAAATCCGAGGTTTTTTTGCAAAATTCTGCTGGACTATAGCCCATGATTTCAAAATGCACTTTTTTGGCGAAATCGCAAATATGGTTTTCTGAGATGCCGATATCCACGAGTATCCCAAACTGAGTGCGTATTTTAAATTTCAGCTCTGAAATCCTTTTAATAACAAAAATATTGAAATACAAAATCCGAGGTTTTTTTGCAAAATTCTGCTGGACTATAGCCCATGATTTCAAAATGCACTTTTTTGGCGAAATCGCTAATATGGTTTTCTGAGGTATTAATAACCACGAGTATCACAAACTGATGGACTATGGCCCATGATTTCAAAATGCACTTTTTTGGCGAAATCGCAAATATGGTTTTCTGAGGTATTAATAACCACGAGTATCACAAACTGAGTGCGTATTTTAAATTTCAGCTCTGAGGTCCTTTTAATAACAAAAATATTGAAATACAAAATCCGAGGTTTTTTTTGCAATATTCTGCTGGACTATGGCCCATGATTTCAAAATGCACTTTTTTGGCGAAATCGCAAATATGGTTTTCTGAGGTATTAATAACCACGAGTATCACAAACTGAGTGCGTATTTTAAATTTCAGCTCTGAGGTCCTTTTAATAACAAAAATATTGAAATACAAAATCCGAGTTTTTTTTTGCAATATTCTGCTGGACTATAGCCCATGATTTCAAAATGCACTTTTTTGGCGAAATCGCAAATATGGTTTTCTGAGGTATTAATAACCACGAGTATCACAAACTGATGGACTATGGCCCATGATTTCAAAATGCACTTTTTTGGCGAAATCGCAAATATGGTTTTCTGAGGTATTAATAACCACGAGTATCACAAACTGAGTGCGTATTTTAAATTTCAGCTCTGAGGTCCTTTTAATAACAAAAATATTGAAATACAAAATCCGAGTTTTTTTTTGCAATATTCTGCTGGACTATAGCCCATGATTTCAAAATGCACTTTTTTGGCGAAATCGCAAATATGGTTTTCTGAGGTATTAATAACCACGAGTATCACAAACTGAGTGCGTATTTTAAATTTCAGCTCTGAGGTCCTTTTAATAACAAAAATATTGAAATACAAAATCCGAGGTTATTTTGCAAAACTCTGCTAGACTATAGCCCATGATTTCAAAATGCACTTTTTGGCGAAATCGCAATTATGGTTTTCTGAGGTGTTAATAACCACGATGATCACAAACTGAGTGCGTATTTTAAATTTCAGCTCTGAGGTCCTTTTAATAACAAAAATATTGAAATACAAAATCCGAGGTTATTTTGCAAAATTCTGCTAGACTATAGCCCATGATTTCAAAATGCACTTTTTTGGCGAAATCGCAAATATGGTTTTCTGAGGTATTAATAACCACGAGTATCACAAACTGAGTGCGTATTTTAAATTTCAGCTCTGAGGTCCTTTTAATAACAAAAATATTGAAATACAAAATCCGAGGTTATTTTGCAAAATTCTGCTAGACTATAGCCCATGATTTCAAAATGCACTTTTTTGGCGAAATCGCAAATATGGTTTTCTGAGGTATTAATAACCACGAGTATCACAAACTGAGTGCGTATTTTAAATTTCAGCTCTGAGGTCCTTTTAATAACAAAAATATTGAAATACAAAATCCGAGGTTATTTTGCAAAACTCTGCTAGACTATAGCCCATGATTTCAAAATGCACTTTTTGGCGAAATCGCAATTATGGTTTTCTGAGGTGTTAATAACCACGATGATCACAAACTGAGTGCGTATTTTAAATTTCAGCTCTGAGGTCCTTTTAATAACAAAAATATTGAAATACAAAATCCGAGGTTATTTTGCAAAACTCTGCTAGACTATTTCATGATGCATGAAATGCACTTTTTGGCGAAATCGCAAATATGGTTTTCAATCGGATGGCGCAAGGTCTGGACTATACGGCAGATGGAGTAGGACATCATTTGCAGCATGTGGCCGAGCATTGTCATGTTGCAAAATAACTTTATCGTGTCTTGCGACCGTTTCCGCCCGTTTTTCCTTCAGTGCTCGGCTCAAACGCATCAATTGTCGTCGGTAGACCTCGCCTGTGATTGTTTCATTCGATTTTAGCAGCTCATAATACACAACACCCTTCTGGTCCCACCAAATGCACAGCATAACCTTCAGGCCATGAATATCCTGAACGGCCGTCGATGTTGAGGCATGTCCGGGGTATCCATACGTTGCCCGACGTTTTGGATTATCGTAATGTACCCATTTTTCATCACCAGTGACGATTCTGTGCAAAAAAGACTTCTTTTTGTGGCGTTCAAGCAGCATTTCGGACATGCAAAATCGGCGTTCGACGTCTCGTGGCTTCAATTCATACGGCGCCCAATGTCCAACCTTTCGGATCGTTCCCATTGCTTTCAAACGACCGCAAATGGTTTGCGATTTCGATTTTTCGATTTGGTGATAATGTCCATTTGAATGTTATCTTTACACCAACACAGTAAGGCCGTCACTCGAAGATACATGTTTGAAATTATGAAGAGCGCTGAATTGAATTGGGATTCGGTCAATATTCCAAGTGGAGTGAGCGACAAAAAACAAGATCTACGATCTCAAATTCCATGTTAATCGAAGTTTAATTAACAACACACGGAAAAGATAAACAAAAATCTCCATTCTATGCTGTAGTAGGCAAAAAAGGGTCAAGAGCTCGTCACTTGTGCATCAACTTCAAAGCTGTCTATGACAACAATCACTGAACTGAAGTATACAACACGGCGGGCGATCCAATTGTCCAATTCGGACCAAGAACCTCGGAATTAATTAAGACTTACATCGGTTTCTGGGATGGATATTGCGGAGGGCAGTTGTCCAAAATGGAAGGTAACATCTTTTTCAAGTCTGTGCAGCTCTTGGGATGTTCAGACTATTTTGAAATCCTTCAAAAAAATAAATATGATTATAGGTAAATAGGTTTCAAGATTATCTCGTTCAAGTCATCGGAATTGTCCTAAATCACGTGCACAAAAAATGTCCTTTTACATAAATGACAAGTTCGATTTCAACGAAACAACATTTAAAAGAAGAATTCAAGAACCAAAATCATTTGGAATCTGTACATTGGCAGGTACATTATTCTTGTCCCTTTGTTAAGATGGCAGTTATTGACATGGAATTTGTCTCCTCGACTGCAAAATAAATCCTATTGAAGGACCTTTTCACCTTCCCACTTTGCCAACAAATTAGTTTGAGTGGCAATTTTTCAAGTGAACCCGGTAGGAAGTTTACGAATCAATGTCCCATATCGACCAGAATTTTGGAAACCACACTCCCAAGAGAAATCTACTCCATTCCATAATCATCTATACCTTCTTTATCATTTGTAAATAAATTGTGAGCCAAAGGCACTGATGGCAACCTCCTTGATGCTAATTTTCAACACTTACAAATAATGAACCACCCTCAGCCCGGACCTGGGCACTTCCGATAAATTTAAGTAATTACTAACCGCTATTCTGGAACAAGCTTATCTTCTGTGGACCATTGATGCACAAAAGACGAAAGATAATTATCTAAATTGAATCACTTTCATAGCAACCAACCAGCAAGTTCCACACCAGCGTGGGTGTGTCCAATGAAGGATAACAGAGGTAAAGGACATCATTGGTATTGTTCACTTGACAAATTGCCTCGTTTCTCATGAATCCAATGCCGCATGAAACGATAAAAACGTTTCTTTTGTCCTGGAAACGAAAGCTCGAGACACGAGTACGAACTATGTTTTTGCGTGCAAAGGATATCAATGAGATCCTTTCATATAAGTCATGGTTTCATTTGTTTTTGGAAAATCAAAAATATTAACAGTCCATGACTCTAAGTGAATCTTGATAAGTTAGTGGTTATGTAAGCAGGGGTGTCCTTATCATATATCCTTTGAGTGAAACGAATTCAAAAATTCTGTGGAAAAATAGCACAAGAATGTTGGCATAACAGATTTCCAAATAAAACTTTTGTTGATTTGATTTTTTTCTTTTTTCAAGGATTCAAGGACGTATATTTGTCAAATTTTAATGTTTTTCTTGGCCCGAGGCAAACAGCGTTTGCATATTTGGTCTTTGTTTCGATTTCAATAATCGAAAAGTCGAAGCGAGTGAGTGCGTCTGCCTCTGAGAATTGAAAAATATTAAAGCTTGGCAAAAGCCATAAGAATTCGGAAAATGGAGGAAAACAAAGTCAGAACCGCCATCGACGAATTTGTGTCTACTGACCGAAAAGGAACCATCGGATTCGTTTGACTAGGAGCTTCGTCGTTCCTCCAAACTCCTTCGCTGCGGAAGGGATCGAATATGAAATATTTTCCACTCAAAGCGACCAAGGACCTCTTTGTCCTCCTTTAACATTGTCCATACTTCTTCGGCATAAAGTAGGACTGGGAGGTCTTTAGTAGAAATATTCTGCTTCTTTACCGTCAAAGCCCAAAAAAACAATAATTGACTTGAGTTATCCTTCGTTTTTCTCCGCACTCGTATCATTTCCAGAGTTTATTGCGGAGACTAGGTAGAAAAAGTCCTTAACTACCTAAAATTTGCATCTGTCTATTAAGACGTTTCGTCCAAGATGTGTTGATGGACCGTTTTTGAAGACAACAGGTTGTTCAACGCAAGACCTATCTAAGCCGCTTCACTCACGATGCTCACAAATGCCTCACTGACAGCCCGTTGAGTCCTTCCGATGATGCCAATGTCATCGGCATATTCAAGACTTTTGGAAGATTGTGCATCTAAAGTTATCGTCTGCATTACTTACGAGCCTCTCGATAACAACCTTTAAAAAGTCGCCTTGTCTTAATCTGATCTTGACGGAGCAACTGCCGTTCTCCATCGTTATCCTGCAAAGCTGGATGAGTTTTAAACGCTATCCGTACTGCTTATAAAACAAGCTTTGTAAGTGACAGTGTTACTCATAGAGTAATACCCATCTTGTCACAGTCATCATTTAGCGTGGTGTTAGTTGTTAGTAAACATAATTATACAGAGATAGCCTAACACCGTACACAAATACACATAAAAAAGAAATGCAAAAATATATTTGATTAGTAACTTCAAATGACAAAAATACAGCAAAATTGAAAATATGAAGCGTGCATGTTAAGAACGGATACGTCCAAAAAGTTTACGCTTGAGTGTCAGTTTACTAGAAACAATGTCGACGATGTAACAGTTAACATAAGCCTGTATTGACATCCGCGTTAGAGGTTCATTGCAGCCGTAGTTCGTACGGTGGTATTTAATGTCAAAAATGTTTGTTGTTCGGGAGTAAAAGGACTTAGCACTAAAATTTACTGGGTTAAAAAGTGCTGCGGAGTCAATATTACCGGCTCAATCCATGATAAATGTTGAAGTGCGAAACGAACAAATTTGCGTTGAACAGACTCGATACGGTCAATATGTGTTAAGAAATACGGTCACCACACATTGGAAGCGTATTCAAGCTGTGGCCTGACAAATGTTGTGTACAGGGTACTTGTTATTAATGGACATTTCAATTCTTTATTCCAGCGCTATATGAAGCCGAGGAGGGAGTTACTTTGTTGACAATTTCCTTAATATGAATTGAGAAGTCAAGATTTTGAGCGAATTGTACACCTAAGTCCCTTGTCAGGTTAACTTTGACCAGCGCAGAACTATTTAAGGTGTACGTATAGATCAGAGGATTACGTTTTCTAGAAAAGGACATGCTAAAACATTTAGAGATGTTTAATGTTAGGCTATTGTTGGAGCACAATTTTGCAAAAGAATTCAGGTCATCCTGTAGAACTCTAGAATTCTTGAGCACACTTACAACATCGTTAGTAGATATAATGAATAACAGAGGGCCTAGGTGGCTACCCTGAGGCACACCTGAGGTAGCGTAAATTGATTTAGAGGTTGTTCCCCTAAATAAGACTTGATAGCTTCGTCCGTCAAGATATGAGCAAATCCATTCCACAAAGGATTCAGGGAATCCAAGGGCTTTCATTTCAAAAGCTATTAGCTTATGGGAAAGCTTATCAAATACCATACTGAAGTCCGTGTAAATTCAGTCGACTTGACCCCCTTCTTCTAATGCTTTATTAGTAAAAGAAGTAAACTCCAGCAAGTTAGTCACAGTGGATTTGTTTTTTTACAAAACCATGCTGTTTGTCAGTGCGGAAAGGCTTGCAACTAAAGTAAAAACTGTCAAAAAAGATAGCCTCGAAGAGTTTAGGCAAACAAGATAGCTTAGCTATAGGTCTATAATTAGTAACATCATCCCTGCAACCTTTTTTGTGTACCGGAATTATGAAACCATTTTTCCATAACTTTGGGAAACCTCTATGGTGAATGGATGCTTGGAATATGAAAGCAAGGGGCCCTGCCAAAGCACTGCCGCAGTTCTTTAAAATTATTGGAAGTATTCCATCAGGTCCGCAAGTGCTGTCATTTGCAAGTCGAGCGAGGTGGTAATTCACGTCATTAGAGGTTATTGATATTGGATTCATGGAACTGGAGCAAAAGCATTCGAGGTGGGTGAACTCTTTTGGGTTGGGTGTAAAATTGTCAGAATCATACGCTGAATTGAAAAAAGATGAAAAAAAGTTGCAAATATCATCTGGCTTTTTGATGGAACAATTCAATTATGAAAGTGTTGAAGGATAGCCATCATCATCAGGGTCAGTTAGAAGGGATATACTCATTCTTTCAGTATATTTATCATAAAGATAAACTGAAAGTAACTGAAATTCCCTATGAATGGATAGGTAACGATCGTGATCATCGGATTTATTGCTTGAAGGATACTTCTTCCATGCTTTATTTCGTCTATTCCGAAGACTACGTAGTTGGTGATTATACCATGGAGCAGTTGATGGCGATCCCTTACGCGTCCGCTTTCGAGGAATAGATGAGACGAAACAATCAAACATGTGTTAATAAAATTGTTCAACCATTTGGTCAACTGTTCCCTTCAAAATATTGTCAAAGTCAATCTTAGAAATTAATTCATTCAGATGATTAAAGTCAGTATTTTTGCAGTCACAATCAATCAATCAATAGTTAAATGTAGAGGAGGATGGTATATGTCAATTTTCGTCATTGGGGAGAGACTACGTTCAACAATGTAGTTACTTGCATTTGTAAAGAAAACCAGGTCAAGTTGACGGTTCATGCAGTTTTTTATACAGCTTAACTGCTGTAAACCACAAGACATTAAAGAATCAAGAAAAATTGACGATTGACATGATAAGTATCCAATTTAAAAGGGATATATTTAAATCACCTTATAATAAAATTTCGTCGAGAGGCTTGCAGTCATCGAAAACATAGCTGATAGCAGCTGAGACACTTTCACAAACAATGTTAGAGCTCGTGGGGGGAATATAGACATTAATAATGAAAATCAGTTTAGATTTGAGTTTAACTGTGACACAGATTATGTCCAGATTTACAGTATTCGGGATTGGAAAGATGCAGCTTGCAAAAGTGTTTCGAATACCAATAATAACACCACCACCTACAGGATCTGTGATGTTTGAGGATCTATCTTTTCGAAAGATTTCGAACTCGGAGGGAAATAGTTCACTATTTAAAAAACTTGGATTGAGCCAAGTTTCAGTCAAAACAATAGCATCATATGCGGAATTATGAGAAGAAAGGAAAAGGCTATGAGACTTAGTACGTAATCCCCGTTCATTTTGATAGAAAAGGGATAATCGCTCTAGTTTTTTTTTGCAGGGATGTCAAAACAAGACAAGGCGCCATACAGCTCGTCTCTTGAAATATTGTTATACGCTGCCTTAAAATCGATGAATAATTGGCGAGTATCGACCTTGAACTTCTGAGTCTTTCCAAGATATGCAGTAGTGTAAATAGTTCCCATCCGACCAAATCTAAGAGATGAGTAAGGCTTTAAAAAGCTGGCTACGCAGTCCATCGGCGTACGAAGCCTTGTTAGACTTAATGTTGGCTATTACGGCCGAGACTTCACTGAGGTCAGGATGACGGAATTCTTGTCTATCATGGAAGGATTTTGGTCGTCGTCGCGGTTATTCCAACTGCAGAAGCAGCTTTTCCATATTCTCAGCACCAAAGGTAGGAGAGAACGCATTGCCTTTCACTTGAAGCTTGATGCTTTTACACACCTCCATGTCATCTCTTTGTAAAAAGACTCCACTTAAAAACTTCGTCAATCTAGTGCCATTATAACAACAGGTTTTTCTTTTTCAAAAGACCCATCAAATCCTTTAAGTTGTATTTCAAAACTTCCACCCTGGAAAAGGCGAAATCCTTCAATCTCCCTCAAAAAAAAAATAACCAAACAGCTTATCTGACACAAAATCGTCCTTGAGCTTAAGTGTATGTTAAGAGGCTTACTCGTATTCACAAACAGTGATCGGAAACATCCTTTTCAGTTCTCATCACCTTCTCGAAGGTGTCCTTCCATCAATGAGAACGGATAAGCAATAAAATTCGTAACATGCCAAGGACTATACAGGATAATTGACATATTGCCGAAATAAACAACTTCTCAATCCCTATCCTTTGATTATTTATTTATTTTTCGACTTCGAATAGTGAAATGTTGGCCAAAGTCGAAATCCTGTACCGATTTCCAAAATTCATCTGAAGTTTCTTGAATTTTTTATCGTGTCGAAAGTGGGGATCCTGTGAAGCTAGAGCATTTTAAAAAATTCAAATAATTCTCTGACCTATATTGCAGTGTCCTTGGACTTTACGAAATCGAAACATGCGGCGGAGATGCGATGTTTGTTAGTTCATAAGCATACTCGAGTCCTTTTTAATCAATTGAAACACCAAGAGACTAAGCTGTGTGGCAGCGGGAGGATAGCAACTGCCACAGACTCAACAGGACCAACCTGATAAATGGGGGTGGTGGTAAACATTAATTGCATGTCGATGGCGAGTGCTTTCCTTTCTCTCTGTCAGTGGCAGACGATTGTGGCTGTTGTCCTGATACACGCTCAAGTATTATATTGGCATCAATATGTCACGTCGAAAAGCAGACACGTTGCTATTGACTGTCAAAGGACAGTCGCATCATGAATTGGAATGCTGGTTAAGGACATTTGTGCAAAGTGATTTCTTTAACATGAAATTTAAATCAATGTTTCCGAACAAGAAGTGTTCCCTGGCCAAAAATAGATTTCACAAATCTAATATTCATTGAATTGGAGATAGTGTATTATTGGGGTCCTGAGAGAACCATTCTCCGTCATGTCTTTATGCAATTGTTTCGTTAAATTTCACTTTCCATGCAAATGGAACAGATCTGTTAAGGGTCAGCTTGAGCACGTGTCGCAGGATAATGTGTACGTTATTGGGTCCTTGCAAATTACACGTTTCCAAGAGTACCATAGTGTGTGTTTCAACAAACAATTTGATAGTGCTTTCGGAGCACCACTCTAACACACTTGGGGAAAGTTGGCACAAAAACCACGAAGGTTCCTGGTCCTGGTTTGGTTGTGGCTATGAATAAATATTTGGACATTCATGTGTACATTTGCAGAGCATTTTGTAAAGAGGATTATAAGTGCTGACTTTGGAGTTGAGTGTTCGTGATCCAGAGATTTTTTGATGTGATAATTTTTTGAACGTGGAAAGTCAAGCGTACTTGGCAATACTGCGAATGGTGTCTTGAGTGTAGCCAGAATTTCCAAATAAATATGTGAAAGAGGATCCTGGCCGAAGTTCAATATTCTTTTCAAAGACTACTAATGAACTTGTAAAACAAAAGTTAACACAATTTCAGTGCTTTATGGTGGTCTGCCGCAAGAGACAATAACGGCCCCAATACTCTTTAACATTTACGTTTCTAAAATGATATGGGATGTTTTTCAATCGATAGGAATTTCCGATGATGCCATTTTTTATGCCCCAAAATAAATACCATACAGAGCGAGGTAAAGTTCTAAAATTTGCAAACTTTTCAGTAAATTTGAAGCCAGACTTTTCTGCACCCCTTTTATTCAGATTCTCGACATAATTAGAAACACTAGCTCTTAGAGCAGACATCGCATCAAGTCCTAATTGAACTTTCTTAAAATAGGAAAAATGCTGCAGAAATGAATCCAAAAGGACTATATTTTCCATCTACATAAGATCAGATGTGAAGATCATTTGGAACCAAGCTTATTTTTTGCGTTCGGACTTATTCGAGTCCAGTCAAGTGGAACAAAAACGATTCTTTGAGTGAAAATGCATGAGAAATACGAGAACGCTCGTTCCAATATTCGGCATAACACCTCTAATAAAAAAACTTTGAGGATCAGAGCCTGAATTTAAGCTGCCTGTCATCTCTCACGGTAGGGGCACGCAGTTTGCAAGCTTCTTGGCATTTGCGACTGCTTGATCTTGGAAACGGAAGATCGGTCTTCCTTATTTTCGTGAAATCGGTGGCTGGCATTCCTAGAACCAAGCAGAAGTGTATTCTGTACTTACATTCCAGAAACATCCTTGTTTGTGTCATATCGTTATAATTTTTTGAGTGCGTTGGTAGCCGAAGCAGCTTATTCACTCACACATCCAGTGGCAACAGCATACAAATTAAAATCTGAGTCTTAAGCCGCCACACAGACTTTCAATTATTTTCCTTGTCCGTTTGTTCGATTTGTGCGAAGTTCATAATTACGGTAATCATAGTCCCACGAGATCTAAACAAATAAAAAATTGATTTGGGTGCGAGTAGGCCAGCCCATACCCTGAACTTTCCATCTCAAGATATAAAAAAGAAATGTAGGTGATACTTTATTTGCCGCCACCGTCAAAATTAATTTGGGTTATGAAAACATAATTCTTTGTCGAGATAAATGGGGGGATTTTGAGGGTCTTATAGAGCGACACTTTAGTTCTTCGAGAGAGGACTTTACTCATTTGTTTTCTAAACCCAAAGAAACAGCGATAAGCATGATTTAATCTTCGTCTTAGCGGAGCCTAGGAAGACAAAATCCCTAACTACCTCAAAGTTATAGCTCTCTATGGTAACGTATTGACCAAGACGTCGCATTCGGGTGTTCTTTCTTGATGACAACATATGCTTCCTTGTGCACCTCGTATACAGCCAAACGAGGCCGTTTCTGTCTGAACACTCATAAACGCAATGTTGACATCAAGCTGCGTTCTTCGATAACCGACAGGCCTTTAAAAGATAGTGCCTCTGGTGTTGCAGCGGCACTTTTGGATTTTTTTTTTTCCAAGTACGATGTTGAAGAACTCTCATGACAATCCATCACCTTGTCTAAAACGTTATTTGACATCAAATGGGTCGGTGACGTCTTTGCCGAACTTAATGGAGTAGCTTGAGATTTCCATCGTCATCCAAGGACGAGCTTGGCAGGGATGCCAAACCTAGACAGGGAAGACAACCTTGAAATTGATGAAAATGTGGTGGTTGCCGATTTGGAGCCTCTAGGTTTTTTCCAAGATCTGTCGGGATGATAATATTTGATCTTTGTTGGAAAATACTGGTCAAAACTACACTGATATGAACTTATCAGTCTTTTGACGAACTGATGTTATAATTTGAACTTTGCAGGCTTCCGTGTGGGTTTGTAATTAAGAGATAATTCTTTTTCATGTAAGTAGAATTTTTCTAAACTACGGTTTACAATTCTGGGTACGTGGATTAAGAAAAAGACCAAAAAAGCGCACATCAAAACATAAAAGGGCCTAAATTTAATAATAGTACTGTTTTAGTTTTTATCGTCTAAAACTTATTTAATTTAGTCAATTAGCTAAATAAACATAATGTAGATGAAACTTTTGGCATTAAAATTGAGCAAAAAAAAAAAAGTTATATGAATTCGTCCGGAAACTGTTGAACGGCAGTGTATATATTTACGCATATTTTTTTATCTGATATGTTAGTTGCAAACTATAATTTTAATTAATTTTGAACTTTTTTATTGGAAAACTAAATTGATATTAATTGAAGAAGTGAGATTGTCTCTTTTGAAATTTTTTTTCGCTATAAAATTCAAAGCTTACGTGTGGCAACTTTTCAAGGACCAAAGGATGTTTCTTGGTCCATGGTATACTTTAAACAAATTTTGAGTCTTAAAAGGGATGTCTGCTTCTTTAATAAAACCTTGATTTGATTTGCCATTTTATTCTTTATTGCTTTCGATTAGTTATGCTCATTTTTATGAAAGATACCCAAAGTGTTGGAGTTAAATTTTATGTGTGATTTCACGTGATTGCTTGCCAGAATAATAATCATTAAATAGGCAATACAGCATGTACACACACTTGCTAATTTTTCGATTGCATAGATCGCAAAGACCCTCCCATTAAATGTCCAGAAATAAAGTTAGTCCTTGTTTTCAATTTTTTATAGTATCAATCATTCTACAGCATTTGAAACATTCCAACGTTGACTGCTTAAGGTAGTTTTCAACATGGGATTGTGTTTTATTTTTTTTTACAAATGTTTATAGTTTCTCGGGAAAATCTAAGTTATCAGTATGTGCGACTATCTCCTTTTCCTTTTCTGCTAGGACCCACACGATTTGACTCTTGATAAAAAACCAAAAAATTGGTATTGTAACCCTATCTTTGGGTATCATTCTATTCAAGTTTACAAGTTTGTCATTTTGCTTATCTACTTTCTATGATTTTTGTTTGAAATCAATTGGTTCAGTTTATATCAGATTGGCCAAGCAATTATTCGGACACATAAGCAGATGAATAGAAATTTGAAGTTTTTGAACAAAAAACTGATGACTCTATAATAGTGTAAGGGTGTATCTCATCCGGAATTATGCAAAAGAAAAAATATAGACTTCTTGTATTCACATATCCCAATTTTTTTCCAAGCTCTGCCGTGGAAACGTGGATTAAGAAATAGAGTTAGAGGCACCTTAAAATATAAAATGACCTCAACTTAACACTGTCTTGGGACAGACAGGTTTGTTAAACAGTGTCCTAAATCGAAAGATAAATTTTAAGAAGGCTTGCAAGAAGTTTTGAGAACAATAACATTGGATAAAATTAGTTGTTGAGTGTTCGAATGTCGGCCAAATTGGTGCAAATATGATATGGATTTTAGACGAAAATGGGGACGAACCATATTTTGTCGCAAAATCTATTTAGTTTTCAGGCTAACTGAATTGAGTCATTTTGCTTAGTTAATATTATGTTGCTGAAGGTATTTCAATCTTTCGTTATAAAAATAGAACCAACGAATACAATTCAAGCCAAACCTGTTGTTAATTTTTCAAAAACGCTTCTAATGAATCAAATTTTGATTTGGTAGCTTGATTTGTTCTCGAGATATTCGAGACGAAGAAGTCCGCACACATTTACGTACGTACGGAATCCGACTCCTGTGACCTCGACACGAAAAAAAATGTCTTTGAATTCCGAAAATCGGATTCATTACAAGAATTACCAGATCGGAACTTAAAAACTTTACTGAAACTGAGAAACATTTTACCCCATCGGCTCAGGTTTTTTATTCCTTAATTGGGATCTTACATACTATATTACAGCCGAGCAATGCTCCTTTTATATTTCTCCGACTAAATAGCAGAAAATACTGGTGCCATCTTTGGAACACGGATTGCTCTTAGGTTAATATTTGTTTTTGTTCTTTTTTTTATGTAAGAATAAGTATTTCTTGTTTTTAGAATCTCGTCATTTAGCGATATAAATGATTGACCATCTGTTGGTTTCTTTTAAAAAAGGTTAGATAGAAAATATGGTCAGTATTTTTGAACCATCTTAAACGGGAATCGTATCATTGGAATCCTTAACCAGACTTTTACAAATATTGGCAAATAATTCCGCCTCTGGAAAAACAACACCAAACAGTCACGCGTTCAGGATGCAATGAGTTTCTCCATTTGGAATATGCGGTCTCCAAATATGTCAGCTTTGCTCTTCATGCAACAATGCACTTCATTGGAAAAAAAACGATTTTTTCAACCAAACAGAGAAAGGATGAGAAAACTTCATTTACGACAACAGCTGCGATATTTTCAAATAGCAAACTTCACGAACTTCTGTGTATCCTTTGCATTCGGTTCCTTATTTCTTCTTAAATTTTTCAAAATTCCCCATTTCTCGGCATTTCCTTCGAAAGTCATTTATTTGCAGCTCAAAAAGCTGTCGGCTTTTAAATAATTCAAAAATATGCAATATTTTGGCACTCTTTTTTTATTATTTATTGTTAGACTTTTTTGATTCAGTTAAGCTCACCATGAGATCCACATTAGCCTAAGGACGGGCTTACTTTGTGAATCTATTGTCGAGTGGAATTGTGATTTTCTCACAACTTGGGGAGCAATAAACTTTCCATAATACATTCGCAATTTGAATATGATTTCAATCAAAGTTTATTTGTTTTGCAAAAAGTGCTTCAGCACCTTATCTACGGCACGAATATCCTTTTCACTTTATTCCACGCTTGATCTACATAACGACTGACTGTATCCTTTTGCTACAAAATCAAAGCACCGATTTGCAAAGAGAGATGTAAACAAAGTCCTTCGCATCTGAGATCATCTATTTCATCAACAAAAAGACGCCATAACACAAGGGAAGGATTTGACGACTTACCCAATGCCAACTCGGAGTAAATATGTCCCAGACACTTGAACTATAGCGGCAGGATAGGCTATAAAATTTTGAAAAATAATAATATAAAAATATTTTTTATCCTTTTTTTGAAGCTGTAAGCATTTCGGGCACGCAACACTTTTTTTTTTAATACTGACATGTATATTCACCAAGGACATGGCAAATGTATTTTAAACACGCCATAAGGAAGGCAAAAGCTACAAAATTAGTCGCGATTAGTTATTTGCATTTGTGCTGTCACAGTTGAATGTACTTGAACCTAAACTAGAGTGGGTCATTTGGTAGAAGCTTTAATATAAATGTTGGGAACTATTTAATGGTATGTGGGGCAACAATGTGTTTGCACAGCAGGTGTACGTTTCATATAAACAGGACATCGATAACGAGTAGTATTCCGTTGGGAAATAATAATTAAAATGCACACTTACTAATATACCAATCAGGTCATTGTCCTTGGAGGAACTCAGCTTGAGCTGAAGGGGCTTTCGAACCTTCACGATCCTGCGTACGCTGATGAACCCTTCCGCAGGGGTTCGGTATACCTTTTTTTCGTGAATATGATGGGCGGTATTCAAAGAAAATTCCAAGTTGGGAATGGTCATATCAGTGGAGTGCTCGATCCGCAAAGGTAGTCTGGCTAAATGGGTGGCCATACTGAAGTGAAGTATGAAGGCTTGAGATGTAAGTCCAAGTTGGTTTCGTCAAAAAAAAAATGGTTTGTTCGGATGATCTATCATTAGCTCTGCTTTAAATACAAAATTTCACTTTAAAAAAAAATACAGTGAATTGAATGAGTGAAAAAAGTCACTTATTTGAATATCTTAGTTTGGACTATTTTTGCTTTCCTTTTTCAATCATTTTGCCGTCCTTTGTAATGCTTCGTCCTAACTGTTATTCCATTCATCGATTTCTTAATTTGAAAACCAATTCTCTTGGCCTCTTCACTTATTGCTGTGAAAGCTTCAGTATTCAGTTTTCCCAAGTCGATAAATACTGCCCCTTGAAGTAGATTTTACTATCGTCCTTTCAAGGTTTAGGTTCTTAGTGAAAAGTTCGCCTAATGACTTTTGTCCACCCAGGCAACCAGGAACTAAGGCTGGATAGGAAATTGTATTCACCGCAATTGCTTCAAGTTAAAGAAGCTGGTTCGGAGGAAGCATAAATTCTCTCATTCAAGTAAAGAACTCACAAACTTTATAACACTTCAAATTACCATCAGGAATGAAAATGTTTCACTTCTAAATTCACATACTTCAAGATGCAACTTTAAAAACAGGATTACCTCTACAGGCAAGAAACGAAGAAGCACAAAATTAGATATAAAACTTTGTTCAACTGTAAGGATATCGTTGTTCTACGATGCAATCCGATTCAAATGGCTTACGGAATAGTTTTCCTATTCGAAAGCAAAGGCACTTGCAGAACTCTCAACATTGCTCGATGCATCTTGAATAATTTTTCTTATCTAATCAATCAACTCAATCGCCCTTATTTGCATTCTGGAAAAGGACAATTGTTTCGCTATGTTTTATATATTTTTTTGCCTTTTCTTTTTTGTAATTTACAATTGACTGGGCTGCGGTTACCCACATCCACAGTCACGTTCAATTGTTCCTTATTTTTGCACTTTAATTGAAAAACTCCCTCTTCCATTTAGAATAACAATCATTGCGTAAACAAAAGGATATTGTTAACTGGATGACACTTGCACTCCTGTCATGCCAGGCACCGCCTGCGTCCTTTACGTACGTACGTCAGTACGTAAAGACAACCACCTGTTTTACCCCTGGGCAAATGATAACAAAAAGGAGAAGAAACATATTTAAGAAGGATGGATTCTGTTTTATTGTAGAAAATTTCGGAAAAAGATATAGAGTGCTCATTAGACGCCTTTTCTGTGAATACAAAAAGTTTGATTCCACAAAAATACTACCAATTATTTGTTCGAAAAACATACAAAAAACTTTTGTAAGAAATTTCTATAGATGGCCAAAGTTGACATGAATGAAGAACACATCCTTAGAAAAACAGAAAAAAAACTTTTTTTCCATTAGGCTAACTGAATTTTGCGAGTGTTTCCTTGTTTTCTCAGCAGAAAAAATCTTTTCAAAATCAGTGATTCCATCAGAATGCCCCTATCTCAATTTAATAATAGAGTTGCGAGTAAGACAAAAAAAAACTTTAAAAAAGTTGTAATAAAATCACAAGTTTGAAGGTTGCGCCGCCCTGTATTAGATGACTGATGTTAAAGAGTCCAATTTTTCTTTAAGCAGCAACTACAGCATGGATTAAATAATACAAGAGGATCAAGCGATATCACATTTACTTGCTCACTGCTTGTTACAAAACTTGGCGAACGACAAGTTTGGAGTATTGGGTATGTCTGTTTAGAGAGATCATGATATTTTTCCCATTATTTAGTAAAAACTATATATATATATATATATAAATTAAATTTTTCGTTACAAAGTTTTTTATTTTAACATGTAATTTAAAAAAAAAAACTGGCGCCCGAATGGAGACAACTCAGTGCAATAAGACGATAAAACCTACATAACAGGTTGCAGACGAAATTCTGCTTGGCAGTCTCCATCATATGCTCTAAAGAAGAAAAATGGCAATAGAAGAAAAGACCATTTAACCAAATGATGCTTAATGGTTTAGGGCTCTTTTTATATTTACAGCTCTTGCAGTTTTCAATACAATCTGGTGACCATTGGGCCAGCGGTGCAGTGTCTCAACTGAGTACAGATAATGATGCTCACTTATATCAAACGCTAGAAGACTTTTAGAAGGGAGACAATCGTCACCCGATATTTATGGTCTCTTTGTGTGCTCTTCAGTTGCTTTGTATTTAACGTAAGTGAGTGGAGTCATCTATACGTATGTATTATTTTGCTTTTATCGGCGGCTGAAAGCTTGTATAGGGCATCTCTTTTCGATAAATTTGTGACAAACCAAACTAATAAATTTTCTTGATTAAAATATCATGTTGTCTCACTTACAGTGAAAATTTCTAATGACATTAGACTCCAATGTAAGCAGGAGAGATCGGTGCGGTCGGTTAAAAATTACTAGAGAAACTGATACCAATGTCCCATAGCGAAAAAGCTCTTCACAGCTTTTGAACTTGATCTCAGAAGTTCCTTGTAGATCAATATTGGGCCCGATCTCGATCTTTTTGTTCAAAAGCAATCCGACAAAAGTTTGTAAAAAGGCTTGGCATGTTAACTTTTGTAGATCATTTGGCCCAACGAAGTTCTAAAGTTGAACATATGGTACATATGTCAAAAGTGTCTTTATTTTTTTTTTTATTTTCCCTAAAAGGGGTGTTAATCTTCAAAAGATACCAGTAGCCTGTACTATTCACCTAGTGGGCTTGTTGTACCAGTTCTTCTTCAGGCACTCTCCCAGTGGTACTGCCGTTCGGTATTGTGTGCGTAGTAGCCGCATTCGGAGAACTCAATAAGCACTATGTTCTGTTTTGATACCACAGCTCTTTTTTGTTTATATTTACGTAAGCTATTACAGTTTTCTTACAACCATTGTGTTGCATTGAGAAAGTTAATTAGTTTGCTTTATTGTTTTATTAGATATTACATGGAGGGACTCAAAACTGGCTCTAGCTAGCGCTGGGCAGTTGCAGAGAAAATGAGCTTGTGTCTCCTTTTCTGAAGTGTCGTTACAGCTGCGGCAGTGTGTACTGCTTGGAGTGTTTAGTATTTTTACTATCGGCCAGTGCTCTGTCATGACCGCTGTTATTCTGGCGATGTCGGTGCGGGCCCGACTAAGAAGATCATCAGTCAGTGTTAGATTATTTAACTGATTTGTTTTCCTGGATTTTGCGCAAGTTTGTGTATCGATTTCAGTTTTGACCTGACCTAATGGTATATGCAACTCCGCGGCTTGCGAGCTGTCGAGTGTAGAACCTTGCTTGGCTAGTTCATCAGCTCTTTCATCACCTGGAATATAAGTGTGCCCGGGAACCCAAATAATGGTTACCTTTAATCTCTCTGATATACCAGCAAGCTGTTCGCGACAGTCTTGAACTATTTTCGAAGATATGGTGGTCGATACTATAGCTTTAATGACTGCTTGGCTATCAGCGAGCAAAGCTATTTTTTGTTTCAGATCTTCTGAAAGGATACCTACCCCGACTCTTCAATACATTTTTGAGCCATCTGTGTAGGTTCTCACATCCGAGATGAAATTAATGTGTCCACTTTCCCAGTCCTCTTTTGTTGGAAGAACGACATCAACGTGTTTTTCAAAATCATAATAAGTTGATGTATAGTCTGTCTGATTTGGTGCTGATTCCCTCAGTATTGTCTGAGTCTCACTGCACTATGTGTAGTTATGTGAGTTGTCCCAAGGGCGGCTATAGTCCCTATGCATGCCATTGCACTTTGATAAGTTTTGCAATATTGTGTTTTATCTTAAGAGCCGGCCACCAAACTTATGATTCGCAATTGAGGATTGGACATCCACTGAACCATTTTAGGTCTTAGGCCTCACTTTTTACCAAAGGTTTTCTTACAGATATAGACCCCTATACATGCTTTCATGACCCGTTGATTAAGGTTGATCTTCCAGCTGGGTAAAAGATCCAGGAACCCTGTGCTGGGTGATAGGGACAGTTGTTGACCGTTTAGGCGGGGGAGGTTAAAGGATGGAATTAAATTTTTCTTGGTGACAAGCTTCATTTCCGTTCTGCCAGGGTTAATATTTAGACCACAACTTGTAGGACAGGCTGGCTAGCTATGAACCTGTTCTTGGTCAACTCTTTATACAATTTGTCGCAATCTGCATAAAAAAGATTATATGTTCACTTATATCACTTTTAGATGAGAAAACAAGCATCGGGTTCAGCATAAAACGACCTCTCTTACCCTGGACCATATTTACTACATTGCACGAGTTTTAAACTAAGTTAGGCATTATGATGGATAAAATATTATATGTACTCGTATAGTGTTTTCAAGCTGAATGTTAATTAATTTGATAAAGTTGTGCAACAATATTTGCATTCTTTAGTTGATCTCGCAACTGACCCTTCAATTAATGACTAAAATTTGCCTCCAATCAACATCATCAAAAGCTATAATGATGATTTTTTTTTTGGTTTGTTTAAACTGTGACTAAAACGCTGATAGTTTTCCACTCATCTCGGTGGGTGCCATTAAACATCTCATCACAAAACAAACTAATGCCGTACATAATTTGCATCTGTTTAAAGCAATTCATTTTACATCCAGGTCTCCAAGTCTAAACGAAAATATACAACAATGTTAACAAAATAATGGCCAGAGGTATTAATTTCGCCAGTAAATATTTTTAATTAGGTAATAAAAACATTTTAAAATGCCATCGCAGATGAGTCCATATTCGGATGAAGGCACAATACCATTACGTTTTAGGAAAGTGGTTCCTTTAAAGCGACGCATTAAAATTTGCAGGTCGGTGAACCGAATTTGTTTTGCTGCCTTAAAAATTTATATTCTGCGGATTAAAAAAGGCCTTTAACATGTCAGAATAAACCTTAAAGAAATACGTCAACGATACGTTTGTTCCGCAAGAAAATTTAAATAAAACAAATTTATGATTGAGATTTCAATGAAATTTTAATTTCAGGATAAAATCTGCATCTTGCATCAATTGAATGTCCTCAACGGTTACGTACTCAATTCTGACGAGATAACATTCCATGAATTTTCAACACATCGCACATTTTCGTTTTCAAAATCTTATCACAAAAAAAATCACTCCATCTTGGTGGCTTATTGAATAAAAAAAAAGCGAACATGCATTTTTAAAGCAGTAAAGCCAAAACGGGTCGTGTTGAGTGGGATGTGGCACCGCCTTGTTGAAACCACATATCATCCGCAAGCATGTCTTTTATTTTAGGCGAAGAAAAATCGCTGAACCTTTGCCTAAAGCGATGGTGACGGGCACACCTTTCTCATTCTTGAAAGATTATGGAACATTGACGAATCGACTAAGTGAAAAATGAGCCTCATCTCTCAAGAAAATATCGTTCGAAAATTGGTGAGCTAGCTTTGATTCTTGAAAGATTTGAACTCGGGTGGATCTTTTTTTTTTATAACTATTCACTGAATTAAATACTTGTTTGGATGCAGAAATGTTTGAAAAAAAAAATTTCATTTTGATACCCTCAACTTCCGTAGAATATTTGGGCGGAAAAGTTCTCACCATCGAATCACTATTGTTATACGTTTTGACAAATATTTCGAAGAAACGCAGCTGAATGACTTAATGTGGACGAGTTACCAAATTACTTTTACATACAAATAATTAACCGAGTTAAAAGTTGCATATGAAAGTTTACACTGCTCTGAGATGCACAATGCGATGTCTTACTTCTGGAATAGCAGCGATGCTCAAAGACACGCGATGCACCGAGCAGTTTTGAATAAAAGCCTTCGATCGATTCAAAGCCGACAGTGGATTTCCAAGAGCTGTTCTTTCTGGCAATTTGATTAGTCTTGTCTGGTTGCTTTGAGATTATTATATCGTTATCCTTCATCCGAGCTATAATCCATCCTGATAAAGTCGAACCACAGTGAAGATCCGCCGGACTAAACACAGACAATAGTTGCTTATTTGAGTTGTCGCAGCCAAAGGTTGTTAACTCGAACACGTAGAACTTAAGTAAGACTCTTTACAAAACACTGATTCAAGCATAAGTGAGACTGCTCAATTTATATTGAGATCCTTCAAAGAACAAACCCTCGGAGGGAAAAAGATATACCATTAGTAAAAAAGCATGTCGTTCGACAGGAAGAACGTCATACGTAATATTATGGAAATTCGTGTTTAAGTTAGTTTAAAACTGATGTACATACCTTTGTTTATATTAAGGACGGAAGCGTTCTCTGGATATGAAAAATCATCTGAATCCAGGGAAAGGACGGGGGCGCTCTTCCGTGTGCTACTTATTATATTGTTTGTTTTTTTTTAAATTAGATTTTTTAGCCCACGACAATTTCTACACAGAAAATTTTTATATCCACAACATGTGGACCTGGTAAAATTAAATTAATTTATTGAAAATATTTGTACCCCAAACTTGTTCTCCTCAAAGAAAAAGTAGTGGATAGATCATCGGACCTAAATTTGGGTCATAAACATTTATTTTTTCAGTTTGTTTCTGGTTTTGGTTATTAGGATCAAATATGCAGTAAACTAAGAAAGTCTTTTCAAATGATGGCTCACTACAGCTACTTCAATAACTCTTGGTGCATTATAGCGAAAACCAGAATCAGTGAAGGATCGCAACTTATATTTTCATTTAAACTAATTCTCGTTTTTTTTTGTCGTTCAGAGCAGAGCAGAGATGGGTGACGTTATTGTAGTGGTTGTTGTATCGGCTAGAGTTCTAAGTTCGTGTTGTGGCTTGTGTAGTTTTATGCGTAAAACGTCACATTTTCCGGACTCCATCTAAGGACAGTTATTGAAACCAAATACTTCTGTGGCTCAAACCACTGTAAAAATCTTTCGTTCCTCTCCAAATTCTTCTTCTTCCACTCGCTTTGTACTACTTGCATTATAAATCCCTTTAAGGCGACCAAAAAAAAAGCGTCTTTTTAAGCTCAGACATATCAGAGCTCTGAATTCGTTTTTCTTTCTCCGGTCAGAGCATGATCAGAGCGCACTCTGTCAGCTCAGAATAAATTGACCGGATATTCAAAGCAAAAAGTTGAGCATGGGCATTTTTTTTTTGTGACAGGAGGAAAAAAAAATTAAATCCAATGGAGCACGAGATTTGTTATTCTGGCGTAGAAGGTAATTATAAAAATATAAAATATAACTTACAATAAAAAAATAAACAATAAACTTTATTTTATGGTTTAAATGGAACAAACTGATGATCCTAAAATTAATCTGAGAAATTAAAGAAAACTATGTACGCTTGAAAAGTGGAATCAAAACATATGATTGCTAATCGAATGACAACTAAGCGTTCAAAAACAAATCAGAGCGCCCTAAACACGCTCAGAGCATGCACGATGTGCTCGAGCTCTGTGCAGAGCTCTACTCTGAACTTAAAACGAAAACCACCTATTGTTGGTAGACAAAATTTCAGTACGATGAAAAAATGTTCGTGAATTCTGAAACAGTAGGGCCAAGATTCAGATGGTGTCGCAATAGTTGCACCCAAAATAAGCCGAAATCAATAGGCTGTTAGGAGACATGAGTTTTTTTTAAAAAAATTCTTGAAACCGTGTAATTATTTTTCTTATTTTTCATCAATTGTTCGATCAAAGGCGATATTCTTTCTACTGGGAGTTGCTGTTCATTTGAAAACATAGTGTGTTTCATCTCTGAAGTTTTTGGATTGACAAAATTCACAGAGATCATTGATTAGACCACAACTTTGTTTACCAATATCTTTTTCATTGTACTGCTATAACATTTTCAGTTTAATTGCGTTTAGCCTCAAGTTCTATCGCAGGTCAAAGTTGTGTAACTTTTTCTTGAGCCGTTTTCTGATCTTAAACAATCTGTTCTTGTGAAGGCTATGCTCTCAAATTTGTAATTTTATTCGAATTGCTTTCAGTTTCTATAGTTTTCAGGATCGTTAAATGTAATCGCTTGTTACTTATTTCTTATTAAAAATTAAAAAAAAAATTGACAGCACAAACGCACGTCCAGTCGCCAGATTCATTTTCAGAAACTAAGCCTTAACATTTTTCAAGAACTTTGCATAACTCTTCATCTCTGTAAAAAAAAAATTATCTGCTTCTAAATATTTCAAGGTTGATGGCATTTGGATTCAAGTTTTCAGTCGGATCTGCTAAATGTCGTTTTGACCAAACTTACGCACATCAGGTACAACAGATTACTTTAAATTTTTGCTATCATATTTTATCTAAAAATATCAGTATGCTGTATCTGAGCAGGATATCTGATGGCAAACAGTTTTTGAACTTGATTTTTATATCACAAAATTTGGATAGATTTAAAATGTTCAGCCTTATTTCAAAGTATTTTTTTAATTTAAATATAAAAGTAACTTGAAACATTACTGAGCGGAAAACACTACTTTAGAGGTCTTATATTTACATACTTACATACAAACGTACTCCGAGACCCTGAAGGATGTTTCTTTTGCTTTCCTTGGTACAACCGCATAGTTGAGGACCATGCGCCCACACAAGTAATTTTTTATGGAGGCTTAACTTCAAATGATTCCCGAGTAGCCAGTACATTTTTTTTATTCATTTTCGAGCTCAAGGCGTTTCTTTTTCAAGTTTTTTATTTTTCCTCGTTCAAATTCGATATTGTTGCTACCTCTATTATATCGGTCGTTGTTAAAAAACGCCGAATTGTCCGCAAACGTGGCGACGACGCTGTTTCTTCAGGAAGTATACCTAAAATGTCTGAGTCCCATCCATTAAGTTTGCAAAGACAGGGTAAACTTAATCTCCCTTTTTATGATCAAGGAGACCAATAGATAAGCCAAGTGGAAGCAGAAGCAGAAGCAATGTGCTCGAGTCCATTGAGTACGTAAGCTAATCTTTATAAAGCATCACCGAGTGGTAATCTTTCCTTTAAGTTAGGTAGTGATGGCCCTTTTACATCCCCTATCATAAATTTCTAGGTACGGATGTAGTTCAGAACTTCCCGCGAGTACTTCAAAGTTGATCACGTTTATGATATTTGATACCATTTTTTAAAATCCAAGCAGTCGAAAGAATCAACCTCCTTCTGCCAAGAGTTTATCGGTAACACTTTATGTCAGTCGCAGAATTTCTTTTAAGAACTTTTTAAACATTCGTTTAGCTTCTTTATCGTACCTCGTTCGAAGCTTGCATGAAACCAAAAACACGTGCACCTTATCACTTGGTTTAAAGAACTTTTTCCCCTTTTAAAAACCTTAAAAAGGTCGAACTGCAAGGATAAATTTAAAACACAATTGAAAAGTCCTTGACTGTTTTTTAATGAAAACTTTCAATGAATCCTCAACCCTCACCTAAGTACTCATTTAGATAACCATAGCAATGAAAAACCTATAAAGGTGGTTTTAAAGGGTCTTAAAATTGTCTGCTTGAAAAACCACAAAAAGATTTAAATTTTCTTGCAAAGCAACAGGAAGCTACAAACCCATCATAGACGTTCAATTAAAATTAACAACCAAAAACTTAAGCGTCAAAGTTTTTATCCTTCCCGGTTCGCCTTGCCAGATGTTCTCACAGACATTTCAAAACTTTGACCAGGTCACATCTTAAATTCATCGTCAAAACACCAACTGTTCGAGGGAAGCTAATTTCAACCCCATTTTCGTAGCGCAAAACATTTAATCACAATGACCGTTACAAGGATCCTTCCGTCCTGCTTGAGCAAAAGTTTTGGCAATAAATAACGTTGCACGGCTTCGGGTTGCCTCAGTTATTGAGAACTAAATTATGTATGAACGAGCAATGACGACGAAGGCACCACACCTCAGGAGAATGAGGATGGTGTGAGTGGAAAAACAGGTTAATTAGCTTTCGCTGTTATCCTTTGAGCGAAAGGATAACGAATTCGTTTAGTTAATTAGAATGTTTTCTTTAAGCTTCAAATTAAAAGAAATCTAAATTTACAACCACAACAAGGATGCAAATATTTTATGCAAAAAAGGACTCACATGGAAAGGACTCAAATGGAAATGGATTTATAAATTGCATTGCAAAAATAATATTAATTTTAATATTCAAGGTGCTGCAAGTGTTTGCGTTGCGAGGGTCGAATGGAGAAACAAATTGCATCGCTCTCGTGCAGATGTGCATTCAATTTTTTGCCAAGGACCTTCGTCGGAACTTCTGTTGGGTGTTGTTTTTAATAGGAACAAAGTACAAGCGGGAACTCGATGGGAACAGGTGAACAGTGCTGGTTTGGAGTCTTAGTGGAAAGAAACTTGTTAAAAGTTCACCATTCTCACGACAGAAGGATTTTTTGTTGTTGTTGCTAATGTGGAAAAATCACGGAAACACATCATCAATTAAGTAATTCACACTCGGAAACTCGGAAGGGTGTCGGAAACGAAGCAGTAAAAGGGTAAGAATTGAGTTAGTTAACAAGTTCATGACTTCGAGTTCCATGTGCGAAGAGCATATAAATCAAGTCTTGTAAACGGAATCAGAGGCATAGTTGTATGCACAGATTGCATTTATCAAGCCTTTAACAAACTCTGAAGGTAACTTTTTAATGGAATAGCAACTGTCGGATAAAGGACGAATATGATGTTATAGGGGCACAGTCGAATCGAATATATAAAATGAACAATTTTCAAGACTACAAGACGGCGGTGAAGCATAAGATTGAGGGAATCATTCCACTCTCGTGATGACCAGCAAATATTCTATACAACTGACTATTATGAAGAGAGAGACATTCCTACCGAACTATCTGAAGACGATGAGGATAATCTTAATTTCTTTAAATTTATTTTACTCCACAGTACTTTTTGGTTTCCTTGAGTCTTTGGTAGACTGTGTAGACTCTTTTTTTATGACAACAATATTTTCACTTCGCCTCGTCTAGCTCTATGTTCTTCCCTCTGTGGTTGAGTTTTACTTTGCAGTGACACATGCGCCACGTTTTGGCTTCTCCTCCTGTACACACTCGTCGTAATATTACGCATTTATTGTCGACGGTTTTTGAAAGCCTTAATTGCGCTAAGCTGCTTCCTGAATTACAGTGTAGCGGCATAACGACCACAAATTGTTAACTCAAATGTTGGCTCACCGCTCTGACACCAAATCGAACTTGTTATCCAAAAATTTGTTATGAAATTTCCTGCATACTTGTAACTACCCTAACTGATAAAAATTAATTTTAAATATAATATTTTTCTTAAGTACTTTTTTAACAATTCGTGTGTCAAGTGTAGCATATATTTTTTTGAGATCTGTCCCCTTTTTCCGTTTAGACCCACAGTTTGTTTGAAACTTTTCCGTTGAAAGCAAGCTAACATCCCATACCGCCAGCGTTCGCGAAAAACTTCCGCATTTTCGACAGCTTTACTAAAGAACCCTTTCTTTTAAATGGTATAATTTGTAGCCCCTTGTTCATTTGTTCATTCCGAAGGTCTATTGTAAGTATTTGTGGAAGAATTTTTTTTTTAAATTGGGCAGAACGTGACGCAGATTATCTTTTAGACATTAACAAACAAACAAACTTACAATCTTTTACCATTTATTTATTTAAATGAAAGACCCTTTTAATAATAGTTGATTGCCTTTGTTCAATCTAAAGGAGCGTTGTAAGTATGCGTGAATCGATCGTTACCTATCCATTCATAGGGAATTTCAATTACTTTCAGTTCAGTATATCCCTTCTTTATGACCCTTAATTATTTTGGAAGTGCTTTGGCAGGGCCCCTTGCTTTCATATTCCAGGCATCCATTCACCATAGAGTTTTCCCATAGTTATGGAAAAATGGTTTCATAATTCCGGTACATAAAAAAGGTTGACGGGATGATGTTACTAATTATAGACCTATAGCTAAGCTATCTTGTTTTCCTAAACTCTTCGAGGTTATCTTTTTTGACAGTTTTTACTTTAGTTGCAAGCCTTTCCTCACTGACCAACAGCATGGTTTTGTAAAAAAACAAATCCACTGTGACTAACTTGCTGGAGTTTACTTCTGTTACTAATAAAGCATTAGAAGAAGAGGGTCAAGTCGACTATATTTACACTGACTTCAGTAAGGCATTTGATAAGCTTTCTCATAAGCTAATAGCTTTTAACATGAAAGCCCTTGGATTCCCTGCATCCTTTTATGGAATGGATTTGCTCGTATCTTGACGGACGAACCTATCAAATTTTGTTTAGGGGATCAACCTCTAAATCAATTCACGCTACATCAGGTGTGCCTCAGGGTAGCCACCTAGGTCTTCTGTTATTCATTATATCTATTAACGATGTTGTAAGTGTGCTCAAGAACTCTAGAGTTCAAAGGTCTCATACTCAACAAAAAATACTGTTAGTCGTAAGAATTCCTTCGTAGTGACAACTCGTGGCTATCGCTTATATTTTGTAACAAAGTTAGTGCATTTTACTGTTTAAAAAAAAAATGTCGCAATTCTGCTTTATTTGTAGTCAACCTTTGACTGAAAGTGGAGTTGTTACTGTTGATCACGGCATGAAAGCATTAATTGATGCAAGTATTGAAAGAGGTGATGAGTTTTCGGAGTACCTGATAGACCAGACATCTGTAAAAATTCATGTGCAGTGTCGAAAAAATTATACTCGAAAAATTAGCATTGATGCCGTGAAAAGACGGCGCCAAGAAGAAGAAGCTGGTTCATCAAAAATAAGTCCTCCTCGTACTAGAACACGAGTAAGTGAAACTACATTTTGCTTCAATCGACTCAGCAGCAATCGGAAATATGTTCATCAAAAAGTTTCTGTACTTTTCCAAAATGCCAAAATCATATACTTTTTCTACACGCAATAACTGGCTGCGATACAACATCAGCATTTTTCAAGAGGGGCAAAACAACGGTTTTGAAATTGTTCGAGAAACAACATTTAATTAATTGTGCTAAAGTTTTTAAAGATAGTAACTCTCCTCCAGAAGTTATAATCACTAATGGAATTCGCTTTCTTCTTTGTATGTACGGAGCTCCAAAAAAAATTTACCTGCTTGGATAAACTCTGATACTTATCTTTTGCAAAAAAAAAACTTATAATAAAAAACAAGTGCAATTAGCTTGTCTTTCCCCAATCGCTGCTGCTGCTCAACAACATCTATTCCGGGTATATTATCAAGTTCAAGTGTGGCTTGGTAATAAAATGACTCCAGAAGACTGGGGTTGGAAGTTAGTTGAAAATGCATTGGAACCAATTCATACGTTACTCCCACCTGCACCAGAGAAACTCCTTAACACAATCTTTTTGCAATTGCAAAAAAGGTTGCAATGCTAAATGCCGCTGTAAAAAGGTTGGACTGTTTTGTTCTTTAGCATGTACCAATTGTCAAGGACAGTCGTGCTCCAATGTTGAATCGATACTAGATGAGGATAATTACGATATCAGTGATGAGACATATGATTCATCATTTTTAGAACATATTTGTATCCAGAAATATGAAGAAAAAGAAGATGAAGCAATAGAAGAAGAAGAAAACCAAGACAGTACACTAGAAAATTCTATTTTTCATTTATATATTACATAATTTACATAGCTTTCATCATTTTCAATATTCAATTTGAATTCAATAGGATCACAATAGATCGTGGAATTGGAGGGGGGGAAACCACGTTAAAAAAAAAAAAAGCGCCAAGCACACTACCTCCTAGGTGGTGTGGAAACGTGTGCATATTACGAATAAAATATTTTTTTCAATTCTTTCAACCGCTATATCACGGAAATGGCAATACATATGGAAACAAGTCTAGATACATTTTTTGTAGAGAATCGGATGATCTACAATTTTTGGCTGAACTATTTTTGCTGTAAAACTCACCGTTTAGCTGGAAAACGCGAAAAACCCATTTTTGCAAACTTTTACCATGAATAAAATTTTTTGCACAAGAGGGATTGATGGGCAACTTTTCACAATTCGTTTATAATAGTATTCTGAACATTCATACCAATTTTTAGCTCTATGGGAATTTTTGTAACCTTCAAAGTCTTATTTGACTGGACTATAACGCGGATGTCAATACAAGCTAATGTTAACTGTCACATGTTCGAGATTGTTTCTAGTAAACTGACACTCAAGCGTAAACTTTTTGGACGTATCCGTTCTTAACATAGTAACACTGTCACTTACAAAGCTTGTTTTTTTAAGCAGTACTGATAGCGTTTACAATATAAGTTTAGATATTTTTTGTGTATTTCAAAAATGTTTTAAATATTCTTGGTCTTCTCGTGACTTATAGTGTCTCCAGGATTTGAGTGCCCAAGAGTTGAATTCGTTTGTTTCTTGTGCGCATTTTCGCAGAAGGTGGCTAGACCTTAAAATACTGAATCATAAAAGTACGACCGCGGGGCATGTGGATATTTGTTAAGGCAAAACTGAGGCTCTCCTGTTCGGAAGAGGCAAAGTGGGATGGTTATGACCGATCTGAGCCTTCTCATAATCATAATCTCAAGAATAAGGATTTTACAAAATAGCCTCAACATTGGTCTTCAAGTTCGAAGTAAATTTTATCATTCACTTCAGCTTAAGCGCCGAAAATATTTACGCATACTTCTTGCGCATGAAGTCTCTTTACCAAACTGAAAAAGAAATGCTTTAATTCAACCACTAAACTAAAAATACAGTCTTCAAATCGATAGACTTATTTACTCAGTATAAAAAATGCGAAGCAAGAAATAGCATCCATAAAATCCCATCGACTTTATTTCGGTTTCATGTCCCTAATGGTCCTACACTGCTAAATATTCACTACTTGAGTACACGCACTTCGGACCCACGTGACTTTCATTCAAAATGCTTAAAATTAATGGTTACCAGAGAGGGGGAACAGTTTGCCTACTGTAATCAGAAAGTAAATATTTTGAGGAAAAGGACTCACTCCTTAAATTTTTTGTTTCAATTTCAATCAAATTAATCTTAAATTTCGTACTCGTGTGTCGGGTTTTTAATCAAGCTCATTCACATAAATCTTTTGTAAGGCAAATCCTTTGATCTTCTTCCATAAAAAAAAGCAAAATCATCCTGAATATTCAACTTGTATTGATTTGTATAGCAATAGTATGAGACCACCAGGACTAGAAAAGGCCCTCTTTCTGTATATCGCTCGTATTCGTAGGTCCTTACACAGAGTTAACATATTTCTTCCCATTCCATACAAGCACTTCAAATGCTTTTTGTTGTTGTTTTAACCTCAAAATCGAAAACTGACCCTCCCTATATCGTAGCTGGTAAACCTTTTCATTTCAAATGGGTGGAACATGAGTGGTGATCTGGAGTGGAGTGCAATTTAATCTGGAATTCTGCCTCGTCCACTTTCAGAGGATTCCCCGGCAATGGAGAGCCCTGTGAGTGTAATCAGCTTACAAATGCATTTCATTGAAACCTTTTTCCGGACTCTGATTGTAGAGTCCGTGTGCTTTGTGTTGGCTGTGCCAGCACCCATGAACTTGTAACGAATTTAATTGTGCAGAAATGTTTTGTGGTTTTTTGTGTACTTGAATAAATCCTGCGAATTTGCTTTAATTTATGCAGGATCAGTTAAACGTGTATACACACTTAATATTTTTAAATAAATGGAATTTGTCAAGTACACAGATCATGTTTCGAGGTGCTGTTGAGTCTTGGATGTTTAATTAAATTTAAGTAGGTAAGCAGCTTTGCAGTGGCATTTTTAGAATAAATCCATCAACAGAATCATAATAAGAGTATTGTAAAAAGTAGCTGAACTTTTAAAAAAAATAACAAAGAATTTTTATAACCTTACCAAGTTTCTGTTAAGTCCATCCATCGAGACATTTTCTCAAGTTTGGAAATAGAAAATAATCCGGGGAGGTTAATCTGGTGAATTTGGTGCGGCTGAATGTAATTTTTTTTTTTGTTTAATTTTTCTCACTTTTAAGGGATTATGAGTACCCTTAAATTGCATTTTGCACAGAACAAGCAGATTGATTAGATTTTTGAAATATTTTGAAACTCTGTAGTATTTTGGTACCGATGACACGAATCAGAACGAAAAATTCGAAAACTACTTATTTCCATTCGTTCAATTCGCAGTATTTTATTCGTTTTTATATACTTTTTGTGGACTCATCACTCTTGCAGTGCGGAGTTAATTTTGTCATCCAGCAATCCAGCAGTCATGGATCTAAAGTTTTTCTTTCTGCTATATAGCCATCATGAACTGGAGTGTGCGTTTCCCATCGAATGTGTTCTGAAATTGCTACAGCCCCGAAAGGCTGTGTCCTGGACCCAAATAGAACTAATTTACTTTATGGGTCACTGCAATTAAGCTAACTGCGAGTTTGACAAGCCGAAGAAGCGGAGCATCTCTAACTATCAGAAACTTGCGAATATTGATCCAGTGAGAGCGTCAATCTTGCAATCCGCACGAAGTTTTGCGTACAAACATGCACCTGCCCGTGGACTATTCTAATCGTTCATCGTCCATAGGAGTGAGCGATTGTGCAGGAGTTTTCCAAACGCGTCTTTAATTCTCTTTCAAGCGCTTGCGAGACACTTTTCGAAAACGCACGCTTCTGGGCTAACATCAACCGTCAAGAATTGCATGATTGGTTTTTCCATATACTGGTCAGCAATTTCCTCAGGTGGATTGGTGGACTTGATGAATTGAACTTAAGGGGGATTTTGTTTGCTTCCACATCGAAGGCATCGTTTGCTGTTTTAAGAGGAACATTGCTCAGAGCGCCATTATAAATTAGGGGCGATATGGAGTGGCCAGCCTGCTTTCTCAGATTGACTCTTTGCGATTTTTCTTTTTGCAGGGTTTTTTGAAATCTGTATGCTTTTGTCAGCCATCCAAGGATGCTTCAGCCTGTAACATTACCTCAGCCGAGGTATAAAGCTATTCTGAACGTAATAAATCGGATTACTCAGGACGTGGGCAGTTTGAGACTCACCTGCCTTATATGATGATGCGAAAAAAAAAACGTTCTGATATGTAAAATGGTTTGGAAACGATTGAGCAGGTTCTCCCACAGTCTAGTTTCGCCCTTATATTGGACGCGCTTGGCATAGCGCTTAATCCGACCTCAGAATATTTTATTATCATCGGATTTTGGTAAAACCATAAGAGCCATCTTCGGTTTTTCTAAATAATCTTTTAAGCGGAGTCGATAGAACAGGAAAAATCGCATGAAACAAAATCAGGCGAGTTCGTTCAATCGTTGGTCAAAAACTGTCGAAAAGTTAGGGCATTATGCGACGCGATAGTGCATTGTCATGGTGCAAGATCAGCGTGGCGACTTGCTTTATTAAAGCTTCTTAACCATGCGGTCTTGTGACAAAAGTTCATGATTTAGAAATCCATGTAAACTAGGAGCATAGCCTACTTTTTCGACTGACGCCACCCACTCGCCTGTTGCTCAAAATGCATTCCGAGCCTAGAAACCAACGTCTCATTTCCATCACTTATGCATTTGATGAACGTTGAATAATATTCAGTCGCTCAAATCATGTTTTTCGCAACGTTAATCTGACATTGTTTTTGAAGGGAATTATGATCTTTTGGCACCAACTCTACAAAATCACATCTGAAGCCGAAATCGTTGAACAAAATGTCTTGAACGGATACATAAGCAGTGTTCAAGTCATCTGCCATTTATCTGATGCCCGACTTGAATCTTTGGACCAACAATTCTTCGATTTTATTCATGTCGACAGTCAACAAATGCGTTCATGACCACTTTTAAAATGTGTATCGTTTCCGAAATGCTTCCCGAAATTTCCAGAGGACGATCTACCCTTGACAGCGTTGCCTTGACAAATGTCAAGCTCTGATGATCATTTGTTTGTTTAGCTTTGAAAAACTTAGGACTTTTATAATGGAGGGAGTCAGCGGGAAGCAACGAAAAAAGTTGTTCAATTTAATTTTTAGAGGCAGCATTCGCTTTTTCTGGGCCCCAATTATTTTCCAAGTCTAGAGATAGAGAAAATCCAGAATTGTCCCAGCCCGTCAAAATATGATATCCTTGCGAAATTTAAGGTGATCGTAAGGCATCTAGATTCTGAAATTCCAAGAGCCAATATTACAGTTGTAGATTTATTCTTTGGGCGACAATAAGGGTACGGTGAGTGTTTGAAACCCAAGCTTAATGCTTGTTTTATCGTTATGCTGGGTATTTCGAAAATTCATTTGCAAACCGTGATCAATGAGTAGACTCGCTTTGGTAACTTTTCAATGTCAAAAATAATGGTTAAAGCAGATAGGCAGTACGATGACTCAATCTTCAAAAATATAACTTTCTTGTATACCTTCTTATGTGAATCAAAGTACTGCGAATCAAGCGAATGCTAATTAGTTGATAGAAAATTCTCTGTCCTAGCTAGGACTCCAATCTGAGCATCTGAGGTTCAAACCAATTCACAATCTATTGATTCTTTTCGTTATCCTTTTGCTCGCTCTGTGCAACATGCATTATTATAGTTTTCTTGAGAATAAGCAAATTGTAAGAAAAAAATGTTCACGATCTTTTTTTCCATTTAAATTTTACTAACGGTCGATTGCGACTTCGTCGGTCTCTGTACGTAAAAAAGTCGACAAACTCCTTATTTCTGTCCTAACAATATTGTGTAGGCGGCAATTTTTATTAACATAATAATAATATTTGATAGAAATTTAATATTTCAAAAATGTTTCTCCAATATTTACAATTGGACCTTTGGGAGAGTACGCAAATCAAAGAGTAGCAAAAGAGTGAGCTTTCCGTTGGGGTCCTGTGGGGGCTAGTGAGAATGATATAGATTTGTTGCTTACCAGATTCTAGATAAGGAACAATTAATAACATTATAGAAGTAATAGCACACTGACAAAAAAATACTTATAACATTTTATTAGAATTTTTAAATCGGAAAAGGTTCAATTTCAAACTCTCATCTATAAGGGAACTCAAATTAAAAGGCTCTATGTAAACCGGCTATAGCCCAATTTTCTAACATGCTACGACTGCAGACCTCAGTCAGATTTGAACGTCATTTATTGACACACTGTTTCCATATCGTTAATTGAAATCTTAAGTGACCATCAAGCAATTGCCAGATAATTCCTTGATTTTTTTATTGACACCCACATGCGGTCGGAGGGTAATTTAAGGCACCACTTGTTTCAATAGGTTAATTGTCGATAAAAAATTGAGTTTCTCGTGTCGATAGATTCCCTAAGGGCACAAGACTTACAATTTCAGTCCACTTACTTAATTAGCATAATTAATTCGTATCCGTAAACCAAATTTAAACCATGTGAATGCGGAAGCTTTAATAGATTCTGGCCTCGTTCATGGGTTAATTACAGTGAGGGCCTTAAAAAAATAAAATTGCTTGTCCGTCTGGTGCGTGCCTCGTCGCTTTTCTTACTTTTATGTGCTGTTCGTGCAGTTTCTTAAATCGGGAATCCTGTGGCAAACACAGTGGCATAAAAAAACATACTACGGAAAATGGCAGATTTTCATTTACGACCGTGTCAGTCGAAATTGCCGCATAAAAACAAGGAATGATTGTTTCTGTGGAAGCGATTCTATCGGCCACAAGTTCGTCCTTAAAGGTACCACAAGGACTGATTTATTTATGAATCTTTGGACTGGGTCCACCTGTCCAAATGTACACCTTTTTAGTTTTTTTTTTGTCTCTTTATCATGAGAGGAATCTAGTTTGTACCTCAAAAGGTAGCGCAAAGAAAAAGGTCCTCTCCGGTATCAGAATATATAAACGCTGGCATAAACTCGAATATGAAACTTCAAACTCATTGAGCTGGCGACCCGTTGTCAAGCTTTGAAGGATGAGTATGCATGACATTCCACATTCCCGGAGTACACCCTTTGAAGTTCAAAACGCACGAAATGTCCGAAGCCAAAAACAAGAGTTTCCTCTTTCTCTATCCGCAGTATTGATCCTTGAAATATAAATGAATGTGTCGGAAACCTGGCCCGGGTTCAAAGCCCAGATTCCAATGTCACCATACACTCCCCCCAGGTTTTTTTTTGTTTTTTGTGGGTTTCTTCTAAATTATTCATACGGCTTTTTGTATTGTGAAATTTCGTTGCCTCCTCGAAAGCTTTCGGATGACGTGTTCCATTGGTTTTCGGTGGCAGAAGCTTGCCTCCAATTTGTTCTGCTTCATGGGCATAATGATGATGCTGATGATGTCTGGTCGGGGGAATTTCCTGATTACAACTTAATGTTGCAAAAGAAGTGAGCTAAACAGGCAGAACGAAAGGATAATTGGGTAAAAGGATGCGTGGAAAAATGATTGTTTTCATTTCGGAATCAAATTGTTGAATGGTGCTTTCAAACAATAAGATAAACAACATTACTCAGAAAGTTGTTCCGTTTTTTTTTTGGCGCGATATTTTGTTTTGAAGACATTTCGACTGAGTTGTTTATCTTTATCTTGTTTGGGAAGAAAAATGGGGAGAAAGTTGAAAGCTTCCACTTAAAATGTAGATTAGCCAAGCAGTGAAATTAGCAGTAACTTTATTTGTAGATGATTAGGATGCTAATTTTGAATGTCGCTACGAAAGAACTAGTTAAGAATGTCAATGGGATTTACTCATCCTAATTCGGAAGGCAATGCAAATTTTAATTGATCAACACGAATCCTTGGAAATTCACAAATGAGAGAAGTTGTGACAATTTTTCTGATTTAAGTTTGACCCAATGTAGCATCTTAGTTCCGAAAAATTCAAAATAATAAATTATGAATCAACTCTCTTAAAATAGGTAAAGTCGAAAGTCGGAAACTGCTTTAAAAATTTATATTCAGAATGCACGAAGGCTTTAAATTATGAAATTTTAATAGAAGGACGTGGCGACCAATTGTGTTAGTAATGTTGTTGAAGAAATAGTAGTTTTTTTACGAAAGCTATCGTCACAGGAAGATAAAAAATTGTTAAAACTGAAAAACTTTCAAAAAAAAGTCAAAAAGACTATTAAAAGTGCATGTCAGGAATGGGTTCTTATTGTATAAGCTGTCCTGTGTTTACCGGATACTGGTATTAATTAACTGTTCAACTATTTATGTTTAAATGGGCTCTAGTTACTGTCAAACTGTCAAAATTGCACAAAACAGACTCGTGGTTGGAATTCGTTCTGGACAAAGAATTAGAAACGATTATCTAAAGTGATAAATTTGTCTTAAATACTTTGTTTTAAGTGATTAACGATATTTTTCGTTCTTTGTTTATTATTACTCTATTAATTTTAATTATTGTACAGTACAAAAATGAATAAAAATAAATCGTTGTCGCCAGATCAACATGAAAGTCAGTCAATAGCACCAAGTCAAGTTCGTCTTCGGAGCAATTCAGGGATCTTAAAACACTCGAAGTTTTGAGAACCCCAAAAGAAAGAAGGTTGGACGGAACTCAACTCCAAAGGAACACAGGCTGATTTGTCAAACAATTAGAGCTAATCCTTTTTTGGCGTTCACAAAAATTAGGGAGATTGTTGGACCCCACCAGGACTATAAGGAGTCGTCTTTTGGAATAAAATCTATGTCAATGCATCGCCGCAAAAAACTGCATGTGTCTACAAAGAATCTAAAGAAGAGAAGAGACTAGAGTTCACTTAACTACGCACATAAGGAAATCATTGGCATTTTGGAAAAAAATTCATTGGAGCGACGAATCCAAATTTGATTTTCTTTGATCCGATGGAAGAATTTATGTGAGGCGTCCTCCAAACGAAGAATTGGATCCAAAGTACACGGTGAACCATAAAGCATGGAGGAGTAAACGTGATGGGCTAGGGTGCATTTAGTTGGAACGGTGTTAGTCTGTTAGTGAGTATAAGAGGTCGAATGGATCAACGCATGTTCAAATGTATATCCGAGAATACATTCGAACCCGATTGTTTCGAAAATATGCCAGTGACTTACGTTTTCCAGCACGACAACGATCCTAAGCATACTTCACGGACTGTGAAGCAATGTATTACGGATAGGAAAATCAATGTTTTTGGTTGGCCTGCGTAAGATTCCGACTTAAGCCCAATCGAAAATTTGTGGGCCAACGCCGAAAGAGGATTAAAAGCCGAAAAATCTGGAAATGCTGATGAGCTGGAAGAATATACCACCATTAAGATGCCGCAACTAAGTGGAGAGTATTCAACAAAGATTAAGGCTATCCAACTAAATAAAAGTATTTTATTTAAGTTTTCTAAGCAAATTTGCATGAATTCTTATGAGGGTATTCTGGTCTTGAGGCATGAATTTTTATGAGACTTTTCAGTCAGTTAATTTGATATCCTTAATTTTATAACGAGGTTAATATCATTCGATTTCAAAATTCGAATAAAATGTAATAAGTAGTTTTTTACTTCTATTATAAAATTAGTAAAGTTATTTTTCCTAATCTAATATTTACATCTGCTGCAGATTGCTCCTGAAGCTTGGCTCTTTACCTACTCATTAATTTTCCACCTATCATCCAATATTTCGTATTCTCGCCAAATCATTCATCTGCACCAGTTACTCTCTTGCCTATATTCATTTCGAAGGTCCCATGATTACTTAAATGCTTTTAACAAAAAACTGATAAACTGATCTCACACATCATATGCAGAGCCATGCGATGTAAATTACCGCTCCTGTGTCCTGTTCTCAGGGCCTTAAAAATATTCGAAACTTTTGCGCCTAGATTCCGAAAGCATTTTCTTACAAAGTCTTTTGTTAAAAATTATTTTTGATGCTGTTGGTTTGGGGAAAAGGCGCATTCAAAAATTGTTCAATTTATAACCTGAAACGACGATGTTGTGTGTGTGAGGCAGGTTAGTTATGCCTTGAAAGAACTCGCTGTTAACGGCAGTGTTTTCAAAAAATACTGTTGCCACTGCATGTGGTACAACTCCCAACATCAAACGATTTTTTTTTTTCATAACCAACTATTGTAAGCGAAAGTTTGTCATTTCTTCTGACGGAGAATGACGGGTTCTGAAAAGAATCATTTAAATTAATGGAACATTGAAACCTGTCCGCTTTCTACATGCCGTCGTTGACCGAAACGGGAAACAGCGCCGCTAGCCCAGTTTTTTTTTTTGACGAAGCCCTAAAGGATGAATTTAAAAGAAAAATTCTGGCTTGAATTGGCGTTTAAATTTACTGTCACCCGTCGTTCTTAACACTCTTACGGCATCGTAGGCCCAAGAGTGCTGCAATTCCATGTGTACTATACTATATGTAAACTAAAACTTAACTGTGAAACTGACATTCAAAACCGCCTATTGTCTCAAAATCAATGGTCTTCATTCTCATCAGTTTTCCGAGGAAAAATCCACATCCGAATGCGAACAAATTTGAGATGAGCTGTAATGTTGTATCCCTGATCCTATTCAGCATACTTCTGGGTGAATTGATTATCCGCCTTATATTGCATGAAGATAGATTCCAATTTTTGAGTTGCTCCTGACTTGTAGAATATTCTTGCATTCCAGGAGCCTAATGTCCTTTTTTCACTACCCACCTTAAGTCAAAAACAGATTATGCAGTCACAATCCATAATTTTATGAGGCAGGATACGTGTTTGTTTTCAGAAAGACAATATTCGAAATCATTCATCTTTACTAGCCCATTTGATTGTTTGCACTCATATGTCGAAAGTAGACTTGAAATGGTATTATGAGCCATCTATGAAAGGCTACACAGAACCTTGATTAAAAATTAACTGACTTGCAATCATCACCTATATCAATGGACATGGAAACATGGAGCACATGATCTCACATTAAATACTGTGCTCTGAAAAGGATATTGAACTTATTTTGCTTGAAATCGAATTTGTTTTAGGCACATGGAAAAAAAAAACAAAAAAAAAAACATAAAAAAAGCTTGAAAAATTGCTTTCAATAAAAGCAGTATTTTTTTAAAGCCAAAAAAATCTGATTGCGTTTTAATTGAAAGAGATAAATTTGTCTCACTCCTCAGCTTACATATGTACATAAGTATTTGCATGCATACGTACCACTTCAAAAAGGATATCCTTTTAAAATTTAACAGAATAAATTAACCCATCAGAAAGGATGGGATTTCGGCACAAAATTTATTTTATTATTCAATTTACAACGCCTGTTCAGGTTATTAAAACCAAATTCAATATTTTATTTCAAATTAAATATTAACCTTTACCACCTGATACGGTCCCTGCACTCAAGAGTTTTGTTGATTTTTTTCATGGTTAATAATGCTCCTCGGACTTTATGAAGGTAACCGCTGTTTTGGCCAGCAGGTGTGCCCTTGAACTCGGAATACTGTGATCCAAATTTAACACTTAATTTTTATTTCTTTATTCATGCAGAGAATTTTTCTTTTGAAGCCTCTAAAATTTCTGTTCTGCGACTTGCTCATCCTTCAACATTCGTCTCCGGATAAAAGAACTGCTAAGACAATTGCTTTAGACATTGGATCAGCACCATTGGATCAGGTGTCATTCGTGGAGTAAGCATTTGTCCAGAGACAGCTTTACTTCCTTACTGCTTTTCGATTTCTTGCATGCAACGGACTTGCCTGAACAGACTTGAAGAAGATATCGTCTTCCGTGTTGAAAAAAAAATTACGCATTTTGGAGAAAACGGAATCAGTTTTTCGGGATTCTTGAATTCCTCCATCGCTTTATATAATTCAGTGCAGCGTTAAGATCAATAAATAAGCTCTGAGTATCAATCGACTGAAATTGGCAAGTCGTTTCCAGGTTTTGGCGCAATCTAAAAATTCTTCCTTTTATCGAATTGTCGGGTCGGAATCTGCTTCTTTGTTATTTAAAAGCTTTTTTATAAAAATTTTGATATCTTCTTTAAAATCTATTACTTTCATTATCCTTTTGCAGCTGCTGGAAATGTGGTAACAAAATTAACTTCACATTTTCAGAGAGACTGGATGACTGTTTTATGGCACCTTCGTGAACTCTTTCCTTTTTTTGCATTAATTTTTTTCTCTTCTGCTTGTCTAGCTCTGCACTCTTCCTCAAGTTTTACTTTTAATGCACAACTTACGAGATTAGAAAGTCTTATAAGGCATTACTGATGCTCAGCACTATATCCACTATTCTTCTTAATTCTTTAAGTTAAAATAGCTGTTTAGAACGAAGCCCTAAGACCGATGCCGTTGGTGGTATCGTGTATACTGACGGCTCCAAAAAAACTGTATGAGAAGGAGTGAAGACGTTATTAACAAGACTTTAAATAAATCGGTTTGAAATTCTTACAATTCACAAAACCACTGAAAGCCCGATCAGTTGCTGGCTCATTTATGTTGAGTCAAGGCGCGCTAAATAACTGTAATACGATAAAATCGAAGAGTCCTTAAATGTAGATCTCATCTTAGAAGATTCAACAGCAATTCCTTGTATTAGATTCCTCGTCATCAATGTATGTACGCAAACGGCCTGGCGGATGGACAACAACAGAAACTTCAGTGAATCGAACTCTTACATTCTCTTCTTGCAGATGATACCTTTTTTTATTCCATCAAGGAAGTTGTCAATTTAAAATCTTTTCTTCTCATTATGCGCGCAAACATGCCAAAGTTTAAACGCACCAACACTTGTTCCACAATGAACCATAACTGGTGCCTAATATACCACTCTCGTTGTCAATTTGACAGCAAAAGGCTTCTTTTGACGTTTCCATCCGCAGTCATGTTAATGTACGTGACCATCAATTTTTGATTGTCATTCGCTCCATTAGCCTAAGTGACACAATCCGTAAAAACCTTCATTTTATCACCAAGTGAAGGGAACTTAAAATCGCAAAGTTGCCATCCACGGACGACCTCATTAATTAAATAACAAGCGAACGTGAGTTGCAATTTCAATACGCTATAATCTGCCTGCGGGTGCGTTCGTAAATAAACTTTTATTTAACCTTCTGTCAGTGTCAGCACTGTTTTTTTTTTTATTAAACGATATAAGCTAGTATCTGGACCCAACAGACTGTCGTTCGCTTGTCGAAAATGAATAAAAATAAATAAAACATACGTTTGCGAGCGGCCAAATACGGTCCATGACAAAAAAAACCGGAGTTTGGATGAAGTTTTTGTTCCATCTGTGGACATTATATATGCATGTATGCACATAGGACGGATTCGTGCCAAAACAAAAAAGACACCCGATCTTGTAAATTCAGAGGGATGTGAAAATTTATTTATTTTGACAGTTAAATCGATAAATTTCTGCGGCTGACAGCGAATTTCGACGAATATTCGGCGCAAAATGTTTCAGTTTTTAAGTATGATTAATTCATGGAACAACGGTTCGAAAATGGACGCCTTTTCGGTGCTCGAGTGATGGAGGATAACAAATCCACTGTGTTCGCAATTATCAATTAGTCTATCTTGAGATTCGAATACATGGTTAACCGCATCCATTAATTTTCGCCGCCCGACCGCCGTTAATGGATTTAAATGGAATATTTGATAAAGTTGGGAGCAAATTCAGTTAAGGAAAATTTCCAATTTCTTGCGGAAAAGTAGTTTTTTTCCAAACAGAATTCTAAATTTACATCCGCTCCTTGGACTAAAAGGTTTCTTTAAATGTAAACAAATTTTAAAATAATTATTTTTGCATTTTTAATTTTTGTCGGACTTGCACATGAAGGGTTCCGTACCATCGCAACGTAAAATATATAAAGACAGTTTAATGTGGCGAAAAAATCTGTTTGTTTTACACTGGCGACTTCATAATGCGGTTTCCGATTTATCACACGACGACATTCCTCGGTTAGGAATGAACAAGCACATTCGGATTTGCACGTGGAAAGTGTGGAACCCTTATAGGTCACAGCTGCACCATCCAAGAAATGTGATGTGACGCATAAGAAAATCTGACAACTTATATGCAAACTGACAAACCGAGAGCAGGACGTCTTAACGGTTAGACTTTAACAAGAGGTCTTGAGTTTAAGACAACTAAGCAAAGGTTCGATAACAATCCTCGTCGAAACTTAATTTTCAAGCCCTCAATGCTAATATATTTTGCTGAAAGAAGAAACAACATTCTCAATCGGACCTGGGATCTTAAGACTAATAAACCATTAACTAAATTGATCGACGCAAAGATGTCCGCACGTTCCGTAAAGCCTTCTCAGTTGCAGACAGTGTTCGGTTTTTGATTTCCCATTTTTCGAAAACACGTTGAAAATATTTAACATTGCTGTGCTGCAAGAAACCGCCAATAATTTTGTTGATCACTCTACAGATCGCTTTGTGCTGTCAGCATCAAGAGCAGAAGACAATAAAATGAGCAATAAAATATGGAATCTATGATGTGTAAGGCTTCATTCGTTCAATACAAAAGAGAGATCACGAGAAGTGAAAAATCGAATGTTATCTCGCAGGAGATTTAAGATTAAAAGACAGCAACTTTGTATTAGAGAAATATTCACTTAGAAAGATGTGGAAAGCCACCATCTGCAGATAGATAGACGACTGACAACACTGCGCATTACACTACGCATTCGGTTAAATTGATGTAGTGATTGTTATATCCAAATCCAATAAGGCCGAAAGACTCCTAAATCTACTTAATGCCGTTGTTAACTTCATTTCTGATATTACATACGATCGTCTAAAGTCAGTTGTCAAAAAACCTGACTTATTTTTACCAGTGCAATTTCGTGTCCACATCCGATTTAACCTCCACTTTATCACATGAACGCGGGTAACGTTTTCATCGAGATCTTTGGAAAGATTTAGACGTGACGATGCGCTGTCAGGCGATCATTTTGACATCATTTTTTGTTCCATTGGACAAAGATATATTAGGGAAGGCCTATCTTGGTGAAAAATACGCTGTACGCAGGGGATTTATTTATTTAGAAAACCGTATACAAAAAGTGAAGATCAAACTATTGATCCAAGACACGACGATCCGACGTGGTAGTGCTACGTTAACCGATGTTCCATAAGTATTTCCAAGCCCAGGTAGTTTGATAGTTTAGGCGAGTGGAACACAAGAAGAAGCCGAAGAAGTCCCACTAGCACCAGGAGTGTAGCCCAATTTGGATGAGAAGCTATGCAAAATCAGAAATAGCTTCAAATTTATTCAAGCAAATCATTTTAAGGGTTACGTATTACAAAGCTGTCCGCTGTGTCTGCTAAACCATTTTAGGGAGATATTTGCAATTTTCACATATGGTTTGCTGCTGTTGCCGGTGCAACAAAAAATAATAAAAATGATATTAAGTTAAAAATAAATCCGGTTCACACTGGAACAAAGTGTTTTACAATATTGCAACTCAACTCAGCGCCTAACAGCAGGCAATTAGATTCATGGAGCAACTTAACAACTTTTTAAAGTATGCAATCATTTTTTCCATCCAACAAAATGTAAAAATTCTATAAAGAAATAAAAACATTTTGCAACTTGTGGAACGAATGTCAAAATGTTTCTACCCAAACAAACGAAGTGTCACATCTATGAATACGTATTTTGCTTTTGTAAAAAAATAGTAAAAAAGTATTTCATGTGATTTTGATGTGTGTTTGAATTATGATTGTTCCAGCATTTCAATAAATCACTTAAGTCATATGGTTGCAAAATGAAGAAAAATGTAAACATTGAATGACGTTGTGTGTGTTGATTACGCATTTAAAGCACACAGTGTTAATTCAATGTTGAGATACATTCTTTTATTATTTTTCAATCCGTTCTTTAGAGCAATTTCTTTAATACGTTGACAAATTAAACTTATAAACGTTCAGAATCACATGATGCACTTGTGTTCTATAATTTATTTTCAACAAAATACCATACTAATCAATGTCCTTAGTTTCGATAACAAAACAAGAAAACGGCTTCGTCACGCGTTAGGATGGGAAATCGAGGTTCGCACTAACAACACTACAATTTGTTGTTCATCAACGAATTCCAAACGGATTTTCACTCGGTTTGAGATGAATTCCTTACATGAATATGCCAAAAAGAAATGTCAGATTTATAGATTCACACATTTGTGCAGTATGTCTGCATCAAATGTTCTTTATTTCTTGTGATCGTTTTAAATCTTCATTTGTTTAAATTTTTAATTTCCCATCTCGAAGTTTTTGCTCCTATTGGAATTACAACCTAACCGATGTCGACCTTTTACTTTGCCTGCCTTCATCTTGCATATTTGTGGGCGATGCTATCATGAATCTTAAATCGAATAAATATACTTTAAGGCGCGGAACCCTTCGGGTGAGAGTCAGCTCTCACTTGGTATCAATGACTGGAAATTTTTTATAGACTATCAACTCATAAGAAATCGCCAACTAGCTTACAATAATATTAGATTAAGATATTAACTATTGGAAAGATATCTGTGTTATTTTTTCACGACGGAACTATAATTCTGAAACGACTATTTTGATAAAAATCTATTATGAAAGTTAATTAGATATAGTACCTTTATTTATAGGCCTAACGGCCTAGAGCGCAAAGGCTTAAAACCTTTCTATGTCTTACGACTAACGGACGCTGATGTTCTTCGCTTTTTCTTTGTTAGCTTCCAGACTGTGGCTTATTCTTAAAAAATAGGGAATTTATAAAATCTAAAAGAAAGAAGCCTGGAGCAGTCAAATTGAGCTTTTTTGTGGTAAATTGAGAAAACGAGACATTAGGCGACTCGAATAATGCAAAAAAGTCCACTGTCGTGCGAACTGTGTGCACAGTTGTACTGCCCTATTGAAACCCTTTGGCGTGCAGTCGCCATTCATTAATTTGCTAGTTAAAACTCGTTGATCATAGTTCAGTATTTCCTAGCAGCGTTGCCAAATTAATGCTTTCAGCGTTAATTTCAGTGCTCAAAAAATTATTTCAGTGCCCAAAATGTCATTTCAGTGCTCGGGCGTTCTTTAAGTGCTTTCATTTTATTTTAAGTGCTTCTTTTAATCTGCTTTTTGACGTTGAAACCTACCAAAATCCTTTTACAAACATTTGTGAACTAGCCTTGAAACTGCTTTATTTGCCACATTCTAATGGCAATGTTGAAAGGGTTGTAAGTCAAGCAAACCTAGTCAAAAGCAAACTTAGGAACAAAATTAGTTTGAAGATGTTAAATGCAATTTTGCATATTAGCTTTGGTTTGCAAAGAAATCAAAAGTGCTGTAATAGTTACAATTTTCCAGAAAGCTTGATTTGCAAAATTGGAACCTATATTTAATGGCATATTTTTTTTGTGTTGCTGTACCTAAATACTTGAATAAATTTATTATTTATTTTATTTTCGCACAATCGTAGAAGTGGATTACCAATAAATGTTTTTATTGATAGTTAAAAAATGCAATAATTTATAAATAAACAAGCACTTATTTATTTTTGGAAAACTTATATGTTACCACTTAAAATACTTATATAACAATAACAACTAATGTTATGTTTAATGTCAATGTCCGATGAATGGCGGCAGTCATAACTTGGTTTAAATTTAACATATTTTTAATTGGTCTTTATACAATATTTAAACTAAAATGTTTGTGTAAATATTGTTAAATAAGTTATAAAAAAGTCTGAAAAATTACTCGTTTTTTTATAATTCTTAAACTTTAAACTAACTTCAGCGAGTTAAAACTAACTACAACATTCTACCGAATCGAGCCACCAGTATTTGCTGGGATTCAGCCGTTCATTATTAAGTGAATCTCTTTCAGGTATGCTAATGCAGTAATTCCAGTCCGGAGCTCTATACGACTCTTTTGTTTGTTATTCTAGCAGCATGGTATTTAAAGGGAATATTGCTCAAGTCCGACAAGCAGCCATGTGCGTCTAAATACAAAAATGCTTGAGGTGGTATGTGTTCCTTTTCTAATGACTTTGTAAAATATCCCGGGTTAGGGTAAAAAAATCCCGATTTGAGTTCGTTCTCAATTACATTTGCCGATCGCGCAAAATGATTCCTCAGTGAGCACAGGATAACGTTGCCAATCCTAGACACTCCGGAAGAATCCAATAGTCTTTTTTTTTTGCTCATGCCGGAAGTAGGAATGAGCGATGCTGTAAATCGCGTGTAAACTCGCAAGCACTTTCTTTCGAAAACTCAAAAAAACAAATAGGTCAGAATCAGACGCACAAAGGCTTCGTAACACTTATTTTTTTTGGTGCCCAAGGTATAAAAATTAACGCTGAAAATATTAAAACGGTGCTTTAGCTCAGAAAAAAATTGGTAACACTGTTTCCTAGTCACAATAACCATGCAAAACAAAGCTTCCTCGAAAATGTGGCTAATTAATATTCGTGCATTTTTGAGTAAGTTGCTTTATTTCGTATATTTTTTTTTAACTATGGTTTGTCACCGCACATTTTACATTAAGATATATTTTTAAGTTCAGCTTTTCTTCATTCACATTTTAAGGGAAACAGCATGTAATCAAATAAATTTATTTTAAAGTTAAATTAAATTAGAAGGAAACTACAAAGGTCAGGAACAAAAGTTAAGTCAAATAAATAAGTTAAAAAATAAATAAATAAATAAATAAATAAATAGTGAATAAAGGCAAGAAAAAAGCACAAGAAGTTTTATGGTGTCCTTATATATCATAACAATAATTTAACTAATGCTAGTCGTGAATTATAAGGGGATTCTCTGCCCCTGAAATGGGACTTGTCGCTCATGACGAGTTTCGCCCGAAAAATTAATAGTTTACATGTGCTTGACGCCCTGCAATCAGTTGTCCATGATTTCTCAGCACTTTGTAGGTTGAACACCTTCAAATCATTTACTTAAATGCGTTTCAGAATTGAGCCGACGCAACTTCTACAATGTATTCTTATCCAAACCGGCAATTTGAGGCCTCCCGGCGGCGCCTCTTCTGTCACATGTTGTAACTGTCTCTTCAAAGCGAGAAGGAAATCTAAGCCAAATTGAAGTTTTTCCAAATCGACAAACTGTTTCAAAATAAAAATTGTTATTCTCCCGAGGAGTGCAGTGATCTATGGCTTATCGGGTTTTCTGCATTCCTTTTCTTAACAAATATAAAAAAAAACTCATAGATGCTGATCTCTTACAAAGGGTTTAGCATTATCCGACAGGGTGATACCTTTTGGGTCACTATTTATTATAAAAATTGTTTTACATTAGAGGATTGTTTGTTAGGTTTTCTTTAGAATCTGATACGTTTTTAGCATCTGCCGCGAATATTTTAAACTTTTTAGTTGCGTTTCTTGAAAACTTTCAAATAAATATAAAAGAAATTATCCAACCATATTTACATGCAAGCCTTCCTGCTTAAAAAAACACGAGATCCAGCACCATCCTCATGTAGCTACAAAAAAAAAAGAAATAAGCCTATTTACCTTCAAACGGCACACAGTATTATAGCCAGGAAAGACAAATAACACCCACTTGACCCTGAAGTCAAAACAGAAAAAAAAGAAAAACGAAAATCCACTTTGCCCATTCAAGAAAGGAAGACAAACATACAAGGACACAAAAACTCATGTACCAAAGACTTATGCGCCCAAAATATACATAAACAAACCGAGAGAACTCTTTAATATTAATTGCAATTAAAAATTCGATTCAATTTACCATTATGCCTTGTCCCATAAGGACACTATTGCAAATCAGAAGAAAACCCGAGTGAAGCACTTGTTCTCCACGCAAAAAAAAAGAGTAAATAGACGAATAGAAGCTTCTTATATTTCATCTACAAAAAAGGACCTTCACCAAGATTCAGTATAAAATTTCCTTTTATTTTTGCAACCACAATTTCTCGAAATATATTGCAAGAGCAGATTTGTTTCCTTTCATGTAATTACATTTAATATTTCATTCGCCTTGAATATCCTTGAACCTTGTCTAACTAAAATTTTGCAGCATGTCTTTCGTATTCGTATCTTTAAGGCACCTTCATTTATTTGATCTATTCAGCAATATAAGAACTTACTTTATCCATTATGACATCCCCTTTGAAGCACACAGTTGCTTTAATCCTTTTTCATGTAGAAATAAAAAATCCTTTCTGTTCAGAGCGCGCGACATCCATTCAACATTTCTGGGCTAATTTGGTACGCATTCGAAACACTGACCACAATTTTTTTTATTTTTTATTTTAAATTTTTTAATTACTGTAAAGGATTCAAAGAAATTCCTTCGAAATTCAACATTTTCCTTCAGAGAAACCGCACAAGGAAACTTAAATAAAAAGAAGGAAAAAAATAACAACGCACACTTTTAAGCCGAATTTTGGCTTCGCAGCAAGAGAAGGACGAAAAATAATGAGAATTCCCTAAAAAAACGTGACCGTCACAAGGATAACGCTGGTTACACTATGCATATCCTTGCATTTCACTAAGGGCGAACACTAGTCACTTTGGGTTCTAACTCGAAACTGAGATGAAATTCAGGACAGCAAGGATATTTAAGAACTTTTTCGAAACGGAAGCTTTACCTGACTTGTTGAATGAAATGTAGGGAAACGGGATCGGGGGACTGGAGCACGAGCTTTGCCGTTTTAGTACATACTACACGAGGTGTACTAAAAAATTGAGCAATATGCGTAAGACCGGTGGGAAAGCTCGCGTTTCCTTTGTTTTGTAAACAGAAACGCACATGGCGCTGTTGGTGGTGGTGGTGGGTGTTCATTGTTTGCTTCTGGCTTGCTGCTATTGATCCTTAGTTTTACCTTTGTCAATTCCGATTGATATCTCGTTTTGGTTTCAAATGAGAAAAAGAATTTTGCTTTTGTTTTAGGGACTTCAGCTGGCTGTGTTGCCTCTGGGTGTGGGAAGAGTATTAAGGAAATTTTGCGAACTCAAACCATTTAAGGAATTCGAAAGATTTACGAGATTTTTTTTTTGGGGATTTTGGTAAAGAAATCGGTGCTTCTCTTTTCGATGGTTTTTTTTAACGTGATAACGATAATGGGGTGGCTTCCCAGAAAAATCAAATAAAACTAGAAACTTGAAATGTGCAAATGTGATAGTGCAATCAACTTTTTGATAACTCGAAATAGAAAAAATTACAAATTGTTGTCGTTAAAAGAGGACGAAATTATCTGTGAGGAATAAAGTTGAAAGTTTAAGTATAAAAATGTTCTCTTAAGATACACGAAGAAGCTTGAACGAAACCAGTTGATGCCGTATTAGTCGGAAATACAGGTTGGCAAATAAGTAAATGCGGATTTTTTTAGAAAATAAAAGACAATTTTTTCATGGAATGAACTAACTTTATTCTTTCTTTCAGGCAGCAGTTCGTAAAACTTCTAGTTTTTATCAGCAAAAAACTGAACCAGGTACGATTTGACACCATCATTATTATTGAAATTTTTCCCATTCAAGGAGTTTTGCAAAGATCCAAATAAAACGTAATCAGATGGTGCATGGTCAGTGGATGTGGCAAAACTTACCAACCAAGTTCCAATAATTTTTGCCGAGTGACCAAAGATGTGAGTGTGGCCTTGCATTGTCATGATGGAATACAACACCTTTTCGATTTGTCAATTCGGGCCACTTTTCTTCAACTGCATTGTTCAATTTTGTTAGTTGTTCAATGTAGACATCTGAATTGATCGTTCGGTTGGGCAGTTAAACAAATCGCAAATATTTATTTTCGTACATAGCAAAATTGTTTTAAGCGTTTTTCAATGCATGTATGTGATACATCAAGCGTGTTGTACTGTGACGATCCGAATCGATTATTCCTTTGTTTTGGTCATCATCTACTTCAACAGGACTACCAGAGCGTTTTTCATCTTTGAGTGAAAAATCACCAGAACGAAATTTGGCAAACCAATTTTGACACTGCCGTTCTTTTAAAGCTTCGTCACCATAAACAGCGAATAAATTTCTGTCAGCTTGCGATTTCCTTTCCGGAAAATATGACGTAAATGTTCGTTTTAATTTTCCATTTTTCAACAGACGACAAACAAAAGCTACACAACCGATCAAAACAATTTTTTTACTGATTGATAGTTGAAGTACCAACTATCAAAGAAATAATGTAATTGACATTTCGATTACGTCAGCAAACCAAAAAATTCAACTTAAGCCATCTATGAGTGAAATCCGCAATTACTTAGTTGCCAACCAATAGCAAAGTACTTTAGGCAAAGTTTCATCATGTTTTCTGGGCAATAGACGATGATTTTGAAATGCGTTTTTTTTTTGTTTCTGAGCCTTATTTAAACTGAACTTCAGAGCCTCAAAAAGGATTCAAACTGAGCACATTTGAGAAATTGAGAAATTTGAGAAAAGTCCTGTTTTTTTTAATTAAATATAGAAAAAAGAAAAAGGAAAAGACGCCCCATTATTTTCGTGGGCCAGAGCCTAAAATTTTGAATAGAACTTTTCTCGTCATTCTGAGTTTTATTTAAACTGAACTTCTGAGCCTGGCAAAGGCTTTAAACTGAGCACATGTTCAGTGAATTTGATAAAAACAGCTGTTTTTATTTTTATTTTTCACAAAGAAGCAAAATGCCATTCAAATAGTCCATAATAGTCGATCCTTTTATGAATACGAGGTGCATTAACGCACCGAAGTAATTAAGTGAAAAAAAAACAAATGCCAAAAATCAGTTCGGTGTTAAAGCTAAAAAGATAAAATGTTGTTCAACAAACTATGATGTGGAATTTAAAAAGACTGGTTCTACCAGCAGCAAGAAATTGTCAGGGAAGCCAAAAAACACGACCCGTCGGCAACGGTTTAAGAGTTCGGTAGATCTTAAAAACGATTGGTGTCGAACTACAAGAAAAATAATTTCGCGAAGGCATGTTGGTAATGGGAGGATCCTTGTGCGAAAAGAACGAAACTACTGTTACCCCGCACAACTGAAAATGTGACAATTTGGGGATGCTTCTCTGGAGATTCTGGAAAGAAAGTTTGAGCCCACTGCGCTGGAGCTTTTAGGTGACACTTGGTGATTAATTTTTCACTAGGACAATGCGCCTTGCCATACTGCCAAAATTTTAAGTATGAGTTTTGTTTTTTATTTAATGTCAAAGATAAACATCAATTTTTTGAATAAGCCAGAACTTTTATGACCTAAAAAAAATATTTGCAATGATTTTTTTGTTTTTGTTATTTCTTAGGTTTAAGAGTACTTCGAAGAAATTAAATTCGATGTATTAAGTTCTCCTCCCTACAGTTCAGATCTTAATACAATCGAGAATATCTGGTCAATAATTAAACTTAAGGCTGCAAAGAAGCGTCCAAAGTCGATTGAATAATCCAAAAAAAAAAATACTTATTCGGACCTAGAACACCATACCTGTACCCACTTGGAAAAACCAATCTGAGCCAATGACTCGCCGATGTGCAGCTGTATTAAAAGCCGGAGGAGGTCCAGCTAAGTACTCATAAGATAGAGAATGTTTCTGAGAAGTTTTAAAAAAAAACATACATGCTGCACCAATTAAGCATTTTTCTTTAAACCCCAAAAATGAGCCGCGTATCTAAAAAAAAAAAATTTCGGGCTTACAAGGTTTTGCTCCCGTGACCGCGTGTGAAAAATATTAAAACTCTGATTGTATCATGAACGGATTGAAACCGCAAAAGAAAACAAAACCACATTAAAAAAAATGTAGTTATTGCAAAAAAAATTTCAAAATTCGAAAAAAAAGTTTGACCATCGTTTTTTGAACCTTAGTGTATATGGTTGGAAAAGGGTTGACTTCTCTTTTGGCCATTACTGTTCCCGAGCTTTTCGATATCTTTGAGCCGGGACACTGCTTTGGCTCTTGCCGTTTTTTCGCAGTTATATTTTACTTTCTCCACGCCAAGATATGAAATCTTCCCTTGATGACCAAGCTTTTTTCTTTTTACCACCTTCTTCTGGGCCCCATCAGTTGCCTCCTTTTTTTGCATGCATTTATGAGAGTCGTTCACTTCGATATTTATGGCTATTTGTGGTGTTCTGATTCATCTAATATTGCCTGTTTTGCCTTCTAAGCATTGATTGAAAAGATGGACATTTCGAACTGAACCCAAAAAGTGCCTAGAGGCGACAAAGCCCTTCATCAGAACGTTGTCGATTGGATTGGTAAGGCCTGGTTGCTGTGATGAACTCTTTGAGTTTCTACACAATGCAAAATATATACGAATTTTTAAATGCATTTTATGACATGTATCCTGGTGATCTTTTTACAGGCCCTCAGCTCCGTTTAGACTTCTATTTCCTGTGAGCTAAGCCGCACGTGTTCTGTTCTTTTAGACAATTTTCATCAAAGTAAAATCAGACAAAAAGTTATATGGATGTTTTTTAATCCCCTTCTTGGCACGTCTATTGAGCTATGAATTGTGATTAAGAAAGACTCAAAAGCTTATAAATATTTATTTTTATGAACATGTATCTCAAAAAACAGGGTGTCATCCCTCACAAAGTCTCTTGTGCCGAGAACTTTGTGTGGAATATAAAAGAACTGATTACTTTGGAACTCTTCACTTTTCCGTCGAACTGCCACGGTTTTCACGTAGTCCTGAACACTTGTCGGATCGATTTTTTGATCGCGAATTACAACGTCTGCTTGCAACTTGCAAGGCCATTGTAGTAGTGGGTCATATTCGCCGGGAATAACATTTAAGCAAGCAATTATATTTCGCCCCTTCCATGTTCCCTTTCCATTTAGATAAATATCGACCTAAAGGAGAAGATTTAAAAAATGTTTTCCAAACTTGGAAAATACCCAAACTAACCCTTAGCGTGTATCCATACGGCTTATTGCAAAATATTGGACTGTGTAAGACGATGTCATGCTGTTTGGCTTCTTCGAACTTCTTCGCAAAGTCACTTATCCGCCAAATTAAGTGCCCTTACAAAATAAACTGAAAATGTTACTTAACAGCTTAAGTTTAGAGAAGTTCAATTTTACCTCTAGTATTCTGAATAGCAGACATTTTGTACTGAGCCATAAGGTTGACTTCCAAGTCCGACAGGCTTTGCATGGTGTGATGCAAGGCTTTGTCAATATTTTGCACCAGCTTTTCCAGCTTGTCACATTTGTCTTCAGTCTCACAAACTATATTCTTCATGCTCTTGATTTCGTAGTCCATTTTTATCTGTTTCGTACTGAGGTCAGAGTTCGCTACAAAGCGAGTCTTGTGGTCTGTACTTAAGTCGTTAATCACTGTTTCCAGTTGTTTGATCTTTGCTCTGAAATCGGAATTTGGTTTTGATTAGTTTTCAAAATTTTGTGTTTTCTTACTTGAAAGTCTTTTCCTGTTGGAAAATATTTTCGTCCAGCTTTATGACTGTCTCGGTGACTCTGTTTTGAGATTTTTTTGTATCGAAGGACAGTTCAGTAATTTGCTTTTGTAAATCATCGATTGAGCGTTCGAGTTCACTTTTGAGAGACTAAATTCGAAAAAGAAAAATTCAAGACAGATTGAATGTAGCTTGGAGAAGTAGACTTACCTGCGTTGCATCGTAGCAGTAGCGGAAATCATTTTGACAATCGTCAACAGCAGTCTTTCGGAGCTCTGATTCTTGGTTTATAAGCTTTTGCAATTGAATCATTATTTCGTCGGCTTCCTGATTCCATTCAGTGGATTCCTGAAAAATGAAATGGAAAAAATTGAGATGAAAATTTGTTCAGGTTAATTTGACATTTTAAGATAAGCTGAATCTTCAAGTTTCGAAAACTCTATGAAATCAATTAACTTGAGTCAAGCTAATGATTACAGTTCCAACACTCTTCTTTGCCCAATTTCGTCTTGATTTAGTGCAAACTTTTTTAGCTATCGATTTCCTGCCCCGGCCTTTTCAAAACTTGCGTTCCTTTCTCCAACTAAAAACCTATTTAGGCGTCATTTAGGCGTTTAAGGAGTCTTAACACAGAACTTTGAATTGAAACTGAATGAAACTGGCAGACCATAGAATTTTTACTTCATTCTGAGGCTCAAGTTGATTATCTTTATAACGAGAACTTTGAGTTTATTACACAAGGTTTTGTTCTTAAGCCTCTACTTGCATAAGAAGAAGCTTCGCTTCAAAAGCAGCCACAACTCTCAAGCTCCTAGATAGCGTGAGATGAGCGGACAACTTGACAGAAAATTGATCATTAGACGTTCGTCTCTGCATCGCATTGAAGTGAAAAAAATAAACAAGTTCCCTTACAAAGTGCTAGGCTCACACTCTCCTGAACCTCATCGAAGAAGAGGATGTCTTTGGTTTACTTTGCCCGAGTCACCAATGCCTTATTTGACCGCTCCAGACTTTTTTCTTTAGGTTTTTTTTTATGAATTTACGTATCTACGAGAATGTACCAGATGCTCTGTTGTTCTCGCAAAAAGGAAATCGCAGTCACACCGAGCCCAACCAATGATCAACAGTGGCTACCCCCACTTGACCGATATCATCCCATATCACAACCCTGTGAAAACCTATCAGAAAGACTAAGACCTTTTCTCACAACCTAACGATGATCCATCAATGACTTTCTGCAAGTAAGATTTCGATTACAGAGGTGTCATGATATTATAGGACAGAATATCATGACACCTCTGTAATCGAAGGTCTAAGAATAGGCGCACGACAGGTTTTTATCGGAATAAACTTGAATTTAGGTAAAGATAAAAAACGTTCTAGGAAAATAAATTCATACAAGGTTCACAAAGGTACAACAACTTGAAGTCTTATCAAGATATCGATTGGCAGACATGACGTTGATAGATTATACAGAATGAGATTGCCCGGAAAACTGCTGGTGTGTGACTTTGAAAATATTTTTTTAAGGATACCGACCTTACTCCGCACTACCAAAGGTAGGTACAGATTTTAATGACGCACTATCAGCTTAAGACTCTAACCATGCACTAGAGGCCAAAAAATTGAGGTTTGCCCACACCTTGAAGGAAAACTCAAATATTGATCATGTTAAATGAAGGTGAAAGCTTACACCAACAAGGAGGAAAGGCGAGGCGGCGACGCCTTACGACTGTTTCCAATGAAATCGGCATCGACATCGACAATATGCCGGCTGTACAGCTATTCTTGCAGAAAGGAGCATGATATAAAATTAAATCTTTCCACACATATATGAAAGTCGATAGATTTAGGGACCTCTAAATGTAGATTAAAATGTTCGTAAATTTACTAACTGGCGCCCGAGTAGAGACCGACCTTTTGTTTTCTCGAGATTCTTCGTCTATTTGATACGCTCTATTTGAGTTCTATTACGGAAACCTAGCTCATGAATTCGTGCTCTGAAGAAGGAATCTATTCATTTAATAAACTCTCTTAAAAGAAAATCACAGATTTTATACAATTTAATCTTTTAGTTTTTAATTATTGTCTGCGGTATGTTTTTCCAAAAATCCAAAAAGTATTTTTCACAACTAAGCGTCTAATGGTGGGCAGGCTATTAGGACCTCTGTCTCAGGCTATGATTCTTCCAGGCTCGCCGGTCTCATAAATAATAAGTAAGCATAATAAATGGGGCAATAAATGCCCTTATATGAATAAAATCTCAGCGCGGGCAAAAAGTAAATAGGAAGGGTAAGAGAAGAATAAACGATATTGCGAGGGGTATTGCGAGAGCATCGTGGGTAGTGGAATGCAACTGCCTAGTTCGCTGAAGCACTGAGTATTGAAGGAAGGATAAAACAATGCAAGACAGAAGAACGAAGTATTTTTTTGCAACGCTTAAAGTAACCTTAAAATTTTGCAGTATTTTTGAAAATTTTAATTAAGTGATCTTTGTAACGAAAGTTGTTACTAGGCAACTTCCCAGTAGGGAAAGAGTTTCCGCGATGTAACAACAGGAGTTAGCATTGAAGCACACAGTTGAGATTACTCCATTCGATGAAGTTCTCCAACTTGGAGTTTAATGAACTCAAAACATGCGTCCCCTATACTTCACCGGCTGAAGAGCAGGCCAGTGAATCTGAGAACGAATATGAAAAGCTGAGAGTACTGTCATCGGCGAAGGAATGGATTGAATAAGAAGTGGCAAGCAAGAATCAGGATAGAAACGCCGCACCCTAAATCTTCTATACTAACCGAACAAGGGCTGACTTGCCACTTGTTTAAACTGGAGACGTCACTCGTAGCTCGTAGGGAGAATCACCACAAGACAAGAAGTAAGTCTTAATTCAGCAAAATCAGTTTTGGTTCTTGGACCAAGAAGAAGATGCTTCGTCGTTGTCATGCAATCGTTATTTTTAAGTTCCTTAAGGACACAATCGGCCAGTGTATACCCTGCCGGGCTTACATAGTTCCAGACAAATGAAGATCCATTATCCTAGTTATTCAAAGCTTGTTTGAACATTTATTTATCTGCATGAACGTTTTGAAAAAACACATTTTTAACAAAGTTAACAAAGTGCAAACCAAGTGTGGTTGCATTCGATGCAACAAATGGCTAGAGTGAGTAATTTGTAAATAAAAAATCATATGGCCATGGGAGAGGGGCTTATATCAGCCCAATTTTCTGAAAAATTAACTTCAAATGCAAATTAAATATTTGAAAATCAACAAAAGCACATACGATAATTTACTATGACTTTCTCTTAAGCCAAAATCCCTTTCTTTAATGTCAATTCGATTGTTTTGTAAATCATTTTTGAAAAATATTATTTCAAACTGAAAATTTTGAAAGAAAAACTGTTTTTTCCTTCAAATTGAGTTTTTACAAAATATTCAATTACTTAGAGCAATTTTTTTTTTCAACATTCAATGCTCTTATTAACTTATAAGTCGAATTCCAAAAATTTCGTTCCAAAAGTTATCCTAGTTTTTAAAAAATAAAAAAAAGCAATGAAAACAATGAATTGTACTTTTGACCCGTTTTTCTAAGTTTTTGCTTTAAGGTTGGTATGAGCGGAAAATAAATTAAATTAAATTTTATTTGATAAACAAAATAATCAACAATAAACTAGATTAAATAACTTAAACCATTTTTTTTTTATTGGAACACAATTTAATAAAATTTACATAACTTCTCGTTGAAACTAATAAAAAAAGGTTTATCATATTTGAATCTATAACACCATATTGCTTTGGTTTAGGGGATTATCGGTATTTTGCTGACCCGGCATCCAAACTGGTTCGGCCGGAAATAATCGAACAAAAGACATTAGGGATTCTCCGTCAACTTGTATCCATATTTCTCAGTAAAAACTTTTATCCTTTGTATATATTGTAATACAAGAACCCAAAGGTGACTTGTATTTTTTATATTTAGTGTTCACTTACGTCAAGCTGCTAAGAGCTGAATTCTAACCTTCAAACACCGTGGACGTATGTGCTGTGAGATGATTGAGATAGCGACATTTATTGCTGTTTGTATTTTTAACGAAGGCTTCATTCTTTTTTTAAAATTGATGGAGCTTATGGGAAGAAAATTGCTCCGGAAGCTTATTCATTTGCTGTGAAACGAGACAACGCCCACATTGACCGCTCCGAGATACGAGCATCCAACGCATCAAAGGAGGCCAGAATTGCTCGGTATGAAGAGAGAAACGCGGAAAATCGTTTTTTCGAAGTCGAGGAAGGTCCGATGTATAAAGCAGGAACGGCAGATTGAATAAATGTAAGTCTACGATATCATTTCATGACTAAGACTGTGAAAAACTTTACGCGAAACTTTAAACGCGTTTTTCTCGAAACTTTTTCAAAACGATTCTCACGATTTCTCAGGTTCTACTGGACCGATTTAACTGAAATTTTTAGAGAGTCTTCTTTATAGACTTGTCTATGTTTGGAACTTTCCCCATCCCCGAATTTCTATTACTTTTTTCGATTCGAAACAGTCAAAAAAATGGTACAAAAATTGGGTTTTATTTTCAGGCAGTCGCCATTTTGTGAAAAAAATATTTCCAAATTTTACGTATTTCCAGACATTGCGACATTATTCTAGATTAATAATCTTTTTTTTAAGTTTCAGATTGCTTGGAGGGTTGAAATCGTGGGTATGGTTATGCGCCAATTTTTTGAGAACCCCACTTCATCAACTGTTAATTTTTGAGATTCGCAACTTTTTTTATTTTTTATTTTTTCTGTATTCTTGTTTTGTAATAAATTACATGAAATTCATGCCACTAGACTAGAATACCCCCTCAATAACCTTCTACGGGAACATGGGGTGCTGTAATATCGAAGGAGTGAAAAGTCATCTGCTAGATCAACAAACTTGTGTGGGAACTTGTGATTTAGTATGACGGAATCTCTCACTTAGCATCAGGAGGGTAGATGAAATTTAAAAAGTAAAAAATCCAAACATAGAAAAACCCAAAAAATAAATGTTTTTTAAGGGAAAAAAACCTTCCATTTTTTTCAAATTCCCAAACACTTAAACACTTTTTGGGTCCAGATTTTCGCGATTCGATTTACAATAAATAAGAGCAGTGAATATTGGAAAAATTCAATTGTTTTTTTTTTTCTTATAAATCATTCACTTAAACAACTTTGAATTGAAGTTCATCTTAAATGTGGAAAGATAGATTTTTTTTTCTACTCTTGGCTTTACCTACTTTCTCTAGCCATTTGACGCATCTCATGTAGAATAAAAAAAGCACATGTTTACCATGGCGTTCCATGTCAAAATTCTACAAGTACATGTGTTGAAATAACCCGGTAAATACAAAAAACAAAAATTATTTATATCTCGTTTTCATTATTGTTTCGGCAATTGATGAACATTGTTTAACAAACAATAAGCGCGCCTAAACAAATACACTACCAGATTCTCTCCCGTACTCCACATTCGTTTGCGTCCAAAAGTCTCTGTCGAGATAAAATTTCACTCTTTCCCCCAACGTGAACTTTTTTCAACTTCATTTTATTTTTTTTCAAAGCCTCACATTTTTCACAGTTCACGGTCTTTAATTCGCGCCGATAAGTAACTCACCTGGTTTTGTTTCCTCAGACTGCCAACATCAGTGATCAAATGCAAACGCTGTCGTATCTCTTCGTTTAGAACCGATCTCAAGGCATTTATATCCTGTTCCATCATCATTATTCGATTTTCCAAAGTTTCGTCTAGCTCGGTTGAGACTGACGATCTCGTGTCCTGTAGCTTGGGGCAATCTCTCAAATGTGACCTCATCTTCTTCCGCTGAACATACGATGAACATTCATTTGGACAGGGTTCCAGTACTTGACCGCAATGAATCAAATGCTCCTAAGGTGAGTACGAAAAAAAAAAATTAGAGGGCGTACATTGCGTTAGCGTATCTTATCGGCGGATACCTTGAAAGACTGCGATTCCAACCACTCATTGCAAAAGTAACAAGACGTCTTCTCGTACTTAATGACTGTCTTGATTGGGAGTTCTTCTTGCCCAGCGTTCAAGTCCATTGTTAAGGCTCAGGGATCAGGTCAGAGAGCGTCACACCGTTCCTATTCACTCAATTCTGATTTAAACGACTTATCTCGAGCGAATTTCAAAATATACTAACATTATAAATGCTACTCGATTTTTTTTTTTGCTTTCAATAAACTTTTGATACCGCCCTGCGGAACGTTGGCGCTGATTGTCTCCCGCGCTCTCACTTTGATAACAGATACTTACGCTCTTTTTGGCGTGTTATCTCACCGTCTGTTCTAGATACCGCGTGTTTTTTCTTTTTTTTATTGTCAAATTGTTTTAATAGTTTTTTTTTTTTTGTTTACTAATATTTGGTAATTCATCTTATCAATGAGATGACGGCACAGTTAGACTAACAAGTGCAAGTCTCTGTGGACTAGAAGAGGAGGCTTCGTCGGGGGGGATACGTATTTAACGCCATTATGAGTAATGGTGTACCTGCGGTGGAAAGTAAACAAATGACTGATAAAGAAAGAAGGCATTCTATAAAAAGTGGCAATCGCATATCATAGGGTAACAATCAAAGCTCCGAGTAATGCTAACTCAACAGTCTGTTTTGGGTGCGGCTGGATGGTTTTTTGTACAGACTGCCCACAGCGTCAACATCGAGCAACACACCTGCAACTACAATCATGAGGCATTGAGTGTTTTTTAAAAAACATTTTGGTAGGTCAGAAAAGTGACCAAGTAGTTGCTAAATGGTCTCAGGTTAATTTCTAACAGCGCAGCTTTTGCAGAGCATAAGTGCAATGGCGTAGCGCCGTTTGTCCAAGACTTTGGGAGACTTGTCCAAGACAAAATCTCTATTTTTATGCTTAAGTTGAGGTACACTCGACGTGGCGCAGTCACTTCTAACAGCTGGGCTGAAAATTTCGCGAAAAAGAAGTACTGTTGAGGCCGAGGCTTGGCTTGATAAATGTTATTTGGTCTCTGGACCAGGAAAATCTAGCGTTGAGAACTGGTTTACTAAGTTAAGGCGAGGCGAAATGAGCACCGAGGACGATATCGTGAATGAATATTTGGGTATGCAAAAGCTCTGTTCAAAATGGGTTCCGCTCGAGCTCACAGTGGACCAAAAACAAGACCGAACTGATTATTCTGAGCAGTGTTCGATGCTGTTCTATCGTTGAAAATCCGAATTTTTGCGTCGATATGTGACTTTGGATGAACCATGGTTCGATCATTTCACACCGGAGTCCAATCGACAGTCACCCGAGTGGACTGCACGTGATGAACCGACTCCAAAGCATGGAAAGACGAAACGGGCGGCTGCAAGGTTATTCCATCAGTATTTTGGTATAATATTCATCGACTTACTTAAAAATGGAAAAACCAATAACGGCGATATTAACGAAGCGTTCTCGGAGAGTTTGAAGGACGAAATCTTGGAAAAACGGCCCCATTTGAAGAAGAAAAAAGTTATGTTTCATTAAGAAAATGCACCTTGTGATAAATCAGGGAAAACGATGGCAAAATTTAATGATGTTGGCTTCGAATTGTTTCCGCATCCACCGTATTCTCCAGATCTAGCCCCACCGATTTTTCCTGTTCTCAGACCTTAAAAAACGCTTGCTGGAAAGAAATTTAATGCATATGAAGAGGCAATCGCCGAAACTGAAGCCTTTTTAATTTGCATTAAGTTCAATGTTTTTTGATTTTCTGAATTTTTTTGTTTTCGAATTGTTGCACGCAAAATAAATATCGACTGAATGGACTACTTTGCTCCTCCGCAGAAAAAAATCAAAAAACCATTTAAAAGATCAAGCTAACAATAAGCGTGACCGGAAGCAGGAACTTGACAGTAGCTTGAAATAAGGCAGGTCCTCGAAGGACTGATGGCAAGATAATTTCATTTTCATTTCATTTCATTTATTTCATTTAATTTTCATAATTCATATCAATTCATTTTCAAAATAATAGATTACATTATAATTGTTTAAAATATAAGATATAATTATATAGAAAGATACACTTTGTGGTATAGAACAACCAGTAGCAAGTGAAATATATAACAGAATATTATTAAATACAAATTTAAATAAAGAGTTAAAGCCAAAAGAAAAAGGAGCGTGATGTGCAGTAAAAATATAAGAAGATCAACGCAGCTATATTAATATTCAAACTAGTATCAAAATGACGAAGCAAAAAGAATAAAACAAAGAAAAAATAAAAAAAAACAAAAATAAAATAAATTATTATTGTATATGTGATGTATTACATTAAAACTTGAAGTAGAGATTCAACTTCAGATTGTGAGAGTAACCAAGCTTTGAGTTTTTTTAGAAAACAATATCCATCTGTTACCAGGTCGGATATATCAGAGGGCAGTTTATTAAAAATGTAAGGAGCTATTGAAATCACAAAACGTCGACTATGCTCTGTATTTACTTTAGGAACGTTGACCGAATTAATATTTCTCAATGAATATGCCTCATTTCTTCTAAAGTGTAAATTGCCACTTCTTATAAAGAATACTTTCAGTGCTTTATAGATAAAGAAGTATCGAAGTGGAAGTATTTGCACTTTTTGAAATAACGGCAACGATGGCTCATATCTATTCTTGGATAACAATAAACGTATTATCTTTTTCTGTGCTCCAATTATTGGACTAAGATTGCTTTTGTAGGAACAGCCCCAACATGCTAGACCATACTCAAGCCGAGATTGAACTAATGCAAAGTATATTGTAAAAAGTAAACGTTGTGGAACAAACTTGCGCAAATGAAACATTTTATTTAGGGCTATGTATAATATTTTTTTTAAGGACATTATATGAGACTTCCAGTTTAATTTGTGATCAATTATGACTCCTAAATACTTAAACTCATTCACGAACTCAAGATCAAAGCATTTGTTAGTGCATTTCTCCATGTTGCAGGTCGGATGGTGAGCAGTAATCTTATCCATTGCTGCACTTTTATTGGATAAACAAAACTGTATGGCTTTTGATTTAGTGCTAAGTTTAAGTTGATGGTAACAAAGCCAGATGCTTATCAAGTATAAATCAGAGGTGATTTTTTCTCGAATATTAGATATCGAATTATCTGAATATGAGAGTGCCAGATCGTCAGCGTATCCAACCAATTGACCATTGACAGGAAGACTAAATAGTGAGTTTATGTAAACGAGGAAAAGGATTGGTCCTAGGACCGACCCTTGTGGTACACCAGTACTAGGACAGTCCTCCTCACTACTAACAAAGCCATTAACTCTAACTCGTTGCTTTCGATTAACTAGGTAAGACCTAAACCATTCAATAATTTTGCCTCTAAAACCAGCGTTACTTAACTTTATTAAAAGTAAGTCGTGGTTAACCAGATCAAATGCCTTTGTTATGCCCAGAAACAGGGCACATGTTTTCTTGCTATTGTCAAGTGAATTGTAGATCTTGCTTAAGAAGGCTAGAATTGCATCTTCAGTACACTTACCTCTTAAAAAACCAAATTGTGACTTGTTGAAAAATGCAATTTTCTCCAAAAAGTTCAGCATTTTTCCGACTATTATTTTTTCAAAAATTTTTGAAAAGACAGAAAGCAAGGATATTGGTCTATAGTTGTTTGGGTCACTCGAGTCCCCTTTTTTAAATACTGGTATAATTATTGAGGTTTTCAAGCAATCGGGAAATATTCCGCTTTGAAAGCTTTGATTTATGATATATCTCAATGGATCTACTATTGATTTTCCTATTTTCTTTAATATCACGTTACTGATACCATCTATTCCACATGAATTTTTAGCTTTTAGACTGTTGATAGTATTAAGAAGTTCTGAATTAGTTATGGGCCCGAAGTAGAAAGAGTGTGGACTTACTTTATCGTGCAGAAGCTGCCTATTACTATCATTTATTTCGAAAAATGTATCAGATTTAGATTTTTCTGCAATATTTTTAAAGAAAACATTCATATCATTACATAAATCCTCATTATTGTTAGTAGTTTTGTTATCAAATTTGAGAAATTTAATCACTGTCTCATTTTGGTCCTTGCCTAAGATATTATTTACAATACGCCATTGTTCTTTGGGGTTATTCCAGCTTTCCGTAAATTTATTGCTATAGTATGCTAACTTTTGGCTATCTATGAGTTTTCGCACAATATTTTGCATGTCTTTATAAATCCGTTTTACTACATCCTGGTTCATTCTATGTTTATGTGCTGCATAAAATCTATTTTTTTCATTAATTTTTTCGCAAATCTCAGCAGTAATCCATGGTTTTATTTTATTTATCCTGCTTACTTGCTTCACACTTCTGCAAGCAATAATATATTTTTGGAGTTGAAGCATAAGAGCCGAAAAAGCACTCGAAGGGCACGGAGAACTGTATACAGAAGTCCATCTTTCTGAATGTAGGCGTTGGTTAAGTTTTTCAAAATTAATTTTTAATGTTTCTGTTTTAGGATAAATAGGTGTTTTTGGACCATTTTCTTCAGAAAGCTTTTTGAACACATCTTTGAAACCAATGCCAACTGCGTAGTGATCTGTAATGCCTAGTTGTAGAATATACGGATAGATATTTGTATAATCTTTGGACTTGAGAAAGATGTGGTCGATGCATGAGCTTGACTTATCACCTATTCTTGTTGGGAGATTAATAAGCGATCGAAACCCTAAAGAGGACATCAGGAGCATGTAATCATCACAATCTTTTGGAAAATTGAGCACATTGATATTTATGTCTCCAACTAAACAAACATTCCTACAAGTGATAGAACGTAGGATTTGCTCAAGTTCATTAAGAAAAATGTCTCTATTTACAAACTGCAGTCGATATATACAAACGAATGTGACAGAAAGATTCTTACCCAGATTTAATTTAAAGCCGACACAATCTGCACTTTCAATATTTGGAACAAAAACATTCTCTACTTCAAGTTCACTTTTCACATAGACAATTGTGCCTCCCGATGGATAAGATTCATTACATTTTGAAAACACAGAATATCCAGGAATTGAGAAATTGGAGATCTCGTGATCATAGATCCAAATTTCAGTTAAAACAATAATTTGAGGCAAGGCAGCAAAACAATTTTCAAGATGAGCACAAAAGTTATCAAAGTTCATTCTCATACTTCTTATATTTTGATGCACAATAGTTAAATCAACGTTCGAACTGCAGAAACTAGTGCCAACAAAGATTTCATTACTGTCATTAACACAATATGGGTCACAGAGGTCATTTAAATTACGAAACATAGTTTAGGATTTTATTAAATTTTTATAATTTACAATTGACTAAGATCTTCTATTGTTTTGATGTATTTGACCTCTGTTCCATTTGTTCTTCTCATCATGATTCTTTTATTTCGCACCCAAAGAAATTCATAATTGAAATGCTTCTTTGCTGATTTAGCTTCCTTAAGAAGATACTTCATCTCGCCAGGCAACCAGTCATTTATGTAAATTAAGAAATGAATAATTTATGTAATTAAGAAAGTACTTCAAAATAATCGATTTCATCACGTATAAAGACATGTTCTGCTCGATCCCAGATTATATGTAAGCAACTTACTGCTTTCGGCGTCTATTTAAGATAGACAATCCTAACCGCGATCAATTGTCGAACAACACACCTGCCCCGACCCCAGAAACTTAATCTAGTATACTGATGGCTTAAAAATAGCTAATGGAATAGGTGCCGGTGTCTACGGACCTAACACTTAAATCTTCACACCAATTGAAAATCATTCAAGTGTTTTCCAGGCTGAACTACTAACCATCGAATCCTGTGCCATAAAAAACCTTGCAAAATGCCATAAGAGTCCAGAATTCTAATACATGCAGACAGCCAAGCAGCGCTCAATGCATTGTCATCCAATCTTATGGAATCCAAATGTGTCAAAAGCTGCTTCGACGCCTTGCAATCCCTAGCCCGACGTAAAAAAGTTAGGTTTGGGTGGATTCCAGGACATAATGGAATCGAAGGCAAAGAAAATGCGGACGAAGTAGCCAGGGCTAGTTCCAAAACCGTGTTTTCTGGTCCGGTAGTTGGACTACGGCCACTGGTCTGACCAATGAGTGGGAAAACAAGCTACGCATTGCGCACTTGAGTAATCGACCGGGACTCAGACAATCTTACTTACTAATCAATCCCTTATTAATCCTTAAACTCAACAAGGAGGACATTATAAAGCTCGTGAGCTTCGTCTCAGGCCATTGCCGCTTGAGATCACATTAAACCAAGCTTGGGTTCAGTACAAACACCGAATGCCGACTCTGTTTAGAAGACGACGAAAAGGCTGTACACATTCTTTGTGAATGCCCAGCTCTAATTTGACTATGAGAGATACGCTCACCTTTGGACATTAGACAATCCAATGCTTACGACATTCTGACTTTCATCAGAAAAAAGGAATGTCTGTTAGTCTAAATAAAGTCCCCAAGATACAAAAGGTCTATTCTTTCAGATCGCAGTGTCCGCCACTTTGGCAGGGGCCTCTAGTGTTTTTTTTTATTTGTACGGTGTTTGTATTGGTTAAGTCCAGGAAGGCTTTTTGTGTGCACTTCTTGTTTTCTGAATAATTTTGGATCATATTCGCCCCTTCGGTATATAATATATTTTGAGAAGTTGCCTTAATTGATGCTTCCTCTTATTTATTCTTCTTATTTTGCACCCTTTCAAACTTTTTCAGTAAAAACTATGAGAAGGAAGTTGGTATGTAATCTTTTCCATTGATTTAGCTGAATATACCCACTTGATTCCTCATTATTTTGTCGGTATATACTTCTAATCGATCCAATCCAGTGATTTTGATCTCATACAGTCTTACGGATTTGTAGATTTGGAAGTTATTGCGAGTTCTTGCGCACAATACTTTTTTTTCAATACATTATTTCTAACCCTCATAAATCTTTATTATATTTATTTGCGCATCGGAATTCGTGTATTTGCAGCCGTGCAATTTTACCTCCATCAGTAATGTCAAAGATTCCTGGCTAGATACCAGTTTTGTGTCATCAGGGGGGTCATTTTCTAGCATTTTTTTTTCGTTCTTCATCAAAGACATAAGAAAGTTTGACACTTTTTCTTTTTCAGTTCTATAGAGTTTAAGACAGTTCATTTTTTAGCGTCCCTTTTTCTTCGTTTCGAAACCCCGGCGAACCGGAAGCATTTCTATACCATTATAAGACCGACGCCATGCTAACCTCTTCAGACAATGCAGATAAGGAGAATCTTTATTGCGTCAAGGTACCGAGCCTAAGCTCTGACATTTTTATACAAAAACCTTTAATTAAATTCATCTATCCTTATAGCTCTCGACCAATAAATTTATGCTGGTTTTTTCCCCAATCTTTAATCAACCTTGACTTTAATTTGAAGTTGGAGTTAAGGTTTACATATCGCTACTCAAACGTGATGGCCAACAAAGATGAAAGAAACTAATGGCGCAAGATCTGAACCACTCAATTTCGAAGGCGAGGCGTCGCTTTAACACTAACATGTAAAAATAATATTACAAGGCAGGAATCTGTAGAATCACTTACATGCCAGTTGCTTCTGCTTTCTGCTTATCGGGCTCCCGCCCCGTAAAGAGTCTCTGCCAGAGACACAACAGTCTTCCACTCTTGTTAATCCCCGGCACGCTGCATCCAGTCATCTAGACCAGGCGCTCTGGCAACCGCGGTCGCTTGATCCTTAAAACGGAGGCTCAGTCTTCCTTGGTTTAACGAACTAGGGGGATCCGAAGACCCTCTTTGCTGGATTGATGTTACCGAGCCAGTGTTTTCGTCGTACTTTGGACTTTTTGGACAATATCCACATCTTGATACAGCTCCTTGAATTCACGATTGTAGATATCTTCTCCTCCATTCTCCCTGTCAATGTTTCGTCACCATGCTTGAAAAGCTCCACTGGCAGACCATCAGAACCAACGGCTGTAAATCACGGCATCCCAAATATTAGAAAAACGATGATTCGAAGAAATCTTTAAACTGCTTAGCATACATTTGATGAAGACGAGGCAAACGAGGTCGTAGAAATGATTAAAGGATTAAGTTGACAAAATACTCCTGAACTGTTAACTTTTAGAAAGCTCGACATGAAGCATCAGAATCCCCAAAGATTGATAAAAACAGTCACTAATGTAGAAGATTTTCTAATGAGCTTGGAAACACGACCTCTGCCCTAAGGCCATATACTTTGGTTATCAAAAAGGACTCAATACTTTTTACGAAGCTTCCGAAATGAAATGATGGCGTCTGGGTCCTTCGAAGTAATAAAGCTGTCACTCGAACCAGCTTAATAAAATTGGGAATTCTCGCGGATGCGTTATGGGGCAAAGAAGCATGTTTCTTTAAGTCGGATAAAGAGATCTTGATCGCTGATTGAGAGAAAAATGCCTCGGGTGATGTTTGTCCCTTTGGGAAGATGGAGTAAAGAGAAAAAAAATTATGGAACTCATGTTGCTATGCTATGACATGAGCGGAAAAGTCCTCAAATGTCCACAAGAAAGACACCTTGGTAATGGTAGAACTCCCATTGCCCACACAAGTGAAAAGAGACTAAAACTTACTTTATGTATGCAATTGGAAGCAACCGACGAACTGGCAAAAATGCATTTGAACACATTCCTTTCGATTGTGGCAAAATTACGAATAAGCCAAACAAACCACGAGATACACTATAATCAAATCGCCAATATATTGCGCCCTCAAAATTATGGCGCTGTGTTTATCATCCGCATAGTTCTTCTATCTCTGTGGAACTCCAGGTTCATATCAGCACAGTCATTAATCCAATAAAATTAAGCACACAGTTTCGCAGACCAGGTGGATAATTGTATAAGTTCAATTCTTGATAAGGAACTGTTTGAGCTTATCGGTTGAAAATGGTTGCAAGTGTTTTCGAAAAAAAACGTACTTCACTGATTCGACATGCGATATGAAATAGGGCTTACAACAAATACTTTCATTACTTTGTTATTTACTGAAGAGGTTGGAAAAACTTTAAACGCTTCAAAGATAAATTATTTCCTCTACCCACAAGCTTCAACATCAGTCAAGGATGCAATTTGTGTTCGATTGATTCATTTAAAGGTTGTATTTGACATTTTCTAAAGACAACGAAAGTCCGCCTTGGTTTTCCTTATGAAAATGCAATTCTATTGTAAAAAATATGATGACAAATGAATCATTCAAAGTTTTGGCCATCGCTAGCTACAACTATTTTCCATCTCTCTGGCAGAGCTCGAATACCGTTCCGGTAAAAGTGTTCGTCTTTTGAGGCTATCCACGAATTAAGCCATTTTTTGATGTCTTAATATGAGCAGAACTGTTGATCAGCCAGACAATGTGCCATCGAACGGAACAAGAAATAATCAGACGGCGCAATATTTGGGAATATGGTGGTTGGGTAGGACATTCCTATTTGAGCTTTTCCACGAAGGTTTTGACGGTTTTGGCAACGTGCGACCGAGCGTTGTGTCTGTGCTCATATTGTGGCGGTTTTTCGCGGAGTGCTCGATTCAACCGCATTGTCGATGCCGTTGATGGTTTCGTTGGGATTCAAGAGTTCTTAATAAATGGCACCGACCTAGTCGCACTAAATATGCGAAGTACCTTCGCAGCGTGAATATTTGACCGATGACGTAGAAGCATGTCAGGACAGTCCCCATGATTGCTATGAAGAAAACCCTTCTTTTTTTTGCCGCTGGAGAAGTTTTTTACAAGCGAAAAAATGACGCTCAACGTCCCTTGGCCTTAAATAATAAGGAACCCCAGTTCCTTGTTTTTGAATCATTTCCAACGCATGCAATCGCTTCGAAATGCTCCAAATACTGAAGCAAGCTGTTCTTGCGTTTAGCACGGATCCTCATTGAGCTATGCCTCCAATTCAGCGTCTTCGAATGATTTTGGCCTTCCTTTACGCGGACTGTCGTCAACATCGAAATCACAGTCTTTAAAACGACGGAACCTATCAGCCGTGGTTTTCTTCGAATAAATAAAAAAAATCAACGCTTCCCGCAAACGACGATTATTTTGCAAAAAATAGGACATGTTCATTAAATGCCAAAACAATATCACTAATGAGTTAAAACAGTTTGTTAACCATATTCCTAAAGTCCCTTCCCTTTGGATATTTCAAAATCGACCAGCACGTACTGCTGGAGCTATTGACAAGCAGCGGGAACTTAGTTGCACACCTAATATTTCAATGAAACTGAAACATAACAGAATTGAAACTAAAACTGAATGACACAAACATTTTGTCAACGAGTGCAACGGGGTATGAATTAATGCTGCCACTTGCTTATTGTTGATAATCGGAAACTATTTCTTTCAGGACCCCATTGTCTAGGGCCTCTAGGTATACAAGAGAGGATTGGCGACATTTTTTCATCGTGGGACAACATGGGCAACCACTAGCAAACAGAAGTGTATATCTAGGGCTCTGGCTCGGCCAATATCTATAATTTAACAAACGTATTGATGTCGCTCTAGACAGAGCCAAAGCGACTTTCGCCGCGGCAAAGAGACTGTTTTATAGCAGCCAACTCGATGCCAGGGTAAAAGGTGTGGTTTAACGTGACAGTAAATTCGATGGAAAAGATTCGGGTTTCTGAAAGGCAATGTCTATCGCAGCGAGGTCCTTAAGAAGGGGGCCAACCTGATCCGAGTGGATAATTTCCTTAATAAGCTTTTCATGCAAGACACGTTGCAGCGGCAACAACCTGATCTATAGGGATTTCTATCCCAACGATTTATACCGTGGAAGTGTATCCCTCCAGAGGCGTTCCTCTACCTCGATTCTAAAGGTATGATCCAGAGCTTACTGGCAGTAAGGCTAATCTTCGTCCGTTCAAGTGTAGACAGGTGACTAACCTACAATAGAGACATCGCATGCGGTTCCGAAGAATTTATAAGGAACTTCTCGTCGACGACCTTCAAAGTAAGGTTTCCCTATAAAGCAAAGTTGACCTCATTTCGTTTCTTATTTTTCGTAAACCTTGGCCGGCTTGAATAGATTAAGCTTGTGTAAGTTATATGTAGGGTTAGTTGGTAAGCAATAACAGTATATTGTATATATTTGAGTATGTATATATTTATTTTATATATATTTTCGTACATATTAAAGTAGATTTAATTATTTTAAGTTATGTTTTACTTTTAAGCTTGAATTATAAAGCAGAAAACTTCCAGCTACTAAGTTTTTAAAAAAAATATTTTTTTTTTAATAGTATAAGATATAAATAAAAATAGTTAGTTTAAGTCGAAAGACATAGTAAGTTAGTTAAGTGTAGTTAAATTACAGAAGATGGTTTCAGCGTTTTTGTTTAGTTAATAAGTAATTTAGATAAGTAAATATAAAAGTGCAATAAAACTGAAACTTGCTTATTTTTGATGTCTGACAACTCAAATATAGTGCCAGTGGTCAGCATATTGGCGAAGGTCAAGGATCTTGTTTTGTTTTAACCACGATAAAATAATTTGTGTCCGGACTGTATGAGGTTTCTGCTTAAAATTGTGGAAATAGAATCATTTTTCAAGTTTACATCTTCTGAAAATGATCGCTAATCCTCCGATATTTACTCACTAACCTTATTTTGTCTTACGACGAGTATATCTTCAGACTGAAACGACATAACTTAATTTTTTTTTTTGTTTTCTTAATCTTTGTTTGTACGTTTCTTTATTTTTCATTACTTTTTAGGCTTCCGCCCCAAAGGGTCCAAAGGAACCCTATAACTTAGCCTCTGGTGTACACCCGTCCTTCTGTCACAGCTGTATCTCCAAAACCGTAATAGGACGACTTGCGATTTTCACAGAAGGTTTTACTACTATTGCCGCTACAACAACAAATAATAAAAATGACATAAAAGTTTAAAAGAAATGAGGGTCACCATCCTAAAAAAGTGTTTCATATCGTAACTCAACTTAACAGCTAAAAGTGAATATTGATCCCGTAAATATCATATTTAACATTTTATAGAAATGAATAGACATTATTCTTTAGATCTTAACTGACTTGGTGCGAATGATCCTTCCATTAAATTTAAAAGTAAACATATAAGTAATGGATTTAAAACAATCAAAAAAAAAGGGGGGCCAATTTCAGTGAACAACGAAAAGTGGGTTATACAATTGACGTTATTGCAAATGGTAATTTATTAAATAGCCTTGTGCCACCGCAGTGTAAAAATTTGAAGGATAGTGCTGTATCCGCTACGCGTAAAAAAAAACTTTCAGAACCTTTTAAATATATAAATGCTTTATTGGTAGAATTCGAAGGCTCAAAAACAATGGCCAACTATTGGTTTAATTGTTTTTCAAAGTATTCTCCAGCATGATTTATACATTATACAACCCAATGGTCGAAACACTTTTTCCACTCCGATTGAACACCTCCAAAACATGGTTTTTGAACGCTTCAACAGCATGTTCTTGCGACGAGAATCGTTAACCACGCATTTTTTTCTTGATATGCGGGAATAAAAAGAAGTCATTGGGTGCCAAGTCAGGGCTGTACGGCGGATGACTCATCAATTCGTCGTTTTGGCCGGTCAAAAAGGCGCTCGCATTGTCATGGTGAACAATGATTCGTCTTCTCTTGTTCGTTTTTCGAATTTCTCCGAAGACTTAAGGCAAACAAATTGTGGTGAACCACTCAAAATTGACCGTCCTACGTTGGTCAAGCAGAACAGTCGCCAAATGACCAGTTTTGCCGAAGAAACAGGCGACCACTTGCTTTGAAGTGCTTCTTCCACGAACAACTTTTGTTGGATGTGGCTCGTCTTCGAAGACCCACACGGTCGATTGTTCCTAAAGCAAATATCATATTTAACATTTTATAGATGTGAATAAATAGGCATTATTATTTAGTACTTATGACGGTCGATTGTTGTTTTGTTTCGGGCTCATAGGCATAGATCCATGATTCGTCACCTGTGACAATCTTATAAACGTCTTTTGAAGCACCACGATCGTATTTTTTAACATTTCTTTGCACCAATCGACACGAGCCTGCTTTTGAGCGATTGTCAACGAGATTGTTCTCGTTTTTTACGGCCAGGTGTTCATGCAATATCGAATGTATGCTAGTGGGAGAAATGTCCAGGGATGCCTCTATCTCACGGTATATCACATGACGATCTTGCATTATCAATTCACGGACGGCATCAATGTTCACTGGCACAACGTGATAATCCACGTCGAAAGTTGTGAAAAATGATCGCACGAAAGCGTTCACGAGTTAATTCCATTTTTTTTTTTTTTTTTCAAGTCTCTATAAAGAAAACAATTCAGGATCAAATTACAACACGTTCCGAGTGATGCTAAAAAATGTCAAACTTTCCAATGTCAGATTGCACCTAGCAACACTAAGTTTTGCCTAGGCCAGAAATATATCTAGCAGCCTACGTAATCTGTTGACATTACAAATAATTCTTTCAGTGTGTTTTTTTTGGGCAATTTTAAGAACTTCAGTGGTGTTATTGTAAGCGCCATCCCAACTTTCAAAACCATTTTATAACTTAGAATGTATAAGACCGTAATAAAACACAAATAATTTGGTTTTGGATGAGATACATTTTACGAGTTATAGAACTCTTAAATGTTTTTTTTTGACTCATCCACATGCGCCTTTCAATTTAAGTTTTTATCGATTTAGACCCCTAAGTTCTTAAAATTGTTGACACCTTCTATCTACTTTGAAACAGTTCGAACTACAGGATGAATCCTCATAAAATCTAGAAAATTTCCTACAAGAACTAGCATTGAAAGAAACATCACAATCAAGTGGACAAGGACCTTTAGAAAAACAAATAGTTTATTCAGTTTTTTCACTTCTTAGTAACTCATGCTTGGAGAACCATTGTAGTAGTAAACATAAATTCGTCTCTAGCTTTTTGCTGAATGAAGAAGATTTTTACTTGTACATGCAAGTGCTGTATCATCAGCAAAAGCTGTTATATTGCTTCAAAAAATTTTGTTTAAAAAGAGAGTTTACATAAATTTAAAATAGAATTGATCCCAGAACTGATCCCTGAGGAACGCCATTAGTCATTTTCAAATCATCTCTGACTTCTATTTGACATATAGGAAGAAAACCAATCTTACAAAAAACCTCTCAGTCCCGCCTTGTACAATTTATCGAGAAGTATGTCATGATTGACCATATCAAATGCTTTTGTCATGTCTATGAAAAGAGCCAAACTGGTGTTTTTCTTGATTGAAGCTATCACAGATTTCACTACATAATTTAATATTGGCATATACAGCAGATGTACCCTTGCGAAAACCTAATTGCTTACTACTAAAAAAGTTTTTTTTATCCAGAAATGACACTATGCGTATTCTTATGAGTTTCTGAGCCTTTTTTTCAAATTAGGGAATAGAGTTCCAAAAAAGATAAAAAAAAAATTAAATTGCAGACTACAATTCGTTGGAAATTGTATTATGAATGTCAAAATGTAGTAGTGTTCTGAATTCTGAACGAATTTTTACTCAGTTTGAGATTCATTGCTAAATTCAGACATTTCTACAGTAAGTCTGCATCATTTAATCTTGTGATCGTTTTAAATTCGTATTTGGTTAAATTTTTTTTCCTATATGGAAGTTCTTATTCTCATTAATTTCAAGGATTACAAGTAAGCCGATGTCGAGCTTTTATGTCCTCCGGTTTACTCGTACAGTCCGCTGCTATAAGAAATCAAAAAAATATAGTGTTGCATACTTTACTGAAGCGCGGAACCCTTCATGTTAGAGTCAACTCTCACTTCGCTACTAATATTCACTAATATTCATCAGTTGAACGCCGCAATTTTTGATGATCGTTTGGGTTCTTTTTACCGCACTTTCAATCGGTTTTGGCGAGAACTCGGGCGAAAAGTTCTCGTAATCTTGTAGGATTTAGACAACCCGGACTCGCATCCCCCAGAATATCTCATGTAGCACGCACTGTGAGTGCGTCCTGTTGCAACAACATGTCCTCCATCATAAAGGGTTTGGAAATAGTGGAGTTAGTAAAGACGCAAATGGACACTCTACAACCTTTTAGGGGACATCTTTAGCTAATTTGAGGTCAGGAGGTCTTTTTTAGCCTCCTTTTGTTGGAGACTTTTTGAGGTAATCCATTTAAAGCCTTAATGTTTGACAAGTTGGCTACGAAATTCTGATTGATCCAAAATCTCTGACGAATTATTCCTTAAAACTATTTACAGAGTTAAAGCGTTCCATGGCTTGTGGCCCAGCATTCTGAATCTGTATCGATTCGAACAGCGGAGCGTTGGGAAATATTGAAAAGGTACTTCAAACTGAAGGACTGAATGATGTAATGCTGCAAAAGTGGGATTTTTGACACTGCAGCTGCTGTGAGCAATTTTGTTAAGAAAGTCTGTGAGAGAGTGTGCGCCTAAGCCCATCGACAAAACGCAGCACGGATTTAAGCAGCTGAAAATCAATCGTATAAGTCTGACGAGAATTTTGGGTAAAGGTCTCGGATTATTCGCTGACAAGGTTGAACTGACTAAGGAATTGAAGCAAAATTTCGTCCCGCTAACTATCCTGTTTGTGCTTAGAAGATTTCGAAACTGAGAGAAATTTGTGGCCAAAAAAGCATCTTTTTCAATAAGGCAGAATGGAGCTAGATTGCACACTCAGTTTAATAATCGTCATTTTGGTGGCATCGCTTGGCCGCCACGGAGCTGTGATTTGACTAAATAGTCTAAACATTAATATTCCAAAATTCATCAGAAAATCATGTACATGATGCACACCAACAATCGTTAAAAAATATTGAAGTGGTTTTTCATAGCATTTTAAAAAATAAACCCACTGATGACCCACCCATTATATACAAAAACACTATAGTAACATTTAGACTTTGAACATGTATTTATTATTACAAAAATATTCGTAGGTATGATTAAAATAAAATATTTATAAAAAGTGAAAAACTTAAACTTAAGATTCTTTTGTTTTCGAAAATATCAGTTTTTAGTAGTTTTTCCTTGAATACGAATACAAGAGTTCTTGTGTGCTTAGCAGACATAGTATTGAGGCATTTCGAACACAAATGAGATTTCTTATTATTACATTTATATATGCATGTTTTTTTTTTGCATACAAATAACATTTAACAATTGCATTTGCGTTCGCAAAAACATATCAAAGGATTTAATTATACATTTTGTTATATAGTTAAACTAGAAACCAAAAAACTCGAATGAAAAGATGGTATGTCGATGTGTCGGAGATGGGTGTTTAATTCTTTGGTTTACGATGACCTTTGTTCCCCAATAAGAGCGTACAAGGCGTGCTTGTAGTGTCCAGATGTGTCGCCCTAGAAATGAGAACAAACAAATCGTATTTAATGAACGTGACTATGGCTCAAAACTGAATTTCTATACCTTGATCCAACTCTTGAGACTCTTTCCATATAAACGTTCATAGGCAGTCTTAATGTCTTGCATGTCAATCTATAGTGAAATATAAATTTATAAAAGAAAAAAACAAAATGGCTGATGACACCCATAAGTACCTCACAGCGTGTGATGATGACCCGAATCAACTGCTTGTCATTGGTACCAATGCCGGCCATACTTTTGTGCAGACGCGAGGCAAAGTATTCCGCCTTGTTTGTCACGCATTTGTATATGGCCATAAGTCCTTCCTGGATATCACCCGAGAATTCCCGCTTAATAGCTTTTTCGAGCGTGTGTCCCGTCATATTTTCATATTCTTGGAAAATCTAAATATTACACAAAATAACTTACGAATCCCTTTTCAATGCCGTTCGGGACATACCAATTTTAACTGCTGATAGTTCCTTTGGCATAGAATCATATTAAATGTACTCTCATCTGTACCGACACGTAGTTCACCGGCCTTGAGCAATTCCCTTGCGTCACCTTGAGCAGCAGCTGGATCAACATGCCCACTCTCATCTCTAGCGGCTGTACACAGTGAAACCAATAGCCTCTTGAAATTTCCAGAAGTCTCTGATTTCAACTCCGATTCCAAATGAGCACCGTACACTGTTGCAAAAAAAAATCAACGAATCATATCAACAAAAAACAAAATCAAAGGCATTCTTCAACTTACTTCTCAGGTATTGATTCTTGATTGTGTGAATTTCCATGTTGGACAGAGTGCATAAAATCTCTACAAGGACATCCTCGTCGGTGCCTATTCCCTTCATGGCGTCCAACATCTCGTGACAGTAAAAGTCAACAATTGGACGCAAGAGACCAACCAAGAGCTTCTCGAAATTCCCACTTGTTTCTGATTTTATATCCTCGATCAGATCCTTCCCAAAATTAGTTTTATACTGACGTTGGATTTCCTGCATAAAAAAAAAAACAAAACAAATTCGTTACAATAAAAGGCTGGCAACCCTAAACCCATTGAAAAGCTCTAAAATTGGTTCGCAGCTACACTTTTTGAGTACAGACCAACACCAAGTCATTCACAATGAATGGCAATGTGAGTGAATGGCTTTTTGTGATAACAAATGGCTGCGTAAATATTTAAACAATATTTCATCATAAACACATTAAAAAAATTACCTGTCTTTGGTCGTTTGAACGACGACAAATTATCTCGATGAGGGCATCTTCATCGGTACCGAAGCCTTTCATAGCTTTTCGAAGAGCATGAGCATCTTTGACTGGATCGAAGTTTTGGGCTGGCACAACTGTTGGAGTTCCCTGCGGACGGTAGAAAATTATTGATAAATATTTTAAAAGAAGACTCTTTTGCAACGCGAATGCAGAACGAGGAGACTTTCTAGCGGTAAGAAACAAAAAAAATTAGTAAATGTTTGGGTTACATGTTAGTACAGGGTGACGCATAAGAAACGTTACGATCTAATTATTGAATCCTTTTTTGTATGTTTTTTTTTTCAGAATTGACTTTCAAAAATTTGGGAAATTTATGATGGAAAGATTAAGCACAGAACAAAAGTCGACATTCAATTATCTATACACAAAAATTATATCGAAATTTCTATAATGTTCGAAATGCGCCCGGTGCTCCTACAATTTACCGATTCGTCCAGCGTTTTCAGCAATAACCGCGTGCTAGAAAACCTTGTTCAGTTCGCAATGGTGTGAATATTTCTTGGGTGCAAGCAAGACTAAGCGACGTCCTCAATAGTTGGTCATGTCTATGCGGTCTTTTAAGGAATATCAAGGCAGTTACACATTTTTCCATATAAGATTCAATTGAAAACAAATACGCATTCAGTATGATCGGCGTTTTCAAGACATGTTCCGAGAGCACAACGAGTTTATTCACAAACTCATAATGAGCGATGAGGCCTATTTTTACCTCAACATTCAAAAATAATTATTCAATGTCAAATGGACCCACTTAGATAAACAGTACGGTGTGGAAAACCCTCCGAATGAATCATTGGACCATATTTTTTTCGAAAACAACGAACGAGTTGCGGTAATTGTGGTTGGCTTTCAATACTGGGCAATGATTGGAAATTGTTTAAGGCCGGAGGAAGACAACAATTTAGAATTGTGTTTCGAGCATGATGAAGCCAAAGCACGACCAACTATGGCTCTCCTGAGGGAAATTTTTTGTGTTTGGATCTCCCTTAAAAGAAAATCGTATGGCAAAAACCAACAGCTTTAGGGAAATATCCGAGAAGAAGTGAGGCCTTTAGGACCTGAAATTTTAAGAAAAGTAAAGGAAACCACTGTAAAAGAGCACGTCGGGTCGAAACAAACAAACGAGAGATATTTTCCTTAAAAAATAATGTAAACATATTTCCAAATCATAATCTAAATTCTAATAAATGCAAAGGTTTAATAAAATAAAAATGAAAAATGTTATTCATCAAATAAATCTTAGCGTTTCTTATGCGCCACCCTGTATATGGTTGTTTGATTAGACTATATGACGAAATAGCAATGGTATGGCAACTTTTGATGAATTTTTTTTTGCAAATGATACCAAAAACTTAAGTCGTTGGACTCAGTTGAATTTGGTATTGAGTGGCACAAAAAATGATGCTTCAATCAGCGCAACAGATGGTTTGGAAGAGTTCAAAGTGACCATACCAACCAGGCATGTCAGGATCCCTGTCGTTGCGTAAATCAATCTGACATGCGAACGCCAACTAAAGAATTATGAGAGAACAGGCTACTTCGAAGGCGAGCGTATCTCAAGAACGGCACGATATAAGAGTATGTTCCTGTTCATTCCATGTACTAAATAAGTAAAAACAATCCTCACGCAGATGAGGAAGAACGTTGAGAATGACCGGGAAAGACTAACAAACTGTATTGCATTGAGCTGAGATTTTAGAGCATCCGCACATTGACCTCCTGGACGGAGCCTGTCCGAAATAGGAAGTAGAGTAGAGGAGAGTAGCATCCACGAAATGTCAACAGATGAGAGGTTGTGACTCACAGAAATCGTGGCATAGCATAAAACTCGCTCTCAGAAATATCCTAGCTGTCCCATGACGATTAACTGGTAGGGCCCTCGGCATAAAAGGCCTCAGCACACCAGAAATAGGAGGATCATGCAGAGAGCATCTAAACAAAAGACTTGCAAATGGGCCAATAACCTATTACAATTCGTAGTAAGGAAACAACCGGAACCATCATCCCCGACAAGAGACGAGTGCCATGACATCGAATGCGCGCAGAAGAAGTAGGGAATATGTTGGCGGGACAAAAAACAAATGCTGCCAAGAGAAACGGCACCTCGACAGAGCTAGACGAGAAGAATAGAAAAATTTACTACGAAAAGACAGTCCAATGAAATCCAATTTGGTGTCTCTTAGAAAAAAAAAGCTTTTATGGCAGGCTATAAGACGGGCGCACTGTCGCTTCATAAATGCAAAGGAAACCTTAATGACATAAAGAGCGTGGTTAAGTATGAAGAAAACCCAACTCCAGTCGATAAAGAGAGTTTCCCAACTTTTGAATAAGGACAACAAAACTGCGGTTCAAATAATTTCAAAGCTGAACTTTTAAAAATTGCGGAGAAGTAGGGGACATGCTTCATCGAGGGAATGGAGGCATGTCCTATGGTTGGAATATCTATCTGTTCTATCTGCCCCATCAATAAAAAAACGAGCATTTGCAAAAACTATCGAGCCATATCTTTGCTTTGTGCTGCTCAGAAGATCCCATCCTGCAAGTTTTGTGAACCTTTGAAGCATTCCATCCCTACAAATCGAATAGACCAAGTTAGCAAACTTAGGAGAAGACCAACGAATTCCATGTCGATACTAACCTCTTAATCAACTTCAAAGACCCTATATCCGTACAGCATTCATTGCCCTGACCTATTCTAAAAATTACCTAATTCGGCGTACCGGGGAAACTGATCCATTTATGTTGCATAATGCTCGGGCCTGCACCGGAATTCTTGCCAAGATACAGAACAGATATTACCATGGGCAAGTGTCAACATGGAAGGTTATACTATATATTTCCAAGTCTGTCCAGCTGTTGGGATACACATAAACTTTTACTGAAGAGGAGGCAAGAATGCGTTAGAAAAATCTAAAGAAGCTCTTTGGGAAATATGTCTAGCAATGTTGCTTCAAAAGTGGATGCTTTGCTGCCGAAACAGTACCGTTCGTGAAACTGGTATACAGACTGATAGCCAATCGACTCTGGTGTGCATAGCAAGGACTCAAATAGGTAGAGACTAACTGAAGCTCGCTTAGTTGGTGTCAATTTAGTAGTTTTTGGAACCTTAACGAATGCATTTCTGTAGCTTATAATCTAAAAATATTAATTCCCAAATTGCGAGGCGAGAAAGAGAGAAATTAGTGTCGTAAGCTCGGTTGAAGTTCCACCAACAACAGTGGAACAAAATTCGTTTTGTCCTTCTCTTCAGACTTCGACGACAACTCACGCCAGTCAAAATTTGGTACGAAAGTCAAAATGCATACGGAATTAATACAACATCTCTTGTTAATAATTCCAAGGGGTTTCGAAGATTCCAGACTGGCCATTTTTCTGTGGAGGACGAATTTCGTGAAAGCCGGCCCAAATTCTTCACCGACGTTACAAATGTAGCCCTGGAGAAATCTAAAATTGACGAAGAAGGCAGAATGACACAAGAGGTGCGAGCCAGAAATTTTGAATGGAGGGCAAAAAGAGACTCGTTTTGATTTTGCTGGATCAATTTGAAAACAGAGAGTCGAGCTACTTCAATTAGATCGCTACAGGTAATTAATCTTGGTACAAGCCAGAAACATACCAGCAGTCCATGAAATGGAGCCCAAAAGGTGCAAATCCTCCAGTAAAGGACAAACAACAAAAGTCAGCGGTAAAAGTTATCATTTCGATGTAATTCATCAGTCCGCTTCAAATTAATTGGTATACTGAAACCTGCTTACCAAAAGTTTTCCAAAATTTAAACTGACCTACGAATAGATGAGCTCCGTCGATATTTTTTGCGCCACGACAATGCGCCTGCTGATACTCCTGAAAAAACCAACAACTTTCTTGCGCTCTTGGGCATCAATGACGTTCGTCCAGCTGCGGTTCGGATCTACCGCCGTGTGACATAAAAAAGGTCAAGATCGAAAAGCTGCAAAAGCAGGATTTTGAAATCTGTTTTAAAAGATCGATCTATCCGCTGATGAAATGTATTGAAATAAATAGGAATTATGTGAAGTAATGAAAAAAGGAAGAAGATCAAATTTCGAAAGTAAAAATTTATTTTTGTGTTTTATTATTCAATCAACTGAGCGAACTTTTTTTAGTCCCTTCGTATGTACCTTTACCCGAGAGCCTCAACTAGAAATCTCAGCAACAGAGCATAATATTGCATAAAGAGTTAAGTTTATTCGCTCACAAGATATTAAAGCAATATGATAATTCACTTCACTGTCGGTTTTCAGGGCCTTAAAGCTGCTCGAAATTTTCAGATGAGCCCCTTTTCCATTTCGGCAGCTATGTTAACAATCGAAATTTCCTTCTTTGTTGCTTGCATAATACAAAAACGTGTGAAAAGATGTAATTATCGATGAAAAACGCTATCATAGCATGAAATCCTATTTTTAAGGTTCAGTACCTCAAAAGGAAAAACGAAATTATTATAGGAGCATTTCGTTGTCCGTCTGACTCGCTCTGTCAAGACCTTTTTTCTGAAGACGCGTGGAGGTATCAAGTTGAAATTAAAATCAAATGATGACGGCGTTCCCTTAATCACATTTTTGGCAAGTAGCAATTTCTCAAAGCCCAAGTAAAGGAAAGAAACCGTAAACAGTAAATTAACAACATCACAAACGTTTTCTTTTTAAATCGATTTTACGCCAAGAAGTAGGTTATGGGCAATTTACAATAAGAAAAATATGTAGCACAGTGTACGGTGTTACAGAACCCTTCGTGTAAGCGTCCGACTCGCACATGGCCGTTTTTGTTTATGGCTACAAATTGAAGATTAAGACTTCAGCGAGCTGCGGCTCCAGCAAGATGGAGCATACAATGAGTATCACAAAAGTCGTCCGACCGGTCGATGTACTGAATACCAAACCCAAAAATCATCGAATCATTCATTTTGATTGCGTTGCTTGGCCGCCATGCAGCAGCGATTCGATGTCAGTGGGCTTCTTTTTGTCTCTGAAATGATCTGAAACAATCAGTGGAAAAATTTTAATCCACAGGCACAGAACAAAATGTTCCCGTGCCAGTTAGACAAATAAGTGCCCGTAGTGTCGAGAATATTGCTGCCGCTGAGGCTTCACTTGCAGAAAGCCCAAATGTGTCTCTCACACGTCATTCTCAAGCGTTGGGCATCTCTGTGACGTTGTTGGCCAATTTTTGCGAAAAGATATTGGCCTACATCCATACAAGATTAAATTGACGCAAGAACTGAAGCCGCTTGACCACCACCGTCGTATGTTCGTGAATTGGGCTGAGCAACAACTTGAAAAATCATCTTCAGCGATGAGGCTCATTTCTGGCTGAATGGCTCCGTCAATAAACAAAATATGCGGTATTTGTCAGACAGCAATCCACACGTACTCCATGAGTCATCATTGAATCCCGAAAAAATTACGGTTTGGTGTGGTTTATAGACCGGTGGCGTCATTGGGCCGTACTTCTTCCGTGATGATCAAGACCAGCACGTTACTGTGAATGGGGATCGCTACCGTTCAATGATAACCGAATATTTTTGGCCCCAATTGGATGATATGAGCTTGCAGGACATGTGGTTCGGCGCCACAAGCCACACAGCGAATGTCACAATCAATTTATTGAAAACCAAGTTTGGAGAACATCTTACGAAATGGTCCAGCCGCTTGGCCCCCTCGGTCATGCGATTTAACGCCGTTAGACTATTTCCTGTGGGGCTACGTCAAGTCTATGGTCTATGCCAACAAGCCAGCGACGATTGATGAACTTCGTAGTACGAATATCGAACGTGAAATTGCAGCAGTATCGGCCGATTTATGCTTGAAAACCATCGAAAATTGGGTTCAGCGTCTGGACTTCTTCTGCAAGCGTGCCCGTGGTGGCCATGCAAAAGAAATCGAGTTCCATACATAATGGCATTGAACGTACTTTCACAAGAATAAAGAATTTCTTTGATATCCAAAACCGTTTTTGTTTTATTTAAAAAAAACTTTTGTAGCGCTCTTTTTAAAAAAGCCTTTATAACAACATTCGTAAAAAAAAATACACATTAAATTTTTATAGCAAACCAACAGGTGGCTCACCCGTTAGTTCCCTAAGATTTGCGGCAAAAAGAAGCTTTTCCTCCTTAGAAAAAAATTGTAAAAAATTAGAAGCCTCAAATATTTATGTTTCTGGCACAGGCATCATGCGAGTCTAAGGGTAAGCCAGTAAGTTTTGTATTTTTTTTTTTTGAGATTCCATTGAGATTCGAACCTGAAATCTGTCAACCAACACAGTCGTAACCCTTAAAGAATTTGTAATCGCAGACTTATCCGCATACTTTTGTGAGTGTAAACAACTTTTTTTCTTTTTTTTTTTTGTTATCCACGCTATCAATTCGCTAGAAGCGATTTACTGTAATTATTTCAATTGCATGATAAAGACGGCATTTGGCTTTCCGGGCCGGGCGGCCAGACAGCGTCATCGCATCCAGCGAGTTCATACAAAGAAAAAAAAATGATGGAGAGCCGCGCAGAGCAATGCATGCACACGGTAAATCCATTGTCCGTCAATAAAAGTAAAAAAAAAAAAACAGATACAAACGAAATTCAAAAAAAAAGAAAACTAAATTACATTTGCATCTAGATACTCGCGGAATTGCAACTAGCTACTGGGTACACAGACACACACATACTCTGTCGTTGCATACGAAGCCGATTTCCTGTTTCCGGTTGGACACATGCGTTTTGCAAATAATTTTTTTAATTAGTAAATCAGTTAACATTCAACAAAAAAAAATAGTTTAAAAAATATTTCAATGTATGGATGTACACGTATTGATGTACAGACAAATGTATTAGTAACAATCCAAGACACAAACCTCTTTTCTGGCATAACTCTGCCGATTGCCCATTTCGCTGTAGCACTTGGCCATGTTTGTTGCCGTGTAATTCGCGCCAGCGGATGCCATATGCGCTTGCGGTGGATGCGCCGATGCTGTTGGAGGATATGGTGTGTGTTGGGACGACATTGAGGGTGGGTATCCTTGGTGATGCTGGTGATGGGATGGGCTGGGATAGGAAGCGCTTGTTGCAGGAGGATAGGGCGATTGAGCTGGACGGTATGGTGATTGGGCTTGATTGTATGGTGACTGAGCTGGGGGATATGGACTGGAGGATGCATTTGTAGAGCTCGGGTGGTATGGCTCATGACCTTGATGCTGTGGATTGTGGGGGAAAGATGAACCGGGATAGGGTGGATTCATGGCTGTGGGAGTTGGTTGGCCGAAACTGGGATAGGGAGCCGGGTGGGTCTGTTGGCTGGGATACGGATAGGATGGACCCATTGGGTAGGGAGCATTTGAATGTTGGGACGGATAACCACCACGAGTGGGCGGCTGGCTTGGATTCGTCCAACCCGCACCGAAAGGTGCATTGCCAGTTGGTGTCTGGTATTGGTTCTGGGGTGGAGTCGGTTGTGGCATACCCGAGCCCTACAAATTTAATACAGAAGAGGTCCGTGTAAGTTTCGATCTTATTGCTTTCATGGGATTTTAGTTTGTTTTTGTTTTTGTAATTTTTTTTTTTTGTTTTTTTGCGGAGACATTGTGTTATTTGAATGGTGCACAACGGAGGGAGTGAAATGGAATTGAATTCTTTATTTGCAGGATTATGTGGCAGCAGCAGGGAGTGCTAAGTGCATTGTTATTTCAGATGATTAAGCTTTTTTTTGGATATGATTTCATATTTTATTTATTTGGGTTGCAGAACAAGCACAGCATATGTTCTTAAGTTCAAGTGACATTTTGTTGTAGGGTATGCGATGAGAAAAATGATGATGGCCATTGCATTCCACAGTCAAGGACTCCCAGAATACCTACTTCTTTAATGTCAACACAAGGCAAAGCGAACGCACACTAAAATCAACAAGAAAGCAGACCTGCTGCACTAAGTACATACAAGAGTGCAGTTCGATGGCCATACAAACGTATGGTGAGAAAGGACATGTTCTACAATATTTATACGACTGAGCAAAATCGGTAAAAGGCATTTAATTCTATGAGCTCGAGACAACTCTTCAGGCATCATCGTTTTCCAGACCACTCGGAATAGAAAAAAGCCTAGGGTATATTGACTTTACCATGAAGCAAGTATCTCCCAAATAGAACTATTGACACCGCGTACAAATGAATCAGTCTCCACATTTGCGGCGATTGTAAAGTTTCTATAAAAGCACGTGAAATGCAGCTCACAAACTGAGCTCAGTGGGCTTTTGGAGGCAAATGTTTTAAAGGTTGTTACTTGCTAGTCTGATTCAAACGTTCATATGGCAAACCTGCTAAGTCTTCAGTGCTTTGAAAAATCCTGGAAATTACGGTAACACTCTTATTGTTTATGGCGAAGTCTATCTTATAATAAAGTCCAAATAAGATATTAAGATTGAAGACCACATGTGATTTCAGCAAAACGGAGCTAGATGCCTTAGAACCTTTGCTGAAAGAGATAAAGAACCACAAAATAAGGCATGGATTATAAGCTACAGCATCATATTTTAGTTAAGGTTCGCTAGCTCAATTTAGATTCAGATCTTGGTTTAAATCCACTGCCAAATTGTTCAATGAACTTGATCAAAGAGTGGAGTTTTCCCTTCGAGCAAGGAGCGCGTCATATGTGAAGAAGATGAATCTTTTGATCCCACCAAATCTCCCATATGCTAAACTATATGAAACCGATCCCAGTGAAATAAGCTCTCTGGAGCATTTCGGCTAAATCTGTTTGGATATCATGTATGTATGTGTTGTCTTCAAGCAGGCTAGTCTTTCTGCTTAGTAATGGTGTTGTTTTTGTTCACAATCTGGCAAGTACTTTGGTCCTACAGATTCTCCTAACATTTCTTTGCTCTGATATCAACATAGATGAATCTTTAGCTACTTTGCAATTACTTTTCAAAAGATGAGCGGCAGATTGATTCTTTTTTTGAGTAGTTTGACGAAAATTCCGAAGATATGGTAGCTGCTTAGCTACTCCAAGGAATACACATATTCTTAAAAAATATATAAACCGTCTACAATTACATTTCCATAAGGACACGTCTGAAATTTAGCCTGGAAGTTGTTATTCGAAGTTCTAAATAGGGAACTTGTGTCAAAACACTTCGATATGGGTTTGAGATTAATGTCTACAAAAGCTGTCGATTAATTGGCAGTTATAACGAGGCGTATAAAAATTTCTTTCTTCTCAATCGATTTTTCGACATTGCTTAAAATCTTTCCCCAACCTAAAAAATGAGTTGGTGTCCTTTAAAACAAATCCGAATAAGGTTTCATGCCTTTTGTGTACGTGTGACTCAGTTCGCTTTAAATATTTATATACTATAATAAAATTGTCACACATTATATATTCCTGGTTGAAATTTGTTCAAATATCCACCGTGAGTTTCGCACGGTTGTAAAGTAAACCACTGCGAGACAATTTTGTCCGCAAGAGGAACAATGGTCACGCAGGCAGGCACTTGGAGTGCAATCTTATTTTTTCTTTATTTATTTATCTTCAGACTGTTTTTTCGCGAATGTTAAGAAGCTCTATTTAGATCGTCATCTTATGAGAGTATTCCCAAAAATATGCGACACAATAAAGATAATATAAAAAATATAGGAAAAAAAAGAAGACTGAATCTCATGTTCAAGGATCAAGCATTCGCGGGTGACGAGATGCTCGTTCTAACCAACTGGGAGTGGCGCCCGGGACGAGGCTCAGTTTCTTCAAGTATCGATTACTTGATAACTAATGAAGAAGTCCCGAAAGTTCACAATACAAGAAAAAAAACAAAAGATACTCGAAAAAAAAAACATTTAGCTCGATACACTTTTCGCAGTGATGTTCAACAGCTTCGTTATCGTGTTTATGAAAGAATCATTGGGATCATCAACCGCTGACTGCACCATGGCAAAAGTATAATGCCGAGTGAGGGACCAAACTCCTACAAGCGCAGTATCTAGAGTCTAGCACGACCAATTTATTCCATATTCCATCCATCCGTATCCATACTCACAGAGTATTGATGGACACCAAACAAATAATAATTAAAGAAGCACCTCAAGCACACAAGCTTAAGAACGTTTTTAATTTCTAATATGATCATTCTTCTCAAGAAAAAAACCGATTGTATCCCTGTGGGACCATCTTCGTAAAAACTATGGAACGGCATGGCGGTTTCTTTAATGGCGCAGTCTTGCAGATTAACATTTCAAAGTACTACTCTGAATACGAATACATAAATCCAATAAATAGCCATTTTTTAACGATTTCAAATATTTGGGCCATGTAGAGACACTAGTATGACGTCACATGTCATCCTTTCTGGAAAATTGGCCACCAAGACCGAGTGCTTTTGTCACAGTTCGCTTACTAATTTTTGGGGCTTCAAAAAGGATAAAGTTTGCTCGAAACAGAAGTCCAAAGGCAAGTCGACACTTTGAATCAAAAAAAGTTTATGAAGACGTTGTTGCCAAAATTTAATGTAATGAACCATTCACATTCTGGTGGTTTAAATGAAAGGTTTCTGGAGGTTATTGTTATCGACTTACTCGTGACATCAATATTGTTAAAATTTAGTTTGATTTCACTTAAATATTTATCATTTCTGGAAAAACTTTTCATCAAGTTTTGAGAAAACAAGTTCGCCAGATTTTCAGCTCGCCCGAAATTTGATTCCAAATCAAAAGCACTCAATAATAAATAAATATTAGTTTGTCAAAAATCATTAAAAATTAATCAAACTATATTAAGTGAATATTATAAAAACAATTCTGCTGTCGATCGAAGAAGCTTGAAGAAATAAATAAGATTCAGCTCGGTTGGAATGCAATCAGAGGAACAAAGTCTATCGGAATATAATTTCGATGGCCTTATATATTTTTTCTGTTTGTGGTTTTAAAATTATGTAGTCACGTTTTGCATTGATAACAGGCAAAAAATTTCAAATGATTCGAAATCTAACCACAAACTACCATAAACCGTTCCATAAAAACAAGTACGATAAGTATGAGCAAGTATTTTGAAAAGTAAAAGCGGTTTGGTCGTCATCTATGCTAGTACTACTACCGCCTTATTTTTATAATTGACTGAAGGTCATACGGAATGTCTGTTGATTCACAACAAGTTCCTTATTCATGTGTACTGTTTTATCGCATCAATTAGAAAACAATTTAATCGCTATTAATTGCCCTCAACTAGAGTGGAACACGTCTAAATATCACTCAAACATAACCCGATCAAGATAGCGATATCTTTTGCTGTCAACAGGAATCATAGTATTAGACACCTCCTCATGAATGAAATGGAATTGAATTTTTTTATAATATAAATTTACTCAAGATTCCATTTGGACTGGTTTTCCAAAGACGCGAACATGACTCACACTTCACTTTGATTTCTATTTTTAGAAATACGAGTATGCTAAATACACCGGCAACGTTAGCCACGCATTTATGACGGAGGAAAATGAAAGATGACCACTTTTGCGTGGCCATTGACGTCAAAGATTATTCATCTTTCGTCATTGGTATTGCGCCCTGCCTCTGTTTAACCTCATCCAAAATAACACAATGTATCTCAATAGGAATAAACAATAATTTGCCCAAAAGTTGGTTTGTGTTCGAAAATGGTTTGTTAAAAAAACGATACTTAAATTTTAACATTCCGAAAGTTAGTAGATAAAATAATTATTTAAATATAAACAAACAAAGGTGTACTTACAAATGGATACATCGTCGGAGGTTTGTTTGTTTCTGTCACAGAAATAAGAACCACTTTTAAGTCTGAAAATAAAAAGAAAAAAAATTATTTTTATGCTTTTAACAAAACATCTGACATCTTTATTCAATTTGAGATTTAATGACAAATACACTGTTATACATAAGTTTTCGGACAAAGCATTTTTATTCACATTTTTTCTCTCAAATTCTGTTGGGTCGGTGTTTGATTTTTTTTTACCGCAAAGACGCTCCGTACCTGTAAAGTGAATTTTGGATTTGTTTCAGAAGCATTTCAAGCATCTCCGAAACGATCAAGACCAAAAGAGAGTGATAGTGCAGTAGTGAAGTGACCATAAACCAACTAGCTAAGCTAACTCTTTATATAGGAATTTACTTGAAAAGAGCATGCATCAGATCATCTGGAGGATTTGGGAGGATGAAAGCATCTCTGACAATTGAATCCTTTTTGTATGATAGTATGGCCTTCGATGCGGCCTATCGCGAGCAGATCAGATCACACTACTTGAATTCCTGGGAAAGAACAACAAATTTCAAGATGTTATGCACCGGTTTTAAAACTATACAATGCGACTGTCAAATTCTCGATCCCGGGATAATAAACGAAGCTAAGTCGCACAATGCTTCAAAATACACAACGCACTATGCAGTTTGGACAAAGAATTTCTGAATTATTTGAGACTTTCACCAGATTTATGTGGTTTCGTCAGCCTAGATCTTGAACAGATATTTCGAAGAACAGTCGTTCACATGGAAGGCAATATCTTTTTCAAGTCTGTTCAGCTGTTTGGACACACAGAGGATGATATTGACAACATTGCTCGCATACAACATGAAGATAAGGGTCGGTGAGAAAAAGAAGTCATGAACCAAAGATCATAATCAATAGTTTCAACAAACACTGAGGCCATAAAGGAGTGTATCTACCTTGAGGCAAATATCAACTTCAGAACTATGTTGCAAATGCTTCCCAGACTCATCGTAGGCAATGGATGCTACTTTGGTTTGTCCAGGCAACTTGTATCAATAGTCCTGACTCGAAGGACGAAATTCGTGTTCTACAAAAGACTCATCTTGCCAGTTTCTTTATATAGACCCGAATGTTTGACGATATGCAAGATAATAGAACAGATTTGAGGGACCGAAAGAATAATTCTCTGTCCGATACACCACTACGGTCTTATCAACGAGGAGGTCGAATCGAAGAGAACCGACTTCGGAAGACGAAAATCCTTTTACTTAAATTGATCGAAACTGAGTGAATGGAGAATAAAGTTTCAGCACAGTGTCCTAGGTGCCTCAAGTTTCGTAAAAAAAGAAGCCTGAAGCCTGACTTAAGAAAGTGGAAACAGCGCCCACAGAACTGTGAAGGATTGAAATTACCTTTAGCCTTGATTCAGATCCTCTATAGGTTGATAGGTTAATAATTTCACAAATAAGCTTAAGAGATTTTAAGCCAATTCCCCAAAGCATGATTTTTGAACAAAAAATTTGCCAAACAATTCAATTCGTGTAAGTTTTGGGAAAACTTGATCCTTTTCTATTCATATTATTCGCCGGGAATAAGTCCTGAAACTTGAATTCTTACTTTTATTTGAGCGTGTCAAAATAACCTAGCAGATGGAAATAAGCTTGAAACGTCGGAACAAAAAGCAACCCGAAAAACATTTTATTTGTCTGGCAAATCACCCGAAGTTGACAGAGAGAGGTTCGAAAACACTGGATGTCAGAAGACAAGTTTTTTATGAAGTTCTCTGACAGAATGTACTGTCCACAGACTTATGGATTGCAGTGTAAATACTTCTGCTGGCATTTGTCACAATAACCGCACACGACCGACTACAAAAATTTAGATAATTACAGTTGGGGATAACTCATCAGATATTCTTGCGGTCAGTAATTTATGACACATGAATTGCAATCAGAAATATTGTTCGGTTCCAGATAATTAATTCAATTTTGCTCGCATAAAATATTCAGATCACGTGAGAGAATTACAACAAAATAAGATGAAAAACTGTTTTTTTTAAACAAAAATAAAAATGATTTCAATGTTTATTCAAAACAGCAAGAGGTGTTCCTCGTTTCTGGATATCGTTGAACTATAAATATTCAACCATCTCTGCCATAAACTTACTTCCAGTTCCAAAGAAGATCAACAGAACGTGCATTGAAGGATATCGGCCAATATCACTGCTCTGCTGTGTAGGAAAGGTTCCAGAGTCGGTACTGCTATAATGATAATGATAATGGTAATGATAATACCGGACCAACAATATGGATTCAGGGAAAAGCACTCAACAATTCATCCACTGATTAACTTCACCATAACATCAACGCGGGACTTAACAAAAAGGAGACAGTTGTTGCCTGTTTGTTGGACATTGAGAAGGCATTCGACAGTGTCTGCATCAACGGCCTTATTTACAAGCTGCTGAAAATGGAATTTCCCAGACATTTGGTAAGAATAATCCTTAGTTCACTAACAAATAGGTTCTTTTTTGCTCAGGTATTTGATGCTTCTTCATCCATGAAGCCCCTAAGAGGGGGTAAGAGGAAGAACAGCACCAGCGCTGTTCAACATCTATACAGCAGATCAGCCAGAGAACGATCCTCAAATTGTGCCACAAGACACGACAAAATACCTGAGAATCAACTTCAGCGAGCGGCTCAGATTTAACGCCCATGCCAACCACGTCATGAAAAAGGCCAACTTTGCCCTACATCTTGTTAACCTACTGCTGAGGAAGAGGAACGGGTTGAGCAAGAAAACCAAACTACTGGTCTACAAGCAGCCCATAAGACCAGAAATAACCTATCGCTGCCCAATATGGTTCCTGGTGTCACCATGAAACATGAAGAAAATCAGACTCATGGAAAGAAGGATACTTCGGTCCTGTACAGGACTCTGGCGAAAACTGGACACGCTAAAATACTTTAGCAACACGACCATCAGCCAGCAGACCTTAGAGCCAGTGCTGAGGTACCTCAGCCCACGAGCTATCATCGATGAGAGATTCGAGGACATCGTTAATTGCTACGAGACTTCGTTTTACGAAAAAGCTGACAGCCGATATTACAGAGGTTAGGACCCTGTAACTATGGACTATAAATAAAAATATCTGTCAAGCAGTTATTACCAATAACGTGCTGTCCGGCTATCTTCCTACTTTTAAAGGATGCCCGCTAATGTTTGCAATATTAAATAACAATCTTTCATCGTTGCAGCAACATTGTAAAATCCATGTGTATACTGACGACGTACAATTATATTTCAGCCCTTGGATTGGATTGGTAGAATCACAACAGCTGATATAAATTAAGTTTTGCCAAATATTGTTGATTGGTCTCATTGCAATGAGCTATCGTTGAGTAATCATTGCTTCAAAGTATCGATATTTTAGATCCGAATAACAGAATACAGTAAAAAAAAAGGATGGATTATATTTAATCAAACCCTGACGTGGAGTGACAATATATCCCCATGCCTTTGGCAAAACATACGGTGCACTAAGGGTGCTTTATTTATCTTGTAGCTGTGTTCCAAAAAATAGAAAATTTATACAGGTGAAAACAATTACTCCAACAACGCTGCTCTGAGGCGACATAATCACCTCAGACTCAATTCGGATACATGGAAAGCACCTTCGTCATGAGTCTGTAAAACCACTTAAACGTTATTGTGCTGCCTTACTTGTTTAAATTTAAACAAAATCAGGCGCCCCCTTCGAAAAGAAGTATAGTTTTAATGCAACCCAAAGGCAAATACGAAGCTACAAAGGAACAATTCTTCGTTTACGTCATCCGTTTCTGGAACTCGGTACCTGCCGAATTAAGGAGACTGAACAGCGTAAGTAATAATAGAAGGACAATCGAAAATCTATTAAGACATTGTTTCAGCTTCCTTTGCACTCTTACACTCTTTTCCTTACTTTACAAAAATAAATAAATGTACGTACATTTATCTTTCAGTTTGAAACTAAATGTTTAATCACGATACTTATTAATTCAAAGCAATAATAAGTGTGTAGGTTCAAAAGACATATTTTTAGTATTGTTCAATACTAAACTTGCTCAATAAATAAATGTAAAACTAAATTGTGTGTTTATAATAAAAGGGCCCCAAGATCAAGATCAATTTAAATTGAGTTGCGGTTAAGTCTGCTGATACTTTTATAATGTTCGATGTAATGCGCATTAGAACTATTATGTTCGTCAAGGTTGCAAACGTATGCAGGATCATACGTTGTTTGGAACTGCACACTCGTAGCAGTTAGTTGCCTAAAATCTTTCCGACGACAATAATGCTTGACCTGCATTAACTTTTTATTTGTTCGGCGTAAACCTGCGCTCAAAAACATATGATCTCCAGTGATTGACTCATCGAAAACTGACATCCATTCATCTTTAAAATAATGCCGACAAATGTCGGTCTGAACTGATGTCAAATCAAAAACTATTCCACCTCGCGCAGTCGTTGGTTAAGGCCGTGTTTAGTTCAAAAAACTCCGTTTTCAAAACAACTGCTCATTTTTAAATAGGAGGTTTGATGTCTTAGTATCAGCAAAGGGATTTTATGTGTTGGATTGTATTTTGTTGTTGATATTAGCCTTCATCTGTTCGTATTGATTCATGACCATGACCGGTCTAACTCGTAATAAAACTATCCATAAAAGCTTATTTTTTAAAAATAAATATCGTAGTTGTGATAAAATAAATCGTTCGTAATTATTATTACATTCATTTATTTAACAACCATTGTTGGAAGGCTGTCAAAATAATATAAAAATAGTTATAATACGTGACAATTCGTAAAGAACTGAGCCGCTTTTAAGGGGCATTTGTCTGTGATTGTGATTCACAGCCTGGCCTGTGGGCATTTGCATGAAAAAAAATGGGGTTTCCTCACTCAAGCTTGAAGCACTCGCCAGTGCAAATATGTAAAATGCATATAAAAAACAATCCGTCGATGCAACGAACGCAGGACCGGCACACTTATTCATCAATTAAAACGCGTTCAAAAATCTAGACAATGTCAACGTCTAAAACTTTAAAAATACTATTGAATATTTAAAATAAAAAGGTCCAAAATACATCAAATTGCTCAGCATAAGAGATATTAATCTTGGAAACAGATTAGACAGGCTATAAAAATTATAGGATGGTTCGAAGTTGACAGCTATATGTGTGCCCAACGCGCTGCAAAAAGCAAGCTTAACTCTAACTCCCCAAAAGAGTTACGTGAACCCAATGAAGGGTTAACAGCAGTTGCGATCGATTTCTTACTTAAATATTTTTGAAACCTGTTCAGCTATTACTGATTTGAAGAGATCATTTCTACATTAAGGAAAAACTTTTCGACAAATGCAGTGCATTATGTCATTAAAAAAATGTGACAAAATGGATTTTTAAAAAAGACCTCGTGGGCCTAGGAAGATATCGACACAGTAAGAGGAGGATTACAGGAATAGTAACAAGACACCCCAGAATTTCAACGGTTAGAGTTGCAGAAGATTTGGAAAGAGATTCAGTTGCAAGCGTGCACCCACAGATAATAAGATTTTATTTTTTTGCATAGACAGCAATTGAGGTCGTATAGACCTCGAAACAAACCCCTTCTCTCATCAAAGAATGTAACAGCACTAGAGGTTTTGGAACACAATCATCTAATGGACGTCACCGTCGTTTTGTTTGCATGAGATAAGAAACTGCTCTCGACTTGCAAAATTTAAATGCGATGGTTAAACATGTAGGAGGCAGTGTAATGGTGTGAGGTGCATTAAGGTGCAATGGTGTTTCCGTGACGATCAAATTGAACATCAAAATCCGTGGAACCTTATTACTCTATAAAAAATTCAAAACAGATTTAATTCGTTGAAAGAGATTTGATTTTTAAGTTTTATTGATCATTTGAAAGACGAGAACAACGAAGATTTGTCTATTTTGAGGTTTAAAAATAAAAATTACTGTTTTCAAATCTCAAAGTAAATGTTTCGAACAAGCTCATATTAGATATTTTTCTTCTTGATACTTGTAAATCGCTCTACAAAATGTTATCCTTCATGTGTGTTTAAAAACACAATCCATGAAACTATGCCTCGATAGTTGTTACAAGAGGTAGGCTTGGCTTTAGAAAAAACCGGCGGACTCGCGCAACGAAAGTTCCGTACTAACTTGAAGCAATGAAAATACATTCTTCTTGACGTAAAAAAATTAAGTTACGATTGAATTTTTTTTTGTAAGCTTGTAAATTGCCTTAATTTGCAGCTTTAGTGTTTTTAGTGCTGTTTTATGACAACATCAACTTCTTCCACAGTGGATCGAAGAACTGCTGCTTCAGCTGGAGTTCTTTTTATTTCACACCCTTCCATTGATTAATTGAGACATCTCACTTATTTTATATTATTTTTAAGTGCATTTAGAGCATTTATCTTACCGCCAATGGATTCCGTGATTTATATGAAGATAGTTATTCTTGATTACATGATTTTCCATACGTTTGCTTTCTTCATAATTCCTGGAAACTTTTATTTTCGAGGGCCAAAGGAACAAATTTCTTTAGCTGCGAATGCTTTTACAGCAGAATTAACTGACTTTTTTTGTTTTATTCGAGCACTTGAAACGATCAAAGAAAAATAATTCTGTAACAACTTTCTGAAAATTCATAGTAAATTCTTTTTGGGGTGGAACTTGTGATTTTCTGAACCCAAAAAGGTAAATTTGTTTGATTGATTTTCTAACTTATCTTAAACAGCGGATGCTCAGAAATTAGAACCGCTTTGTTCCTGGGGTATTTCTAATTTTCGAAATGTTATTATTACTGGACGTTTTTTTAATTCACTTGAAAAGTAAAAGAAGAATGAAACTACCTCCAAAATTTATTGTTTTCACCCAAATCTCTTTTATTAATTAACAATTAATCTTTTTGTAGCATGCAATCAGAAACGTTTATTTGTTTTTTTTTTTTTTTGGTTTTTATTGAATTTGATACGATATCATTACGGAGGTCCAAACGATTGGTCATGTGCGAAATGGAAAACAACTCATTCTTTTTGCACCATTTGATTAAATTATTGGCATTTTTAATGGCTGTAGAATGAGGAATAAGTGGTAAGATATGGTCAACATCGTCTTAGTTATCTGAAGCCTCATCATCGCTACTGACTTCTTCTTCCGTTGAGCCTTCAAAAACATGTTGATTATGATTCTTCGATTTCTTCTTTACAGATGAAATTGTTGGGATCAATTTCTGCTAAAAGATTTTAATTTATTTGAAGAACTTCATTGCAGTCGTGATTTTTTTCCACAAGTGCTAGTGGCTAATCATCGTCGCTATCGTAGTGTTCCAAATTCCAATTTAACAAGTTGGACCAAGAATTCTTTAGCACTCTTTGTAGCAACACATCCCAAGCTTGTTTCAGTAATATTATTGAAATTGTGAATTGAATGGCGTTTCAAGAGATTATTCAGCTCAACGCCTTACGCGATTAATTGACCAATTGTCGCTTTGATGTTTATCAGTAAGTGCCCGAGCAGAGCAGTTGTCAATTAGCAAGAGGACCTTTGGAGGCAAATTATATTCTTCAGAAAAGCGCATGACATGTTAAACTTCTTGAATCAATATCTTTTGAAACCACTCATGAAAGATCCGCGACGCCGTCCAAGCATTTTCCGAAAAGTTATAATGAAGTGGATTATTTAATCCTTTTAAGTATCTTGTCTTTTTTTGCTTTTCGATAACCAATGACTTTAATTTATTAGCCAACAGTATTTGCGCTTAGTACAATTGAAATGCGTTCTTTTTGTATTGAAGCAGCAACACATGTTCCATCTGATAGGCAACGGAAAAATGATCCGCTTTCGTTGGCATTATCCATTGGGCCCATCTCAGCGACTTTTGCACGAAAACTGTGCATAAATGGAGTGGCAGCGCCATTCACTAGAGAGTATCTCGCCACCAATTTTGAAGTAACGAGTACCGTGCCGATTTTTAAATTTGGTTAACCATTCATCATTTGCACGGAATCCATTTTCATCTTTATCGAGATTGTCAAAAATTTACTTAGCTTTCGTCTTTTATATTGGTCCAGTCATTGTGCTGTTCATTTCACGTTGATTTAAAAACCATTCAAAACGAAGACTTTTCATTCCCGGATATTCAGCGTTGTGTAAAGATTTAGTTTTTGCTTCTTGATAGATGTTGGAAACAGCATCCCGCTTCTTTCTGCGATTTGAAATCTAGAACTTAACGATTCCCTTGACAGCCTTCATTAAACTTTTGTAAAATCTTAACTTTGGTTTCCAAAGTGTTTTTTTAACTCTTTTTTTTGAGATTTTAAATAAATTAAATTAACTTTTTGATTGAGACTGAGCCGAATATGTATGTAAAGGGTTTTTCAACAGGGACGCTACAAAAGTAGAGCAAATGTGTCTCTCACAAGTCGTTCTCAAGCGTTGGACATCTCTGTGACGTCGTTGAGGCGAATTTTGCGAAAAGATCCTGGCCTACATCCTTACAAGATTAAATTGACACAAGAACTGAAGCCGCTTGACCACCAGAAGCGTCGTATGTTCGTGAATTGGGCTGAGCAACAACTTGAAAATGATTCGGATTTTCATCAAAAAATCATCTTCAGCGATGAGGCTCATTTCTGGCTGAAGGGCTCCGTCAATAAACAAAATATGCGGTATTGGTCAGGCAGCAATCCACACATACTCCATGAATCATCATTGCATTCCGAAAAAATTACGGTTTGGTGTGGTTTATCGGCCGGCGGCGTCATTGCGCCGTACTTCTTCCGTGATGATCAAGACCAGCACGTTACTGTGAATGGGGATCGCTACCGTTCAATGATAACCGAATATTTTTGGCCCCAATTGGATGATATGGACTTGGAGGACATGTGGTTCCAACAGGACGGCGCCACAAGCCACACAGCCAATGTCACAATCAATTTATTGAAAACCAAGTTTGGAGAACGTGTTATCTCACGAAATGGTCCAGTCGCTTGGCCGCCTCGGTCGTGCGATTTGACGCCGTTAGACTATTTCCTGTGGGGCTACGTCAAGTCTATGGTCTATGCCAACAAGCCAGCGACGATTGATGAACTTCGTAGTACGAATATCGAACGTGAAATTGCAGCAGTATCGGCCGATTTATGCTTGAAAACCATCGAAAATTGGTGAGTTGCATACATAATGGCATCAAACGGACTTTCACAGGAATAAAGAATTTCATTGATATCAAAAACCGTTTTTGTTTTATTTTAAAAAACGTTTGAAGCGCTCTTATTGAAAAACCCGATACAAGAATCAAATGTAACCAAATTCATAATCATACATGAGTATGACAAAAAAAAAAACGCCGAAGGGAATAACCACATCCATAATTAAGTGATTCCCCTTTTTATTTTTGCCTGTACAAAGCTTTGAAAAACAATATCGTTCAGAAATTAGAACCTTAAAGTTGTAATTTAAAAGCATTCAATGCATTAAAAACTCAGGTTCGAATTCTTGGAAGATTCGAATTTCCGAAAGTTCTACAATAATTTGTGAGCGTCCGCTGTACTATGCTCCTGTGAACCAATAATTTTGACCTGCAGTGTAGGTAACGCAGGCTTTTGTGTACAAAGTGATTCCACCTGTAATTGTTTGGCAATCCTCACCACCATAATAGTTGCCCCAATATTAAAATTATCTCATAATGAAAATTGCCATCAAAACACCGACACATATTTTACGAATGTCTGCACAATGTATACGCATTAGTTTAATGGTAAACACGACATTTGGGTCACCAGGAGACACGCACAGTTGACACCGATAAGCAATTACCAAAACCACATTTTCGTTTTCTAACCACTGTCAAACAGCAACAGAGTTCATTGCCCAAAACTTTACTACCAATGCCAAGCGCATACGCACAATGAGCCTACACAACAACTCAATTTTCATGAGAATGAAATACTACAAACAAACAAGTGCATGTGGTCTTATATAAAAAATAATTCGAAGACGACTGACAGGTAGTCTGCCCGGCCCGACAGTTCTTTCCGCATTCACAATACGGCCACGCAATCAACAGGTTGGCTCCATTTTTGAAGAAAAACTCTGTCAAAGTGGAAGTCGACGACGACGCGACGCCTCTGCGTGACACTTTCCCTAAGAATTTTCTCTTTCCTCATAAAAACAACAGTAACTGAACGTAGAGCTACGAAGACATCGAGGCAAAGTAGTCGAGGCGACGAGTTGGCGCCCACCCAACCCCATGCATTGTTGTTGATATTTTTATCTTCTCGGTAAACAGTGATTTTCTTTGAATCACAAATGAAAATTTTTGGTCAATTTTCTAATTCAAATGGGAGACACTCAATTTCACGAGAACAGGCGATTGATGTTTAAAAGACATTTTCAGAGGACACAGCTAACGTATTTTCCGTAGAAGAAATGAGGTCATCCAATGGGAAAGATACTCGCAGCAGATACATGTGCTTCCAACTCGTATTATGACGTGGTGTTCGCAGACTGGTGGCTGGATTATATTTTTATAATTATTCACCATGTATGAGGGAGTTTGGAGTTTTATCACCGGAAACTTGTTTCAAAAGGTACACAGACCCATTTAATTAATGACAGAGACTCACACCTGCTAGTGGGGTTTTTGAGCATCAACTATTTTTAAGCTTATTTAATAAGTGGACTCATCCATATGGTGGTAGTCAATAGCAACCTCCGTTCTGCTATGTCAAGGGTCTACCTCAGTTCTATGAGCCAAAGAATATGTCCCTGGCATTTATAAAAAAAAAAAACCAAAACTGTTTTTACTTCAAGGTGGCCCAAAAGGTATCACCCTATCGGAATATGCTATAACTTTTGCAAATGGCGAAAATTGTCAGTTTTGTTTTAGTTTTTGGACAAGCTTCTTTGGAGTGATTTTAGTGCGATGTGAATTTCGGTGTAGTTTTATCGACTGATTTTTTAAGCCAATAGTTTCGAGGGGACTGAAAAAACACGCGATGTTGTTGCTCGTTTCGATGAGAATATCACCGCTTTCTTTCTTTTTTTTTCATCTAATTTTTCCCTTTTGAAGGGTTTATAACTGCCCTTTTCATGTCTCCATGGGTGGATACTGACATATTTGGGAATTTATGAATTTATAGATTAAAATTGTTTGTCTTTTGCATTTTGCAAATAAATTATGCCGTTTAGTTCAAATTTGTCGCCTTCTTTCGAACATTGGTAGCTAGTTGCCGATTTTACAGATAGATGTGTTTTGGCTTCTTTCAATGACATATTTTTGGTTTGGATCGATGACAGTCTTACTCTGATTAAGAAAATTGGAAAATTGCGCGTTTTTGCGTCGAAAACATCAGTTTTTAAATGGAGTGCAAAAACGAGAATTTTCGTCATAGTTTACTAATTTTACTAGTCAAGAACACAGTGCCAGCTGCTAAAATATTACATGATGTTTATGATAAAGAAGCTTTAAAAGAAAGACAGCGCCGGAATTAAATTGATATGAACAACGTCCAGGTCGAGCAGATGAGCCTGTTGATGATCAAATTAAAGCCACAATCGAGTCGGATCATCAGGGAACTGCACGAGAGATGGCAAAAATGTTGAATGTATCACAAACAGCGATTCAGAAATATTTAAAACGTATGAAACTCGTATCAAAGCATGATATTTGGGTTCCACATGATGTGAAAGAAATCCATTTCACGAAGCGCATCGACGCTTGCGATTTGCATCTTAGACGGAATGAATTCAACCCTTTTTTGAAACGACTCATCAAAGGGTTGCTTTTAGTTACGTTAAGTGAAAAACATCTTGGTCCATGGTTGATGAACCAACATAATCCATCTCGAAAGCTGAGACCCACCAAAAGGAGATTTCTGTCTCAATTTAGGGGGATTGGAAAAGTGTGGTACATTTGGAGGCGCTTCCAAGGAATCAAACGATTGATTCGAATGTGAACTGTTAACAACTGGACAGCGATCAAGGAAAAACGGCCAGAGTTGGTCCATCGGCGCACTGGGTAAAGTTTGTACCTGGGCTTCAAAATGTGGCCTTGCTATCAACTCAAGCAAAACGGAACTGATGCTCTTCACTACTTAATCCATGATATCCAGCTTCCCACTATTAACCGCTTTCTTTGTCTACCAGTGCTAAGTAACGTTACCCTAGACCCTAAACACAGCTGGAAGCTAACCATTAATCAGCGAGTAAAGAAGACGTGCATAGCTTTTTACGCCTGCAGTAGAACCTTTGGAAAAAAATGGAGTCTCCATTCTAAGTTGAGCCTATGGATGTATACGGCGGAGTTTACACACGGATCACTAGATGGAGGCCTGCCCTTAGGAAAAAATACAACGTCATTAAACTTTACAAGGTACAGAGAACAGCAGGCATAGGCACCACAGGCGCTCTGCGATTGATTCCGTCAGATGCTCTGACGATAATGCATCTCCTAGCTCATGACCTACACATTAAAGACACTACAGCACACAGCGCCATCAGGCTCAGAAACTTTAGATGCTGGAATTCAAAACTGTTTGGTCATAGTACTATACTTGATTTTATTCTAAGAGAGTTTGTATCATCACCAACGGACTATACGGTTCCTAAATCTCATCTATCAAGTTACTTTGATATTCTAATCCCAGAAAGAGCGGAATGGAATAGTGGGCAGATATGCAAAGCCAATAGACTGCCCGACTATCCCAGCGTTTTCCAAGCGGAACTTTTTGCAATCAGAGATGAATGTCGTCAAATCAAAATGCTTCCAAATATCCTGCCAAGGCAGAAGTTTGCCATATGCAATGATAGTCAAGCAGCCATCAAAGCTATTGCCTCCTTTACTTCATATTCACGTTAGTATAAAAAACCAAACTGAAAAAGCGTCGTTAGAAGGTCAACTCATTACTCTTATATGGGTTCCCGGTCACATTGACATCCCAGGTAATGAGTGGGCCGATGAACTTGCTAGGCAGGGATCTGTTCTTCAACGCTCGCCTGTAGGTGAGGTTTTCGTCTCACTACAGTACTCACTACAGTACACTACAGTAGTACACTACAGTAGTTAAGACTATTACACCCTCATACTTCCTTGAGGCAGCAAACCTTAGATGGGCCAGTCTGATGTACTGTGCAACATCATGGAAAATATGGCCTGATCTCCTTCGGCGAACCCATCATGATATTGCTAGACTTGGCGGTCTGCGCAGGACACTGGTCGATTGAAAATCATGCCATTAAGCTACCACATAACTCAAATTGTCGCAGCTGCAAAAACACAGCTGAGAGGGAGACCATAACACACATCTTTTGCGCCTGTCCGGAACTTGCTAGAGCCAGACAGCGAGCCCTTGGTAGACCCTTCTTCAATTCAATTGATGGGATTTCTGCAAAGGACATTAAGCAAGCTATGTCCTTCTTAAATATCTCAGGCTGGATTCAGAGAAATCTCAAATAAACCTCATTTATAAGGTAACAGAGCTGTGGCATTAAAACGGCTAATTAGATGCTTATAGGGTTCTAACTGAACCACTGAAAAGGTGTAATTTTTCACCAGGACAACGCTAGGGCACATACAACTTTGGCTACTCGCATTGGAGCTTGGTTAGGAATTGATGTTACATCCTCTATATAGCCCTGACTTTGCTCCTTCAGATAATCATTTTTTTCGATCTTTGCAAAACTCTTTGGATGGTAAAACTTTCAATAATGATGATGCTGTGCAATCGAGATAAAGTTTATACTAACCCGAATAAAACTTTAACTACGGAAACGCAGATTCGGAGTCAGGGTTAGTCCTGGTTTTAAAATGACGGACAATATTAAACTTTAATAAAATATTAAAGTCTGAAAAATCACGCCACTATTAAATGATCATGACTCATTGCGAGTGGCTCATCCGCCACTAGTTTATGTATGAAGTTTCATGATATTTCGTCCATTCGTTTGCAAGCTACAGTCCTTTGAGTGACGCTACTTTCGTCACAGTAAAAATAAGGGAAAAATAGGAGTTTTTTTTAAATGCAATGACTGACTTTTTCTACTTTTTCTGACGACGGATGAAACAGTGGTCCATTACCATACGCCTGAGTCCAATAAGGGAGTCTGCAGAGTAGCCAAGAGACCAAAGCTCAGCCGGGAAAGTCTTTACCTTCATTTTTGGGATGCAAATGACATAATCTTTATCGAGTATTTGCAGAAGGGGAGAACAGTCCCAGGGAAGTATTCTGCAGCGTTATTGGGCAAATTGAACGGCAAAACTAAGAAAAATCGGCCTCATTTAGCGTAGAAAAGGTGGTTGCTCACCCATCGCATTCTCTGAACTTGGCTCCCAGCGTCTCATATCTATCCACCAACCCGAAGCGGTGGCTCCAGAAAAAGATATTCGGATCGAATGAGAAGACAATCGCGGAAATCGAGGCATATTTCGGAAGCGCTTGGAAAATCTGTATGCCAAGTTAATTCCTCTCCCAAGCAACTTTGTAGAAGAATAAATAAAAAACAATTAAAATTTAGAAGGAAAAAATAGGACCATCAAAGAGTGGTACGGCCCTAGTCCGTAGGACAAAATTTAAGATCGGAACAGACTTTGCCTCTGAGCTCAAGATTTGGTCCGACAAAAAACAAAAGTGACGGTACCTTGGAGCGATAAAAAAAAGCTTAATTCGTTTAATCGAAAAGATGATTTAACACGGAAGTGGCCGCACAAAAAAACATAACATAACATTTTTATGCGATTGTGTAAAATGACTGCGACTGGTCACACTGGTTCTCTTTGAGTGAAACTAGTACAATTATGAGGTACATTCGAGTGTCTTAAAATACAAAGTTCGATTATTTCTGAATAGCTTCATTTCTAGAACGTAATATAATGGATAGTCCGTGATACTATCGCAGCAGTATATTTTTAAAACAGCAATTTCTCACGCACTCTGCTTTAAAATCGAAATAAATTTTACGAAAGTATAAGGTTCAGAGATCATTTTCAACATGTTTGAATTTGGAGTACGAAAAAATAATTCATAAACGTCTTTAAGAAATTTCCTTAGATTCTAAGAAAATTTTGTTTACTTTACTGTGCGTTTATGGAACCGATTCAAGAGGCGGAAAAAGACTTGGAATTGTTTAGTGGTTCACAACTGCAAAACCAAAATTTATTATTGCTTCTAGAAATCATTGGTATTGTTCATTTTTTTTCAAACTTTGTATACACACCCAGAAAAAAAATAATAACAAAATATTCAGTTAAAAATGAGAAAAAAAAGAATACATTTTTTGATGATAAGCATTTCGCATTTTTTATTTTTTTGCGTTTCTTGTTCCAAAAATAGCTCGTCGTCATCAGAAGCATAAATCTTGTATGAATGCTAAGTATTCAAAAAAAAAAAAAATCGTGCAGCATTTTGTCAGTAAATTGATTTCTGTCCCGTCCAGTCCTCTTGGAATACTTGTCATTGTCATTTGTCATTTTTGTAAAAGGTATTCCATATTGATGACGTTACAGCTGTCGAATTGCCTGTCATTTGTTCAATTTGTTTTGTCAAATCAGACCGCTTTCGCAGACTTGGCTATTTTTGCGTCGTGATTTGGTCCTGCACCCGTACAAAATTCAAGTGACCTAAGAGCTGAAAGTAATCGACCGAAGACAACGACGTAAGTTCGCAAAATGGGCTCGGGAGCAGTTGGAAACTGATCCTAATTTGCATCGAAAAATCATCCTCAGCGATGAGGCCTATTTCTTGATGAATGGCTACGTAAACAAACAAAATTGTAGAGCTTGCGACGATACCAATCCACATGAGATCCATGAACGTCCAATCCCGAAAAAGGCACTTTTTGGGGTGGATTTTGGGCTGGCGGCGTCATCGGTACATTCTTCTTTGAGAACAACGTTGACCAGGCCATCAACGTCAACAAACAGTCACCTTTTTTTGGCCTGAATTGGATGATATGGACACCAACGATATATTGTTTAACAGAATGGAACTACGTGCCACGCAGCTAACGCCACATTGGGAATTCTGCACTAGCGATTCGAGGGCGTGGTCATCTCACGTGAATGTGATGTGCAATCGTACGACTTGACCACGTTAGACTTTTTCTTATGGGGTTTTCTAGAGTCGCAAGTCTATGCGAATAAGTCACAAACTATAGCGGCCCTCAAAACCAACATAAACCATGTCATTGGTGTAATTCAGCCTGATTTATGCGCCAGAGACATCGAAAATTGGGCATTTGGGATGCGCGCCACCCTGAGAAACCGAACTTGAAATGATTAAAGTGAGCAAGCAATGGAACACTCTTAACAATGAATAACACATTTAATAGAGTACTTTTTCGTTCTTTTTGGTCTTAAGGTTCAAAAGTTTTTGCATCAAACAAAACTTGATAACGCGCTTTGTCATCCACCAAAAAATGAGCTTAGCACTTATGATAGCCCAATATATGTACATACGTGATTTATATGCCGCCAAATGTCACATCCCTAATTCAGCCCTTGGATTAATATGAGATATCAGCTGTTAGCAGGTTGAAATCACTAAGTTTTCAAAAATGTCGGTTTGGAATCAGCTACAGGCAAATATGCCATAATAAATAGTGTAATGTTGGTAGCCTTTATTAGACTGCTTCAAAGCTATAGAGTCAAATCAAAGCTTGTTTCTTGCAGAAATCCATGAAATGCAGAGTTTACTGAGAGTTGCGATCCCGGATGCTATTTTTTTGACCCTTTATATCGTAGACCTGTTTATTTAGTTGATACTTTATTTATTTTAGGAAACCCTAATCGATTCATTAATTGAGAAAGATGGCGAGGATATTGTGGAATCGGATGATGATGACCAACGCGAAATACTGTCCTGTAAAAGCTACTGTTGCTTTTAGATGGGCTGAAGCTAACACTACCGAATGTACTGGCATACTAGCATTGCAACACGAAAGAGCGTTCCAAAAGTTTCTGAACAACAGGAGACAAATATTTTCTAGCGAACTCTTCCAATAAAGATATTTCTTTTTTCCTACAAATTTATTTAATTAAACTCATGCGTTTTCATACACAAATGCGTCTATTAAGCAACCTGGATACTGTGAACAGGCCTTGCAAAAATTTGTTTACTATATCCAAACACAAGTGTAGTTTCATCAGCTCAATTCATAGTTTTTTTTTTCACTAATTAGATTTTTCTTAATTTCTTCAGCATAACGAGTCGATAAGGTAATCACTACATAGCCACCATTAATCGGACTGCTTTTTCTGATCGACCACTCCGGTGGTAGCAGCACCGATAATTTTTTCTCAACGGCCAAACAGATTCGAAAACTAGACAGTGTCTAGAGTTCCAAGCTTTTACCCATCAATTCACAGAAATTGAAAGTCGGTTGCCTAACTGGCTAGATAACCAAGGCTCTTTAAACAAAACGGGAACAACCTTTCGGTCTACTACGAGTGGCGTCTGATGTGGTTTGTGTCTCATATTTATTTATTTTTTCAGCAGCGGAACACCCCATTGCACTCAGCTATTGAAACAACGCATCCTTTTAAGTAGAAAAAAAAATCCTAGACGTGTTTTTTGGTATTTTTTTCGAATCATGCAGCCGCAACTATGCGAAAACATGATGAAAAATGTCATCAAAATAAGCGAGTCTTGTAGACAGAATCATCAACTTAATTCTACAGTTTATCGTCGACTGGTATTGGTCGCAGAAGCTTGAATCATGATGCTTGCACTCTTCGGAGGATTGTCGGAAACGTGGAGCCGTAAAAAAAATACCAGATATTCTTACTCGGATTGGAACCAGGGATCAAACAGCAATTTACCTTATTTATTTAAAATTACACCTCTTATCGGGTAACCATGTATTATGGAATTGCAATCATTACTGTACGCAGCCAAGGATCAATTTACGGACATTTCTCATGCATTTCGTGGGAATCTGCTGATATGGTTTGGTTACCAATTGGAAGATGTGTTCAATTCAAGAGCTGAACTGCTTTGAAGCTTTCCGAAAAACTCAAATATTTTTTTTTGTATTTACGACCGAACACAACTTAATTCTATCAGTCTTCGATAAATGGTTTTGAAACATATTCTTTCAAAAATGAGTATAAACGCCATGGAAGATAATAAATTTACTGAATTTGAAAGGGCTTAATCGTAGAAATGATCAACAAAAAGGAGAATTTGTAGGCACGCATTACAAAGCTTTCAAATCGATTTCAACAACGAGGAAGTAGTGGTAATCTGAGTGCACATGTTTTTCAAGATTCTTTGAAGTCATGACAACGACAGCAGAGAGATGATGACATCTTTAAAAAAGACAGGCAACAGGCAAGCAAATTACTGCGAATTGAGCGAATGCAATTAAAACTAACAATAATCTAGGTTTCTAACTTCCTTCTACTCGCTCTGTGCTAAATGCATTTTAAGGGTAGAGTTGGTTTATAAACCGGCCAGACACTAGTATCCAACCGCTTTGTACTTAATTGTCAATAAGAAAAATTAAACATGACACTGTGCCTGAATTTTGAGGCCTATTTAAGGCTTCAATAAAGTTTGACCCGTCTGCATGTCACATATTCTTGTTTAAAATATGTTAAGAGTTTGAGCTTACGGAAGTAAGAAGCGTGTTTTAGGAAGGAAGGTGCTTTTGACAATACCAATTAATACTCCATTACAAACGCAATTCGGAGTAAAGGTACTGACGATTCAACTAACAGGTGGATAAGAGCCATGCAAGAAAATCGAGTTTTATCTTCTTCGCTTGGAAGCGGGACAAATCCGTCGCCTCTCCTTTGCTTGTTGGTCATAGATAACCTCCTTGTAAGCCTTTATGAGATAGACTATGTCCCAATAGGCTATGCTGATGATCTGGCTCTTGTCATAAGAGGCAAATATGACATTACAATTACTTGCGTTATGCATTCAGCATTAAAGAAATACGTAGAATGGTGCACGTGTAAAGGACTCTCTGTGAATCCTAGCAAAATCGGTCTGGTCCCCTTCACAATGAGGAGCCAACTGACTCTGTCTCCAATTGTAATTGAAGGAACCTCAGAATACTCCAGTCAAATCAAGTATCTCGGTGTTATCTTGGACCAGAAACTGAACTTGACTTCACATACCAAGTCCATCACAAAACGCCCCACCAACGCCTTGTGGGTCTGTAAGCAGTTCTACGGTGGGACTTGGGGTCTCAAACCTAAGATGATTTACTGGTTGTACATTATGATGGTTGGACCTATCATAGCCTACGCAGCCATAATTTGGTGGCCCAAAACTTTAAAAATAAAATCTTCTTAAAAGTTGGAATTATTCCAACGTTTAGCTTGTTTGGGCTTCACTGGTGCTAAGGATGTCTCCTCTTACCATTTTCATTAGGAAAATAGCCGCCAGAAATGCCCTTACGATGCAAGTAGCAATGAAATACAAACCAGGTGACCAAACGCGATCACGTATAAAGAAGACATGTTCTGCTCGATCCCAGATAGTATGAAAGCAACATACTGTATTGGTCGTCTCTGTGAGGATGACATTCCTAACCGTGATCATTGGTCGAGCAAACACACCTTGCCCTCGATACTCAGACAGAAAAGCATCGCTCAAGGCACTGTCATCCAGTCGAATGGATTGAAAATGTCTCAAAAGCTGCTATGACCCCTTACAATCCCTAACCCGACATAACAAAGTTAGGTTACGATGGGTTCTAGATCATCATGGAATCGAAGGCAATAGAATTGCGGACGATCTACCCAAGGCTGGTTCTAAAATCGCGTTCACTGGTCCGAAACCTTTCTGTGGCGTAAGTTGGACCACAGCCACAGGTCTGACTAATAAGAGTGAAAGCAAGCTTTGCAATACAATAGGTTTACTCCTTCAGACCGCAGTGTCCGTTGCTTAAGAAGGGGTTTGGCTTTAAAAAAAATAAGCAAAAAAAGTGTATTTTTGAGGTCCCGATTGTGATTTATTGTTACGGAACACTCCGTTAGTAAATATAAAATTTTTGTGTTTTTCTTATGTATCTACAAAATTTGATAATTGGCCAATAATCAGGGTACTCGATTTTTGTTTCCAATCAACCGGCAAGTGTTTTCGGTCAAAAAATTTAATGAGTACCTAAATTTATACCGAAAGTGCCATCAGAATAAATAAATGTCGCATGAAAGTTAATACATATACAAATATGTTTTTTTAAATGTGAAAACATGTTTTTTTTTTAGGTTTTTAATTCTGATCTTCATAAAAAGAAATGACTTGTTCGTATACTGAAATTTTTTGGCCCGGTACTGGTCAGAAAAGCACTCCTATCAAAGCAAATGCTTTATTAAAAAAATTATTATAAGAATTAACCGGGCCGAGAACCACGAATATCCGCTTATGGACGCTTTCACTTATGTAAAATCCCGGCTTAAGGAGCAAATTTTATTCACTATGACGGTCAAAATAAACAAAAAAAACATTGTACACTTGAAGTCGACTTGTCGGCCTACACTGCAAAATCCTCGATATTTACACTCCTATTTTTCAAATTATTAAAAAAAACGTGTCATAATTGTGTACATAGTTACATGCCTTTCTTCGAAATTTGATGAGCCTTGAAATTCACCATGTTTACAGAACATGGCTGTGTCATAAAAGTTCAAAAATAGATTAACAGCTCAAGCTACTGTTCTCGAGCAGATGACGTGACGCACGATAAGCAGTAAGAACTGCCTTCTTACTGAAAAACCACAAAACCATCCTAAAACTTGGACTCTTTTAATTGACCAATCAATTAATTAGCATTCGTATTTATATCAACACGTGAGATTGAGTCGGGTATCTTCATAAAGCCAACAATTAGAAAAAAGGAACCGCCTTAACTAGCTACTAGCTAGATTGAAAAAGTCTATACAGGAATACTTTCAAAAACGCAGCACTGTTGTTTTTTTTTAATGCGTACTTTCATAGTTGTATAGAAGCGAGATTCGAGAAAGTAATTTCAAAATATAGGGTTTTCCGGAAAAATAACATTAAAGTGGATGCCAGAAGAACCACAGAAAAATTCTGTAAACTATCTGTTGATTCATTAAACTAAAACAAACAAAAAAAAACAACTATAATTTTTATGTTTGATCTTTTTCTTCTGTTGCTATTTTTCACTCTCTTCTTTGCCTTCAACTTTATCTGATGGTCCGTCTTTGTACATAATATTTTTTCAAGTTCTACAAACTACAAACATTAGCTGAGCCTGTATGATGCCTCGTGACTCACGCCTTCTACACAACCACAACCATTAAGCATATAATCAGAATAACAACAAAAAAAAAAAGAAAACATTTGTAGACTAATTAACAAATAATTATATGGAAATTAAAACACACACACCTTTGCTTTTATGTTATTTGTTTAGATAGATTTCAAACGTTGCCACGTGACTTCTAGTAGTTAACTTTCACTTAGTTTTCGAACAAGATATTTTGCTTTAAAACACTGAAAATGCACTTGCACCGCACGGAGGTCTGAAACGGCTCTCAACACTCGTTTTCCACGACTTTCACTCTAAGACAAATTGACTGAGACTGAATGGAAGTATCGAGAGAGCCACCTAAAATAGACAAAGTTTTCCATTGGGAATAGGTCCTGAGTCTGGAAAAGCTTGTTCGATTTTGGTGTTGCCGTGGTGAAAGATGCGAAAGTTTCATGAAAAAGTAATTAAATACTACAACTTTTAATATTATTTTAAGATGGGAATGAAACTACTGGTGAACAATGTTTTTCAGCTGTCACTTTGCGTTTGAAAAAGATTTCTAACTTACTTACTTACTTACTGATCTTTTTGTAAAATATAGATGAAAAACGAAAATCTGAATCGGGAATCACTTCATAACAAATAGTATATTATTTATGATAGTACAAAAGATTGCTCGCATGACTCCCATATTACAAAAGTGTAGACAAAGGCGCACAATTCAAATGCAAAGTTAGATTTAATGATTGAAAATATTGCTTGGCTGATAGAAGAGAGAATTTGTTTCTATTTCTGAAAACGGAAACAAATTATTTTTGAAATTGTAGCGATACACAGCCACAGGCATGAACTAAATGAGGAATCTAATTGAATAGGTTTCGAATACAAAAATAATCGACAAAATATCGAAAGAACATGTTAACAGCTTTTTACAGTCTGTGTTTTGAGTTTGTTGGTGCTGGGTCTGAACAAGATTGCGCAAAATATTTGTTTGTATTAAAAAAATCTCATAATTAAATAATGTTCTATTGGATTTCGTAGGGCTGGAGGTGTGTCAAGCGACGTAAGCGGATGGAAAGCAAAGAAAATGTATTGTTTTCGTTATATTTGACTGAAGTTAAATCCGATGCGAATATTGTATAACGCTCTATTACCAAGTTTGTAATATTTCCGCTAACAAAACACAATGCTTGGCGGAATGCCTTGCCACAAAAAAAAAAAAATCACGGCCTCAAATATTGAAGAAACTTGCAGTGAAACTTGCGAGTGATTACTCGATTCATTGAATCACGCAGTAGATTCGTAATCTCTTATATTCGAGATTAAAGGTTAAGAAATCTGACTATTGTATATTGTTTACACAAACCAAATTGTACAGGTTTTTGAAGAGAAGAATACAAACAAATGTCTAAACGAGCTTCACATTAATTTAGTTTGAAGCACAACTATCAACCTCGAGACCGAAGCTTCATGCATTGAAATAATTTCGAATTTAAACTTTGAAGTTTGCGTCCTCAACTTCCCAAAAAGGCTCACTCAGTTGATAGAATGTTGACAAAGGTTTTACAGCAAGTTACTGCAAGTGATTGTTATGTTGAAAACGATCTCTTTCTGCAAGTATTCAATTGTGGTTTTTAGGAAAAAAAAATCTTTGCTTCATCGTCTGAATCGATTGCGTGGCCTACTTCACCATATCACCAATTTGACCTATTTGACCGCCGCAGTCAGCCGGTGTGATCTGATGCGTTGCCACTCATTTACTTTTTTTTCAATTCCGCATAGTAAAGGCCGGTGATTGGTGCTGATTAAAAAATCACTCAGAATAACACATTGCAACTTTAAAAAATGTTGGCAATCACAAGGCCAACCGCTGTTTGCTATTCGGTGTAGTAGATCTACGTAGATCTACGTTTCACAAAACGACGCATGATTTGCCGTGGTGTTTTGAACACCTTTTTTGTCTGACGTTGAACACATTTTTGAAGAGCATTAGAAATTACTATTGTCGACATTTTCCAAAATGTATTTCTAAAATGTTCCAGCACACTCGGAAGCTGCCAACAAAAGGAAGTGGATGGATTTGGTTTCGATGAGATGAGTAGATTCCTCCGTATACAGAAAATATGTCCCTATTCCCAATTGAAGGGAATCTTTTGAACTATTATAACATTCTGGTACTTTCCCTCAAACAGTGTTCTGGCAGCACTCTTTGAATTCACTGCTTTAAAGCTTTTTCTGTTCACAGTGAGCTTTTTCTTTTAAAATGTGCTTGGCATGCAACTGAGCTTTGGGTAGCATTGCCAGCAATACACACTGTTTAATGTGAAATTTACTAACAAATATTTTTATAAAAATATTGCGAAAACAAGTTGCAGAATAGATTAGTTGTCTCTGTGCAACAGATTTTATCACATAAGACAAATGTCAGGCGTTAAGCTAAAGTGTTTCAGTAATCATTGACGAGAATCTATTTTCATACTAAAAATATAAATGACTTGACATTCTGTTTTCTATTAAAGTTAAGTTAAGAGTTTAACTAAAAATTTCTGTACGTAAATGTGGTATTAATAAGCCCTGGATAAGTATATGCTCTACGGTCACACTTGCTGGGAATCTCTTCAAATATTTTAAGAACCTTCAGTCAGTCAAGTTTTTTTCTGGATTTTTTTACATGTCATTTTTGGGCTATCTAGCTATCAAAGAAATGAGGTGGAATTTTTTAGTTCAAACTCGAATTCATGAAGGACCTCAGAATTACTTTCGACAAAGAATACAAAATTACCAGCAAGTCTTGGGTAAGGTTAATTCTGCTTTACTGACAGCCGAGAAATGCAACAGAATGGGTTGGCCACAAAGATGATGAAAACTTTAATTTGTACGGCATTGGAAAGACATCTTGAACTAAAGTTCAAACGCCATTAAACACTCACCCAATGTAGTTTTCTTTAAAATGTTTCCATAGACCTCAAGATTTTTTTCCATTTCTTATTGAAGATGATGGGAGCTACCGTAGTTGAGTATTTTTTGAATTTTCAAGGCCTGTGGCTATTCGCATAGATCCGTCAAAATGACACACGAGACGAAACGGAAACTCAACTATCAAAATGACCATTGTTGCTTCAGCTGTTTATGCGGCTGTATTATCCACATGGAATCACATGTCCTACAGTTCTGTAAAACTCACCAGTCGCACGTACAGAACTAACCATGACTTGCTTCTAGAAATGAGGCCCGATGATAACTCCAGAGTAAACGGCGCGCCATACAATGACTTGCGATGAACGGCTGGAATGATAAGTGGAATCACAGGGCCCCAAGAGCGAAAATCTTTTATCTTTAAATGATTCATATCGACCGAAAATAGTCCATAGTTTCGTTGAGTTTCCGAAAACCTTGAGTGTTGTTTGTACGCGATTGGTGGCCTGCAGACAGAAGTTGATGGACTGTCCCAATTTTCTAAACGAATATCTAAAACTCTTTCAGCCACAGGTCTTGCGCCATCGCTTCTGTCGTGCGTTGTTGCAGTTTTTTTTTTTGACGCGAGCGTTCAAACGTCATAGTCATTTGTGTTTTTTTACTTCAAGTTGACCCAAAGTCATGAACGAATTTTTCAGCAAAAATGTAGTCACAAGTATTCCGTAAGATTCAGTAGTACTGATAGCGTTCCTGACTTGTCGACATGTATTCAGCTTCTGCTTACTTCAATTTCATAATAGGACTACCGGCTGAAAATGTCGTTATTGCAGACAACTTCATAACTATTACTCTGAGGTGAATTTTGACCATGACAGCTGTCACATCAGAAACTTCATGTCATTGTCTAATTATTTCAGTCTAGGTTATTGGTGAAAACACATAAGTTTTTGTAAAGCCGTAAAATGTCTACATTTGTGCCATCAAAACAACATTTGCGGGAAGTTTTAATATGCTTCTTTCATTCAAAGAAAAATGCAACCGAAGCGGTGATTTCGAAACCGAAGACAAAGAACGCCCCGGCCAGGTGAAAAAGTTTGAAGACCATGAATTGGAGGCATTGCTCGATCAAGATCCGTCACAAACGCAAGAAGAACTTGTAAAATCACTTGGCGTCGCTCAACAAACCATTTCCGATCGTTTGAAAGCAATGGGAATGATCCGAAAGGTAGGACATTGGGTGCCGTGTGAATTGAAGCCACGAGACGTCGAACGCCGATTTTGCATGTCCAAAATGCTGCTTGAACGCCACAAAAAGAAGTCTTTTTTTGCATCGAATCGTCACTGGTGATGAAAAATGGGTACATTACGATAATCCAAAACATCGGGCAACGTATGGATACCCCGGACATGCCTCAACATCGACGGCCGTTCAGAATATTCATGGCCTGAAGGTTATCCGTTGCATTTGGTGGGACCAGAAGGGTGTTGTGTATTATGAGCTGCTTAAACCGGATGAAACAATCACAGGCGAGGTCTACCGACAACAATTGATGCGTTTGAGCCGAGCACTGAAGGAAAAACGGCCGGAAACGGTCGTAAGACACGATAAAGTTATTTTGCAACATCACAATGCTCGGCCACATGTTACAAATGTCGTCAAACCTTACCTTGAAACGCTCAAATGGGATGTCCTACCCCACCCGTCGTATAGTCCAGACCTTGCGCCATCCCATTTCTATCTCTTCCGATCGATGCAACATGGCCTGGCTGACCAGCACTTCCGTCATTTCGATGATGTCAAAAAATGGATCGATTCGTGGATTGCGGTCAAGCTGGTCGAATTTTTCAGAACGGGTATCCATGAATTGCCAGAAAAATGGGAAAAATGTGTGGCCAGCGATTGGCAATACTTTGAATATTGAACTATTTTTCTTCCATAAAGCATTGATTTACGACATTTTCAACCGGTAGTATTATTTAAAAATACAACTGACATTTACCACAATTTCCGAGAAAGAGATTAACTAAAGGCGACTTTAATCGAGTATAGCTTTCACGTGTGAATCGACAAGTTTTAGGCTGTCGGCAAGTCTCACCAGACAATGTTAAGATTTTTGATCATTTTACAATCTTAAAAAAAAACCTTAATTGATTTGTCAAACAGTTGACATTTCATCAAAGACTAAATATTGTTTTTTCAGACAAAAATCGAACACCAAAAATAGAAATTTTATTAACAGACAACGTCATTTATAGACGACTCTTGCGACGATATGTCATCCAATTGTTTACTCTCCCCGAATCCATTTTTCCAAATTTTCGAATGGCCTTTATTCTCGAGTCTCCACTACGAGTAATGTCACTAGCGACACTTTTATGTCGTCTCTTTCGGCTTGGTTCCTAGAATAAATCAAATCACATTTCCTGCATAAAACCATCAAAAGATCCAACTTACTCTGTTGAAAAGAGGTTGGAAAAGCTTCCGCCACCAACTGAAAATCGCATTTGCGGATCTCAAAATGTAGAAAAACAAAGCTTCTGCTAAGGTTATGCAGCTAAATCCCAAGAGTCCGGTAAGACCTCCCATGCTCGCTACAAATAAAGGTTATTTTAAATGCTCTGTCGATAAAGTCCTTAGCAGCTTACACAAAACCTCAGTGGGTCCAATAAATCGGGTCCTTGTGAATGCATCAACTTGAGAATATTCATAATAAATATTTAGTACCGCAATGTTCTTCCGCAGATAAGTCTCGTTATAATTTTCCAACGCTTTCTCCTTCACGCCAAATTTACCAATGGACAAGGGTATTTCGAAGCGTGAAGGCAAAAACGCCAAATCATAGCAGCTTTCCATACATAGCTGCATGCAATCAACCTGCTTAGTTTTACCCTTCACCATTGTATTCGAGTTTAGGGCTGCATGTGTACACTGCTGGTCTTTTAAACTACAAACCCGCATTTCTTGCCACAACTCTGGTGCGAAATAGCCTATACATCCACACATTTCAGCCGTCTTATTGACCTTGCACTCAATTAGACAGTTCGCTCTGGTATAGGTCCTGAAATATCTAAGTCTTCGTTCCGAGTTGAATACACACTGTCGATCTCTGATGCTGAAACTACGTATGTCCTCGGATGCCTCAAAGCGATTCGCTCTAATTCGGAATGTCATCTCGGATCCAACCCTCACAAACAGACCGTTTTCACGCGGGGTTGGCATATCAAGTGGATTTTGCAACAGAACCTTGAGTATTAAAGTGAAGTTGATGGTTTGAACGTAGTTGAAACAAGGCTTACCTTAAATCCTGGACCATTAGTTGAGGAACAATAGTAGTCATGTGCCTCAGCGTCGATAATTATGGTCAAGCCCATGCTAATTCCTGTCCCTATTAAGAAAAATCTCATCATCTTCAGGAACATTAGATTTGTTACTTCTTACCGGAAGCAACCGTTGGATAGTAAGATGATGGCAGACGTTTAGGGTATCCCTTCTCCGGGTCCCAATTAATACCCACCGAACCGTCTTTTCTGATGAGGTTGTCGAAGTTGGTCTTACTATGGATAATAAGATTATCCTATGAGAGAAGACTATGAGACCAGACTATACTTACTGTCTGTAAAGAAACTGAAAGTGCAACGCATTAAATATGCAGCAGGTTCCCTCATCGGTTAGAATCGGCTTGAAAATATCGTCGCAATTTTTCACAAAGGATCCAAATTTACATTTCACGAGAAGATCTTCACAAGCCTGATTGTTCTACGAAGAAAGAAAACAGACGGACAAATTAATGCAAACAGTTTAAAAAGGCTGCAAGCGTAGTCTTCCTAAATGTTTTTATTTTATTTTATTTTGTTGGGTTCCGTACCCAAAGTGTGCAAACAGGATTCTGCTACTAAGGCTCTGCTGTCCGGATTTTCGTTCGTCACAGGCCTGTTTTTCCTGTACCGTTATAGGAAGACGCTTGCAATTTTCACAGAACGTAAGCTACTAAAGCCGCTATAACAATAAATTATTAGAATGATAAATATACAAAAAAAGTCTCGCTAGCCTTAGTAATTGGAACCCGTTTACGCACTTTGAGTACGGAGCCCTTAGAAGAGATGAAAGAATCGACAATTTTGTCAGAGATGGATGAAATCTTCAGCCGCTTTCGTGGACTGTCAAATATTCCCCATAAATGGGTTGAGCAGGAAAGCCGTTGTAAATTTTTTCACCACCGAAGAAGTTGAAGACTCTATTAATGAAGAGTTCTATGATATCTAAGTCGGTCAAAATCAAACTTGTGGATTTCAAAATGCTTCCTGACAGTCATTTGCGGATTGATCGAAAAGTAAAACCTCCATGAAGAGACGAGAACTAATAATGACCTTTGATTCCGACTGATAAGTAGACCTAGATTTCCTAGTCTCGATATTGCGGTTCAGAAGATTCCGTCCTGTCCCAGATAAACGGACGGATGGACAGCAAGCTTTAGTAATTGGAACCCGCTTGCGCACTTTGAGTACGGAACCCATAGAACACAGAAATCTGCCAACTAAATTTTTTCGCCCAGAAAGACACTCGTTAAAAATTATAGAAGTGCTAATTTTGACAGGCACTAATAATAATTCTTTCATCTGTTAAGTCCGGCTGCAAAACGCAATTATAAGGACAACGCAACATTGGACCCCTCAGCACACCAGAAATTGCAACCAGAGCCTACAGAGAGTATCTAGGCAAAGGGCTCTCAAATAAGCCAGGAGACGATGGTGAGAGACGAGATGCGTAAAAACTATCCGCAAAGAAATACTGCAGCAGCAAACGAGGAGCTAAGAGCTAGACGCGAAAAGAAGCAAAAATCAGTGCTTAAAATGTGTAGAGCCTGAGCAGTCAAAAGACTTGCTGCTGGCTCCAAAATACGAACCTAGAGTCTTTGTAATTTTGAAGGTTATCTTATCATCGATCCGCAGATCCTGGGCAATCAGAATGACCAAGCGAAAGTTATGTATGATGAACTTCAGCCGGGAACGATATTAAAAGACTGTCTGTAGAAGAATTAGGTGTGGCCAGAGAAAAAAAATTAAAAAGAGCAACGATGCGGTTTCAGATAGTCTACAAGCAGAACGTTTAATAAATTGGGCCGACGAAAGCATGTCCAAATAGGACTTGAATATCAGGCAAATATCGTGTATTGTGTGCACATTTGAAGCCGTGAGAGCGGGGCGCTTCTTAACTCAAGTCACGTGTCGGATGGATTGAAGCCATAAAACGATACACGGGTGCTCGTCTAGCTTTCTTCAAAATGGGCTATGAAATCGAGATAGCTGTGAATTGGAATTGGACTGACAGAATCGAAAACCATCGTTGGAAAATAATCTACTGCTTGAAAAACAATAACTTGTCTGTGTATATATAAATAAAAAAAAACCGGCCAAAAGCTTGTCGGACTCGCGCAACGCAGGTTCCATACAAACTTATAGGCTGTTATTCGTTCATTTATCACGGGAATCGAGTCTCGAAGATTTATCCTGATTTGTTTTTAGTACACTGTAGTTTTTGGTTCAGTTGATATTATCAAAAAATTCAGCATAAATAACCGAATCTTTTCACTGCGTTGAATTAAAAGCTTGTATTTACAGCTTTAGTATTTATAATTAATCTCAACTTGATACCTCCACGCGTTTTTGAGAAATATGTCCTTTACAACTGCCGTTCCGTTTTTCTCTTTTGAGGTACGGGACCTTAAAAACTGAACAAAAATTTACAAATACTTGCAGTAGTTAAATTTTTATATTTTGCCAACAACACATGAAAGATTACTGTAAAGTCCACAGTGGCAATACAAGCATCGAATGCGTTTCTCCCCCTCGTCTTTTTACCAAATTTCGAAAATAAGTATGCACCAAGGATGCAAAGGAGTCCCCGTACAGTGATCATTATTTTTTTAGTTAGTTAGTTAGTATAAGTAAACTAGACTGGAGTACGCAACTGAACACTTGGGGAAGGAAAATTCGTTTTGAGATAAGGTTTAATTCACCGAAAATATATTAGGATCTGATGGACGTTGTATGGTATGCAAAAAGTCTAATATTACTTGGAATACCGGCGGCGGTAATGTTATGATGTGGGGATATATGACTTCGTTCATTATTAGAAAACTTGTTTCAACGAGTGCACAGGAAATTTTTCTTTCCAGTGCAAAAAACAGGGTCTAGGGAATAATTTGATTTTCCAACAAGATAACGACTCAACTCTTATACGAAACCCAATTGAGCATCTGTGGGACACTTGGATAAGAAAATTCGCCAGCATAAAAAATCCAACAGAGCTGAGCTTAAATCGATCTTACTTGAGGACTTAAGGAATGGTTTAAGATTATCCCGGAGACGACTAGTACATTCTATGAAAAACCGATTGTGATGTCATTAAGAACTAAGAAGGTGCAACTAGTTTTTTAAATATTTTTCTTTTTTTTTCAAGAAAACCGAACTGGCCTTGCTTGCTTGGCCTTGTGTCATGTATTAATTGTTATTTTTAGTTTTTTTTTTAAGGTAAAATGTTAATGTTTTTCATACAAATTGTAAATTGAGTTCTCATCTCTTGTTAGTTAGTTAGTTACTTTATTTGGTACAAATTGGTTTATTACCGCATATTTTACAGAGATTTGATTTTTGAGTTTATATATCAAGCTACTGAAAAACGATTAAGTTCTAATGCAATCTAAATAGTCCAATAAAAATCTATTCCGAAGGAAAGTTACCACAAAACCTTCATTTTAATAAAAAAAAAGGAATGAAATTAAAATATTAATGAGTAAATAATAAGATAATAAAAATAATTGACAACAATTCTAACAAAAAAAACGCAAACGTTATGCACATAAAATATGTATATACATAAATATAGCCATACATGAAAGTAAACAAAAGAATACAATTATATAAAAATACAAACAAAAACAAGTATGTGAATAAATTAATAAATAAATAAATGAATAAATAAATTGATTAATAAATATATAAAATAATAAATAAATTAATGAATAAATAAAAAATAAAGAAGGTTAATAAATAAATCCTAAATAACAAGAGTACTATATGAATACAGATTAAGGATTTAAATAAATAAATTAAAGCTTTAAATAAAAATAGATTAACGAAAAACATGAATAATTAGAGTATAATAGTTTTCACAGAAGAACATTTATTAATTGAAATTAACAATGAATATTTAATTAGTGGTATTAATTAGATAGTTGAGTAACCAGAATAATGTCAGCTAATGCGAAGCGGTCCTTGAATTTATCACTAAGTTTTTGGTTTCTAGTGTAGATCAATTCAAGTCAGCTGTGAAGATATTATATAGGATTGGGCTAAGGACTGCACCCTGTGGCGCACCTGCAGAACGGCGATCGGACAAAAAACTTTGAACAATTTTACACAGATATAACAGAAAATGGAGATCTATCATATTATAAATGAGGCCATTTTTCCACATGGAATCGAAGGTCTTTTTGATATCGCGAAGAATCATACCTGCAGATTTGCCTTGTCATCTCTTATTTTAAGCAAATTTCGATAATTTTCCTTTTCGAATTGAATAATTTTTAATAAACAAAAAAATTAACCGCAGTACGGAGACTTTTTGGACTCTGTGTATATGAATATCGCATTAGACTTATCCGACTACTACTACTTTATCTCCTGGGCTTCAATGAATTAAGTCGTGTACCATAATATAAACTTCGTTAAAATAAGAAGCATATAAGGTAAAGCTTTCCTTCGCCCTTTTCAATAAGACTCGTCTTATTTTGATGCTGTTGTTGGTATACTATGAGGGCGTTGAAAATTGTGAAGAGAAGTATGATTTTTCAAGTCAATAAGAAAAACAGCTTTCCTGTCTCTGTTTCGAAAAGGTTATTAAATGAAAATAAGCTCTTTGTAAGCGATAATGAGACAACAGTCATATTGCATATGAGAAGACTGGAACTCTCACTACCACAAAAAACAGAAAAAAAAGTATTTAAATTCGTCGATGAATTCCATCTTTAGCTGGAGTGGAAGTACGTCCCGAAAGGCAACCAAGGTATTAGAATTCGACATTATGAATGCCAGAATTAGTTTTTGCACAAATTTGGGCAAACGAATTGTAAGAATGGCCATCAAGACAGTTGCTCTTATTTCACCTTTTATCATAGCAATGCCTTCCTTCCGAATATACCACAAGGATTAACAATAGCTTGAAGAACCTTTTTTTCGTAAATTTGAATATGTAAGCTTATATAAAAGTAGAGTTTTTAAGGAATACTTTACTTCACGCGGGTATTTCCGGTTCGTCAACATTTATTTTCTATACATCAACACCAGCTGACTTAAGAAACTAAGACTTGAAAACTTCCTTACAAAGGTTATGTTATGTGTTGCAGTCTTAGATTCGAATCAGGCCGCGGAATTTCTTTTTGATTCACTTGCTTTTTTTGTGGTAATACATGCTCGATTTCGGTTAAAAAAGTGTTACTTCGCATCCCGATCGTATGACTGATTCACGTGCTTCAGAGTCTTATACACTTCCTTGAGCGAAGTGATATCCTTCTTAAGATATCCCTGAAGAAGCTCTGTAATTCCTAATCTTTATCGTCTTAGCTTCCTGCAAAAGCGAACACTGCCGATTTCGTTTTCTCGGGAAATTCGGTCGTGATGGTTTGAGAAAATGACTCTACCCAAAATCGTAGAGCCGACCTCAGAACGAACACGAATACGGAACAGGTGCGTGGATTTTCGGCGCCTCTTATGATAAGAATGCTATACCTCGGGTATATTCTAATCCCTACCCGAAGGATGGCACAAGTGGTTTCAACTGATTCCACTTTTGTAAAGGCATGCATGAAGGACCTATCGATAACATCAAATTGTAATTAATGATTCTTTGGAATTTGAACAAGGAGAATGACAGACTAAGGCCTGCCTTGAAATTAAAAATTTAAAAAAAGAAAACTACTTTTTAACTTACATTTTCTATAAACCTATGAACCGATGATCTCGTCTTAATGTCCGCCAAATAGCTGATGTTGAAATTTTCCACCGATCTACCGCAAACAGTCTGCAGCATGGAATATTCCATTGAAGTCCTGAAAAAATAATCCACAAAAATTTATTTTGAAAGCACTCGACAACATTTTCGAAAACAATTTTTACTTCGAAAGATTCCGAACCTTGCTGGTGAGAGCCTGATTGACATTACATATAGTGACAGTCGGAAATGGCAGCTTATTGATTATAGTTGGTCTAGGGCTATAGCCAGCAATTACCGGAGTCGTATCCCATTTCGTGTAGATATCTTGACCAAGGTACGTGATATAAATCGCGACAGTGCAGAAAGTTGTTATGAAAAACATTCTTGAATGGAATTTTTTAGCATGCTACAAAACTCTGATAAAATAATGTCAGGCTTACCTGACCCAAATGGGAAGCTTGCCATCGCCTATATATTGAAAGCCATGAATATACGTATTTTTGCTAAACAAAATAAAGGATTCCGCAATGTATTTGAACATTTTTTTTTAGAATGCCAGAACAAGAGGTTTTTGAAATTGAGGACTGGATGTTAGAGTCTAAATCGTTTGACTGATGATTGGGACCAACTGAAATGAATTTATAGTGGCTTGGAAAAAGGGCTTTTAATTTTGTAATGCTTTTAAGCGTTTGAACGCATGAGTGTAATTAAATACGTATCGTAATTACAGTGAAATGACTTTTGTGGGTTTTCACATTGGAAAACAATTAAGTCGTAAATAATCAAATAAATGGGTTTCATATGAACACAAAAACGATAGGTATGTACACGAACGTTTTCGTTGAAAACTAGGATAATGAAAACATAAAATAAAGGCAGACTGTAAAGCTTCAATCTCGTACGGAAACTGTCAGTATTTCCTTGCAAATCTGTATAACATTTGATGGAAGAAAATGTTTAAGGAAAAGATCATAAAAGGGACTTTTCAGGATGACTTGTTTTGGGCTGCCTTCAAGTGCATTCGAATTTTCAAATTCTCAATTGGCAAGTGTGTGAACTCTACACATGGAAAAGCGCGGATTTCTTACAACTTGGTGGAAGCCAGTCATGAACCTTGTCCCTGAACAATGCAGCCTCACATGCAGACTCCCTGTCAGCACCTTTAGGAATAGGGAAACCACCCATCCAGATGGCGGTTGTCCTTTAAGTTCGAAGCCCAATTTCGTTATGAACCTATCTATCTATCAACAGACAACAAAAGCGAAGGCGACAGAACGTGAAAAAGGACAACGATATACGAGTATACTTTTGGAATATGAAAACGTTCTACACACCAGAAGCTAATCAAAAATTTAAAACTATTCTTTCGCAGTAAAAGGACAATTTTTGTGCTTTTTTATTGACTTCCCATCTGGAAATTCTTCTAATCTGTCCGACAATCAGAATTCAAAATTTTGCAATATCATTTCGAGGCCGGATCGTCGAATTCCGTTGTTTTCAGAGGGAACTCTGTAAGTTTGTGTATGTGTGTACGTATGTACGTTTGTGCATATTTTTTCGTCTCACAAACACTTGAGAACGAATCAAGTGTCATTCGAAGATGTTTTCAATTTTATAACAAAAACAAGAAGTGTCAAAAAAGGGACAATATCAATACTATCAAAATCTTTGTTGTCTTAAAATGAAAAGAGCGCAAATTTATACACTACCGTTCAAAAGTTTATATTCTGGCAGAGAAATTAATACTAAATTCTGTCTTTTTTGATTTCACTGTCACAATTTTTTGCAAATAGATCTGTAAATATTTCGTTTAATTAACCAAAAGACCTAATCAAGTAAGCCTTGTACATAAGACAACGAAAATTCGGACTCTTTGTCGTCAAAAAACAGCTTCCTGAAGGGTCTCCCCAAGTATGCCTTTCGCTTTTGGGCACTATTTTCAGAGCTTTCGTTAAGTTCGTCGATACGGATGGAGCCAAAACTTTGTTCGTCTGTTTTGATTACAAAGCTAGGAAGCATCTTTACTATATATGAAGTTCTAATAATTTTTTTCTAATTGCTTTTCCACCGTGAAGGCCTGCTGAGTTTCAAGTCCATGGATTTTTAAAACGAAGCCTCGAGAGAAGTGATCTCATTCAAAGTTAAGGTATATGGACACAGTATCCAAATATATAGTTATATCAACACTGTTCTGATTTCTAACTATCCACCATGCACAGGATGTACTCACAGAAAAGGAATATTAAGATAGTCGGACAGTCAGATGAATTATATGATGCCATGCTCAACCCTTTGTGCTTTTAAAGCAAATTGATTTAAATTTTTTATGGAAATGGAGTGTTCTGAATTTATTATTTTCTTTATAATGCAAAAGAGAGTTTGACAAAAGGACTCAATACTATTTTTAACGTATCTACCTGCATTTTTTCTTGAACGAAAATCGTGCAATCACAAAGGTTACAAGAGTTTCTTTTCTGTCCCTTATCACAGATTACCATTCTGCTGGCGCAAAAACGTAAAAATGTCATAACAATTTAAGTGAAGATAAAGTGAATTGGTTTAAGCTTTTTAGACAAAGCAGTATCCAAGTGAAAGAAGAAAAGGATAAAATTGCATGACTATTTCTAGGCCGAAGCAAAAATTTTGCGGAAGCTCAAATCTTAAGAAAAAGACAAAAATAAAAATATCAACAATACTTGCAAACGTATTTCGCTTTTTCTTGTGATTCTAGTGATTTCAGGTGATCATTGAAGAGGATGAAAGCTGAAAAACGTGATTGCTAAGCGGCGGCTAATCTGAAGCCTTTTCGTCGCTCTGTCTCATAATCCCTCTTGCAGCGATAAAACATGTCAAAATTTTCACCGATTTGCTGCGACGAAACGAGCGAGCACCATTTCTGAAGAATAGTGTGACTGGGGAGAGGACGACTTTAAATAATAATAATAAATACCAAACCACGTCCCCAGTTAGAGCTGGAACTGTAACCAACTGCTGTCATATTCACTCAACGAATAGCTTTAAACACGCACGTTAATCAAGCGCCGAAAAATTGACAAGTGATCTAATTAATATCGATTTGGAAAACATGAATTGGCTAAAAATAACCCTGACTGCTTTGTCCGTGATTAGGAATTAGTTATTGAATTTTTTGAAGACAACCTTCCGGAATAATTGTTTGAAAGTATTGTTGTCTAATTTATAAAGTTTTTTTTTGTTTTTAATACAAATATTGTTTAAAAATTGTTTAAAAACTTTGATAATAAGGTTTTCAACCGAATATTTCATCAATAAATTTATATTACTTATTCGGAAAAAATTAACCTGGTATTGTTCGATTTTTTCAGTGTTAAACCAAAGTTTCCCAATTCTCGAAAAAAGACAGAAGTTATTCCTTTATTCAAGAGAGGGAATCGTTTGAGTAAGAGCGACCCCTATTTCTCTACAACCTAAGATCTCAAACATTTTTGAAAAACTAATCAGATCAGAAATGCTCTCGTTCCTCAGAGATAAGAGTTGGCTAACTCTAGTCAGCCAAAAATGGCTCATAAGAAATCGTGGATCTGAAATTATTACGTAATCTTTATGAATGGTTTGTGTCGTATTTGTTGGAAAGAGAACAAATAAATGGTGTTTGTTGATGGTTTTTAAAATGCTTTTTCTTCTTCATAGTCCGGGTTGGACCTGAGCGTCAGTCAACATGTCTCTCCAACTTACACGATCTTGAGCTAGTCGCGTCCAGTTGAGCTGATTGAGGTCCCTTTCTAACTGTAGCACGCCATCGAAGGCGGAGTCTTTCGCTACCACGTTGTCCTTCGGAGTTTGACTCGAAAATCAGAGTCAAGATATCCAGATTCGTTTGTTTACATTTAACAGTGCTTCACTTAAATTTAAGAATGGCATTCATTGTCAGTGAAAAAACGAAAATATTTAAATTTAAGCTATCAGAAACCTTCCAGGAAACTTAGAGCTCTTTTTTCACTCAAGCGACTGCCAAAAATTTTATTTACCAATACATACCTTTGGGAGGCACTACTTTAACGCAAATGGTATTTGTTCAACCAGGTGTTTGGTGTCTTCATTGACAGTAAATTATATTATTATTATGTGACATTAATAACTCGTAAAATATATTTCTTAAAATCATAATGCTCGTGCAAAGTACTTTCAATGATTTATTACGAGTTAATTCCAATTGAGACTGCAATATGGAATTGTAAGCTGGAGAGATACCTTAATGCACCATTTGAAATCAATGTAATCCGAATCATGTGGGGCAAGAATCGTTATACAGAAGTCTGGTTCCTTTTTACTAGCCTGGGTATCCTGCCATTCAGGAACCACTACATTTTTGAGATACTAAAAGAGTTTTTTTTTTTTCAAACAGAGCAGTTATGTTTCATCAAGAAATTCTTCGAAATATAACAGGTCAATAATAAGGTACTGTTCGATAATTCATGCATGCAAAAGACGTATTTTATTTACTTTCATTAAGTATCCTCGCGCAGAATTTTTTACAAATATGGGAAGTTTATCCATAAGATTAAATCATAACTTTAATTCATTTTTGAAAAAAAAAATGAAGACTGGCTGTTATTATGTGCAGTCACTTCTGAAATTAACAACTTAGTAATTAAAAAAGAGAATTTTTTTACTTATTTATTTTACTATATTCTTCACTAGCTTTAAAAGTTTGAAAACATACAAAAATGATAAACGTCCTATTTTCAAACACTCAAATAAGTCAGCTTAACTTAGTCCTTTTTTGTGAAAACATTTACGAGAAACACTTTACCGCGAAATCTGTGCATGTCAAACTACATAGAAGGAAATATTTAAACGACATTTGCAATTACCAGTCTCAAGCGACGGTGTCCCCATTTTTTACCAGGTCGTGGGACTCTTAGGGCTGTGTAGAAAGTGAATACGAAATTACTGCAATTAACAGGCTCGCTTTCAAATTGTGTTGCATCGCATGCCCGCACTTTCTCCGCTGAAAAAATTCGTTGTTTGAAAGAGGGCGCCCGAATTAGATGGAAATGAAAGATTTTTCCTAGAAATATTAATATATTAGATTTTTTTGGCCAGATTAAATAATCCAGATTAAAAAATGTGGGACTTTTTATCAGAAAATGTAATGGCTTGTTTTTGAAGTGAAGAAACAATATTGGGAAACGTCTGAGGACATATTACAAAGCTTTCCCTACACAACTATTTAAATTAATATTGAATGCATCGTCAAGAATTAAATTTGGGAATTTAAAAGAAACTAAATAATTTAAATTAACATTTTATGTTGCCCTTGAGTTATTGCAGAATCAAGGCTTTTTCGAACTCAATCAATACCTTAGTTTAGAGCTCAAGCACATTAGGAGATGTGCACTATTACGAAGTTAAAAATGTAAATGATTCCCCATACAATAAAATAGACAATACAACTCTCGAATGGACACGAAGCTTGATTCTCATTTCGTAAATATCGACAATCTAAGAAACGCCAATTCATGCCCCAAATCGTCAGTCCAAAAAATTGATAAATTTCGACATCAATACTTATTTGTTTTTTTTTTTGGGTGGATTTGACGTCTGTCGCAAGGAAGAGAAACTCTTTTACTTCCTCAACGTCATCGCTGTCGAAAGAGTTTTTTTTTCCATTTTCTTCCAAACTGGCATTCGATGGATCGATTTCTTTTCGACAGCATTTGATTCCAAAAATTTCACAAAAGCAAAAATTAAGGTAACTATGTTAGATCTCGATTTCTTTACTCCTCCCTGATTCCCGAAAAGATAACATCTTCAATCAACTTGGTTTGTATAAAAAATTTGATTGCCAACTGAAAACCAAGCAATTATCTGGCGCCCCTATCAATTGGCCACAAAAATGAAAACCGTCCCTGCAGTCACAGGGATCACCGACCTAATGTCATGCAAAATATGATTGCAACCTGCAATTCCACATACTGGGTCATCGTGATAAACACGGTCTCCTCCCCAGCTACACCCTCTTTCCATTGATTTCATTAGAATCACGAAGCCAATGGATCCTTAAATTGTTCGCAGTGGAATTTTTCGTTTTTGTAAAGCAGGACAGGAATTTCAATCCTCCCGACAGAGTGACGTCGACTTGGGTAGGAATCCTAAGTACGCCACGTGTATTTAGGTCAAAAGGAACAAAGCTCGCAATCCAGGAGTGATAAGATTGTGATTACTGGTTTGTTGGCCTTTTTAGTGGCGCATTGATTGACTTTTAGCAGCAGTAAAGTGGATGATTGATATTGTTGAGGATAGCAGAGTTAATGGATTGCAGTCACGCTTTACTTGATGTTCCAGATTTGCCGTATGGATTTGACATTCACTTTTGTTTTTATTTTTAATTAGACTCAGTTGGAAGCAATGACATCAGAGAGCTTATCAATTTGTAGTTGTGACCATTCTCAAAGGTAGAGTTGTTAAGAAGAGCGACAGCACGGAACAGGGTTACGAAACTTTCGTCATTCAAACATGACCTCATTCGATGATTGAATGAGGTTTTTTAAAGCAGTGTGGTAAGATAATGCAATCATTTCGAAACTGATTTGAGGTTAATAAAAATTATTGTATGGAAATAACTGCATTTAGTTTTCTACTATTCAATGAATGAATTACTGAAGCAATCTTTTGCATTCCTTGCATTCATTCGTATAACATTGTTTCCGAAATTAGGAAAATTAGAAATCTTTATTCTTCGACGGAAAAAGTGTCACTGAACTAAATTTGTTTTTGCCGCTTCAAAACACCGTAGGTTTTTTTAGGCTTGAAGCTTGAGTAATCTTCTACGGTTAATGCAATCGACACAGGATAGCTTAAGAGGTATTGAGCCGACCGCCGTTGAAATGCCCCTGGCTACAACTAAGTGTTGGTCCAATTCAATGTTTGCTCCTCAGTACCGACGTCCAGAATAATTGAAAACGAGATCTATTTGTTTCCCTGTAAGTATTGTGGTATAGGAAACATATTAGACATCTGGTTGTTTGTCCTTTTAAGTCAGATGGCCACTTTGCACACCGCCAGTTGATATGTTCCTACAACTCTTTGAAGTTGAAAGTGAAGTGACTTTTTCTTGCACCTTACTCATAGATACTAACGTCGCAAACGCTGTCGCCTACATTTTTTTTTCCGGAATAACTCATTTCAGCAAATGACATTGCTTCAGATTTAAGAAGACCAGGCTTTGTCACTTCCTGAGCTTCCTGAGCGACATTTCGACAAACTATTACCAACTAGGGCAGCCTTTCGGGTGAGCAAAAAGTATTTTTACAACTTGTTGTCGATGCTATAATCATGGTTTAGGATTGACGTTGGGAGCTTTTGTGAGGGGAACGATCGAGTTTGAAACGAAAGTATTGACTTGGCGAATAATTGATTTGTACTTTGATTTATGAAAATATTGATACAAAGCCGGAATTCAAGATGAATGTACGCACAACAAACTCTGTGCAGTCATAACTCTGAGTTCGTGAAGAACTGACCTATATGAGCTGTTGCGAAAAAAACTGTTTGCAAGGCTAAAAAAAAGTAAGGGTGTTTCAGACGTAGCATAGGGGACATTTGGAAGTATGTTCATCGCTATTGTTTTTCAAATTCTTCTAAGAAATTGGCTGGATTTTATCTGTGCACTGTAATTTGGATTGGACCAGACCATAATACATTTTTTCAAAGAGCTTTCTCAGGGATAATTGTCAAATGATACAATTCATGAGTATGTATAAAAATGATATTAAAAATTAACATGGCAAAACGGGCCGCCTCTTAGTATTACCAATAGTTCATTTATGTTGAGAACTACATAATAAACAATATATACAAAAATAATAATTAGTGTAAACAAATCTACCAAAAATAAGTAATTAAGGCCGTTGCCATAATTAAGGGAACATTTTTCAAAATCGAAAGAAAACCTTTTCCAGCCCTTGACACCATTTACGAATTTGTAAAGTTTCATGACATCTGAAGGACTTGCTCTCGAAATTTATCAAACGCAATTCACGAAATGGAAGATGTCTTCTACCTCAAGTAAGTCCTGTCCGTGCGGTTTTGATTTTCGACCCAATATCAACTCGTTCGTTTAGAGGCTAACAACTCCTCGTGACTATGGGGGGCGATTTGATGAAAGTGGTAGTCCTTTGAACTGTTAAAGAATTCAATTGGCTCATCATTTCTTTTGCCATGTTCTACTGCATTCTCTTTTAAATCCCAGAGGTCACAGTTGCATTTTAATGACTTAAATTAATTTATCGCCGGCATACAAAAAAACTTTTATTTTCACATCACCAACATTGACACCACCCGGTAAATAGTTAATTAAGTCGTAAATTAAGAGCGTAAATAGCATAGGACTCGTAACACATCCTTGCATCAAACCCAGGTTTTTAAATACGGGGTTGAACACAGCGCTATCATTCCACACAGTTGCAGACGTGCTGGAGATAAGCTTCTAAAATTCTTATAAATTGACCTGGCAGAATCCTTACGGAAAACTTTCACGTGGCACTCTAGGTCATTTGGATCTTTTAAACTCCAGTTGAGGTGGTGAAGAATTAACTTCAGTATTAAAAGAAGCCTGTTGACGCACTTCCGAAGTTGATTGTTTGGCCTGCTCCTGCTCCAGATTCCTGCTTTAGCCCAATTCTTTTAATGTCAGCGGAACTCTCATCCTAATTTTGCCTAAAAGGCTATAAAATTCATATTTATTAGCATTAACAATTACTTCTGTTTAGATACATTCAAATGACGTCTTATATATCCAACATCCCTCAAGACGCGAGCTATAACTCCCTTGTTCCACTTCTTGGATTTCTTGCATTCTGATTGATCAATGGTTTGAATTATATGGAAGTAAGGTTTTTGTCATGAAAAAAGCATTTAATGTTGGTCTGGTAGAAAGGCAGTTTCTCTGTTTTCGTCCATGCAACAGCTCCGCAGGAGACTTCTGAAAATTGCATTCGGCGTCGATCTATACGTCGAGAGGAACATGTAAACTGGGTACCATTGTCCGACACAATCGTCTTCGGATGCCCCTCGATGACGAAAAACATCTGCAATGCTTTAATTGTGGACTCCGATGTTACCGACAAAGGTGATACCGCGAACGAGAATTTTGAAAATGTTCGACATAAATAAGCCACATTTTGTTGAAAAAAGGTCTCGCGGAATTCAAATGGGTTTTTTACCAAGATTTTTCTGAAGGTTGCCAGTGTTCCTTTTTTCGGATGAGTTGACGTGAACACAGCCAGATCGGAATCCTGTCTGAAAGATACTGATATGATTATTTTCCTGCAACCAAGCTGTCAACCTATGGCATAAGATTTGGGCAAACTTTTAGCAAAGCACAGACATGCGAGACTCCAGGTTACTCCTGTCACTTTTTTTTTAATTCAGCGACAATGAAAGCGTTTAGAAATACGTCAGGAACTGATTCGGGATCAAATGTTTCAGAATAAAACGAGAGCAGCAGTTGAATAAAATCTGACACAATACAATCTTTTCCGGTCAATACAATCTAAAAATTGTATTGAAAGGATTGTGGATTAAGAACTAACTTGAAAAAGAAATATTGCACGAAATTCCCGAGTTGCCAACACTCACGATACGAACCAACCTCCGAAAATATTCGGAGTCACTACCTCGCTCTAACTTTGACGCAAGGCCTTCGTAATTCTCGGACTGTTTTCGTTTTTACACCTGCTTGAACTCTTTGTAAGCATTCGCATACCAGAGCCTACAAAAAGAACCATTTGTTTTCTGAAAAAGTTTTTAAAAAAAATAAATGATTTAGATCGGAAATTCTTACACTCCCTTTCAAATCATGTCCACCCTTAAGTAAGGCTCAAATATGATGTTTTCGGGGTCATAAACATTCTAATGGACTCCGTTAAAAATGTCACTATGAGGGGATAAGCAAACTCGTTACATTGTTAGCTTGACAAACAAGTCGTCTCATGAAGTGAGCAACCATATTTCGGTTCCATTTGAACCTCTTAATGTCTCAGTATTTCAAAGTCGTGAATTACATTGTCTGAAAGATCTAAGACAGAGATGATGGAATATGAGCACCCTATGTTATCAGCGAACTCTATGAGTCAACTTTTTAATTGAAGAATAGAATTAAAAAATTCTAAGAATAGTATTGGCCTTAGTACTGCTCCCTGTGGAATACCAATTTTAATGTTTCCGCACTTAATAAATAAATTCTCTGAAACCTGCTTTCTCTAATTTATCAAGCAGGACGATATGATCAAGTTTGATGGAGCTTTACACGCATACAGGATTCTGAATGTAGGCAGAATGTTACGCGTTAGAGAGGATGGAAATTGACGGTGCTGCGGCCCGAGCAATCTTTGGATACTTATAGTGACCGACCGAACATTCGGTTTCGGTGTCCGCCAGATTCGGTCAAAAAATTGGTTTCGGCCAAAGTTTCGGTTCCGGCAAAAAATAGGCCGAAACTTCGGCGGCGCCGAAACTCAGTCTTCCATAAGGCGTACAGCAATTTGGCACATTGTGGGTTATGTGGATTAACGTATCTACCTATATTGGGGATTAAGTGAGTATTGAGAGGTTTTCCTCCCGGACGGTGAAGAAGGAGAAGGTGAAGAGAACCAGTTTGCTCTTCAAATGACCTGAGCGAGGTCTTTTGGGTTTGCTTTAGCAAGTTGGGGTAAAGCTGTGAAGAAATGGGAACATAGCTTTCTATGTCTTGATATTGCCATGACCGGACATTCATTGAGGAGATTTACTATTGGTAAGGAGGTTCCAGCTTTGTCTGGTGATGTTGCAAGATGGTTGATGTATTTATTTTTTATGCTTAGTTTGACCGCAGCTAATGGTATGTCAATCTATTGTTAGGTGGTTCTGTGAGGGTGCATTGTACATTCACAGGCAAGCTCATCTGCTCTGCAGTTCCCTTTGTCCTGGAACCCCCGTAAATGTGAACCTTAATAAAGTCCGCTATCTCCTTAAGGGATACGCGGCGTTCCTTGACAAGCTAAGATGTAGATTTTATGGCAGCTTGGCTGTCGGTCGAAGGGAATATTTCAAGAAATGTTACTACACAACAGCGATTTCGCGGTCGTGGTAAAACATGGAAGGAGAGTTCTAGACTAAAATTACTTTAAAACATAAACTTCCACTTTTCGTTCGGGTTCTGATCCATCGGTTGTTATCGTGATGGAACGGCCGATATCGGAAAATTAGTTTTTGACAGTGTATAGTATAGTCTAAAGGGTCCGCCAAATAACTTTTTTTTTTGAAAATACTATAAAAAAACTGCCGAATATTTTCTCAAATTTCTTTTTTTATTTGAAAGTACAATCCTTCCGATTAATAATGGAAATTAATTTCATTCAAATGGTTGCCTCGGCTGGCCATGCAGTAGCCTACAAGATCGGTCCAATTTTTAAGCACATTATCGATTGTGTGCACCTGTATTTCACCAATGGCTTCACGAATATAGCCCTTTAAAGCGTCAATTGTCTCTGGCTTGTCGGCGTAACACTTATCTTTGAGGGCACCCCACAAATAAAAGTCCAACGGTGTCAAATCGAAGCTCCGAGGTGGCCAAACGACATCAGCTCTGCGACTGATAATGCGATCTTCAAAAACAGGGCGCAAAACATCGAGTGTAGCTTCGGCTGTGTGGCACGTAGCGCCGTCCTGTTGAAACCAAATGTTGCCAATATCCTCCTCTTAAATTTTTGTGAACAAAAATTCGTTCAACATGGCTCGATAACGATCGCCATTGACTGTAACGGCCACTCCTTGCTCATTTTCGAAGAAAAATGACCCAATTATGCCTCTGGACCAAAATCCGCACCAAACAGTGACTCGTTTTGGGTGCATCGGCTTTTCAATGTACGCGTGCGGGTTTTCTGTGCCCCAAATGCGACAATTTTGCTTGTTTACATACCCGCCAAGATCAAAATGAGCTTCATCTGAAAAGATGATTTTTTTTGGCAAAATCGGCATCTTCTGTAAGTCGATCGGAGGCCCACTTAGCGAAGCGAAAACGCATTGGATGGTCAGTTGGCTTCAACTTCTGAACCAATTGGACTTTGTATGGCGTCATACCAAGGTCTTTATGCAAAATACGTCTCAATGATGTCTCCGAAATGTTCAATTGTTGAGAACGACGGTGAATTGATGTTATGTTTATTCTCGGGTATACGCACTGTTTTTGGCTTTTCACGCTTTGGTTTATCGATGAGGATGCCAGTTTCTTTCACTTTTTTCACAAGATAACGAACATACGGAGCTGACGGTGCTTCTCTTCTTCCAAAATCCGTACACAATTTTCACACAGACATTCTGCAACATTACCATGATTTTCAAAGTAATGTCGCAATATTTCCCAACGTTGTTCAAGCGTATACACAACCATATTCGTTCAGCGGAAGGATAAAACTAATTATCTGTCAAATCAGACATGAACTAAATGTTACCATTCACGAAATAAGCACTGGCTGAAAAAAAAAAGTTAGATGGCGGACCCGTTATAACTGTTAGAAGGGAAATCTACACTAAAGATTGAGGACTGAACAAAATCAACTCAATTAAAATACATAATCAATTTCAACTTGTCTAAAAAAGGTTCGGTTTCGGTTTCGGCCGAAACTTAGACCGAGGCCGTTTCGACTGAAATCATGTTTCGGTCGGACACTAAATATTTATTTAATGGATCACAAGCAAATGTATGCATCTAGATATGAATCGAGCTGACTGAATAGATATGCTAATTTAGACCCAGTTCCAACTTGAACTATGCTGGAAGTCTGTCAAATCATTTTGTTTGGTGGTTTCCCAAGACGACCATTCATGCAACCTTATTTCATTAAGAACAATTTATTTGGATACACGAGCCGCTTCCGCTTTAAGTTCGCCACACCAAAGCAATGCAATTAATTTACTTTACGCACGATTTTCAAAAATCTTCATAGAACTATTAAATTTTTCGACGGATTTTCCGCTCCAGTTCCGAGAATTCGATTTAATTTTGACCTTCAGAGTAACGATTCTTTTTTAATGTCTAATCTGATGGGGGACAAACATATTCAGTTCGTTTTTTTTTTGTGTTTTCTTGTGTATAAACAAATCATTTCACAAAACTTTAAACATTAAGTGGCATTTACAAACAAAACCCTTCTCAGACATGAAAAATATAATTAATACGACTTTTCGACGTTTCGAAAAGTTTCGCCTCGCACATCTGCGAACTACGAACATCCATCCTGATAGATGGCTCATCCCAGAACTTGAAACAGACAAATTGGGAAATTTGTTCACCCTGGCCCTAGGCGCGGTAATAAAAAACCAATTTGTTAAACATTAACTTACCAAGCGAGTGTGTATTTATGTTTTTTTTTGGAAATACGGAACAACAATTTTCCAAGCTTGTTTAATGCTTTTAATTTAAAATTAGATTTCGCAACTTTTAGAGAACGTTTTCCATCAAGTCATTAGGCATTAGGAGGAACAGTCGAAGAACTTTACGCGTGAGTTATGTTGAAATCAATACAAACAAAGTTGGCCAAGTGACTCAGAGATGGGCACTCGGAAGAGGGTGTATCGTAGCGTTGCACTTTCTCAGAACTGTCAGCGGGTGTAAAGATTCCAAGGAATCCTTTCATTCCGACATGGTTGCATGCAAAGTAGGCACAGCTACTTCACAGATACATTCTTCAGTTTGGTAGGCACTTGACTTAAGCAAACACTTATTTCGTCGCCTTGCGCTGCCACTCGTTTGTGTTTTCATTTCTAGTCGGACGAGGGTGCGGGTGTGGATATTTTTATGAACACTCGTATTAGCTGCGTTCGATTGGCCGTGCAGTACATCACTTGTTCGGCAGAGTTACAACGAGCCACATGTTTTCAATCAAATGGCACGGTGTAGTACGAGTATGTTCCAGTATATTCCGCCACCACACCCGTGACCCATTTGTAAATTTTTAGGGACCGATGGGCAAAAGGAAGCGGCTGAGTAGCTTCAACTAAACGGGTAACATTGTAAACACAAGTTTTTTTTTATTAAATGACGCATTCTTTGGTGTTAGAATGTTTAAAAAAAAAAAACACACACAAATCCGCCACCGGGCTGTTCACCCACTCATCATACCGCTTACAGAATTCAATTAGAAAAAAAAAAAACTGAAATTTGGTTTTGGTTTTCTGAAGGCCTCAACGGATCGGCTTGTTGGAACTGTCTTCAGTTTGATTGAACAGTGGTCACGTGCTGTTTGTGTCGGTGGCGGAAAAAAAATAGAACGGTTTTCGAATATCGAATTCGCGCAAAGCATTTTTGTCATGTGTTTTGTTTGGAGTTTCAAGTCATAACAAAAAAATTAAGCGAAGTGAAGTCACGGAAAACCCACGCGAAAAAATTTTGTGTTTTTTTTTTTTTTGCTGTCCGTCAGAATTGCAATTCATGAATGAGATTTTAAGGCTTGTTTTAATGAGTTGAGCGGGTGATAGAGAAGAGGTTTGTAACTTGAGGATAATGCAACTTGTATGGTGTTCAGAAAGCTCAAACTTGTTTAAAGCACGTCCATATGTTTGTTTATAATTAAACTGTGAGTGATGATGTTGTCATGACATTTATTGGTTATTTTTTAAGTGATGTTTTAATAGCATAAACAAACATGATATTGGCTTGGAAACTGAGAATTGCGAAGATATGACTCATTCTGCACAATAAGTTTTTTTTATTTTATTTAATTTTGAATATTTTGCAAACTATAAACATTGGAATAGCACCCCAAGATGAGTGTAGGTGCATATTAATTGTATTTTCGAATACAGTCATTGAATTAATGAAGTGAAACCGAAAGCTCGGGAAAATATTTCGATTGTTGGTACTTTGAATTCGAGGCATTTTTTCAAGACCTGCGACCAGTCTTAAATTTTTATACGAATATAAACGTACATTTGAACTTGAAATGGGCAATCGTCTGTCATTTCTTGTGGTTTTGGCTATGCGCGCTGAAGGAGAATTCTGCGTGAAGGGCATTTTCCCACCATTGAAAAGGGTCAAACCCCTTTAAAAAAAACCCATCTTGCACATCAGATGGGCTTAAAAGTAGTCCGGTTCTAATTTAATTTTTACTTATAATGTGCTCGCACTCAAGGGACTTTAACTACTGACATGTTTGCATTCGTTCAATTCGCAGTGTTTTATTCGCTATAAATAGATATACTAGAAAGTGAATTTTTAAACTATTACGGAAGCAGAATGATGTCCACGTTGAACGCTTTACACAAATTTGTTAACTTACTTAAGGGATAGTCAAAGTTTTTCTAATCTGTAAGCATTTTTTTATCATCATTCTCCGCGTACCACTGCAACTTGGCAAGCATATTTTTTTTAACGATTGATGAGTTTAAGACCATGACAGATTCCTCGGATATGATTATTTGCTTCATGCACTTCTCATGCCACCGCACAGGTTCTTAGACTGTCACCTACTCGAGAATATTCGCCGAAGCGACCAAAAGCTTTCGGCCGGCATGCAAAAGTCTATCCGATAAGTGTGTGTCCGATGCTTAGTTATTTGAAAAGTTGCTGGACTGCTGAGTGTAAGTTCACGAGATCAAAATTTACATGTTTCGTTATATTGAACGTCAGATTAGTCGTTTGGATCAGCTGATCTGTTCGCATTTTAAAATAAATCAGATTTGGCAAGTCATTTCCAGACTTTAGGATCTCATGAGCCATTCCTTCCGATACAGAAAAAATGTTTGGAATATTCTTTGGCTGCTTTTAACCAAAGTCCCAGCTTCATTTTGTCAGTTGGGATTGCTTGCGGATTCTAGTGCCTTTTCAGTTTATTAACAGAATTATTTCCAGGATTTAAGTTTCTGCTTCTTTGTCTTCAGAAACATTGAAAGGAGCATGCTCTGTATGCTGGTCTGACCAAGTCAGTGGCTGTGTCTGACTTTCATTTAACAATATTTTAAATTTGACCCACCTTAGGTACACAATATCGTGAAAATATCTTTCGTTTGATCATGACTACCTCCCACATAAGCTTGCAAGCGGGTGCGTCAAACGTTCAACGGTCTACTGACCTTGTATATACTCGTACCTATGTAAGAGGCGAATTCTTGGAAGTTGTATCAAAGGATGACAAACGTTGATGGATCACATTACATTCTGTCGAAAGATTGAAAAATGTTCCCATGATATCTAGTCGACGAGTTGAGTCTCGATTTAGACGATAAAGAAAGACGCGGGGAAGAGCTTTGACGGTTTGGCGCATTGATCATTTTATCGCCAGCCGTGTTGGGTAGAAAAGCTTTATGAAAAACGCTTACGCGTGTCCACATTTGATTTAAGTTAAAGCAAGGTGACTTAAAAGTCGTAGTTTTCATAAATTTTTACATAAACGTTTTTTCTTTATCACTCCATTGATGGAATCACTATTGACAGATTTGCTTAAAATGATGGAGTGTTAAAGGGTTGCATATTTTCACCGATTCTATTTATTTTTTATTTTATATTGACGACTTTCTTGAAATGCGTCTTAACCAATCCAAACATGGGAAACCTTTGCAGTTGCTTTAAGTCTTCTTTGAATGGCTCGAAGTCAGCTATCACTGAAGCTGAATGTTCTCTTCTCCATATATGTGGTCACACCCGCTTCTCTGTGCCACTTAGCGACGCCTTCGAACAATTTGGCTTGCGTCTCAAAATTTGGGGATCAAACCTCTAATAGCCGGGGTGGAATGTAATTAACCATCGGCATATACAGCATTTAGAGAAAAATTAGTTTCAGTATCACCGTGAACTTATAAAACGGTCACGCAGGAACTTCTCATCTTCTCCCATGACTTGTTCTTCAGAGGAATCTGCCAGAATGCGTCCATCAGATACAAGGCAGAAGTGACTCTTGTGTGCATGATCTCAGTGAATCTTAGCGAAGTCCCAGCTTCCCGTTCGCCTAAACTGGAGAGCTACAGTCGTCGGTAATCTCCTCCATAACCACCAAAGAAAACGTCGAATTCGAAACTTCTTTGTTGCAGCTGATACTGAATTGTGTTTTGCTTGAGAAGAGTCTTTAGTAATCCTCCTCAACAATCGTATATTACTCGTCTTACCCAGTTTGAGTATAGTAAGCGGGAAAATAACGCTGATCTGACTTAGTAGGTGATGGTCTAGAAGTCAAATCATTACTCCCTGTGATGCTAGAGTTCCAAGTTAGTGCCGTCAAAGCATTGATCTGTGAAGTCCTACCACTGACAGTAGAGTAATGACCAGATCTTTAGAACGCAAAAATTGTAGTTGCTGCCATAGCAACGTAGGGCGAGTAAAATACTGTGAACTAAGTGAATGCAAATAAGTTGAGCTATCGATGCCAACACACACCTGAGTTTCAAACCAGTACACAACTTTTAAATTGTTCTCGTTACCTTTTTGCACTTTGAGGATAGTCAGAAACTCCATTACATGTCATCCTGTTATCTATGCAAATAAGACTTGATGATCTTGTTTAAGATTTGAAAAAATTATGGCAAACATTTTGTTGCACGAGACACGAATAAAAAGAAAATGAGTTTTGAACCGAAGACGAAGGTTTGGAGTGTCTGAAGCCACCACTTGTCCATTGGCTTGTACCCAACATCAGTGGCCCATTGGCTCTGAACCACATTTTATCATTTTCTGTTTATTCTCTTCGTCTGAGTCTTCCAACAACAATGGAGCCCCTGCGGTGGGCGGATGTTTGGCCACCTTGATATTATGTCAACGGTCGATCTTTCGTTCTTCTTTGAGTTTCACTTTCAATGAATACTGGCTGCTTTGTGTGATAAGATGTGATTGTGAATGTAGCTTGAAAACCCTTTTTCTTGTTTTGTGGTTCATAAATTCTTATTGATTAAGTTATTCATTGATAAATCGAGAAACCACCATGAATCATTTGCATTCAACAATCAATCCATTCTCATTCTAATCGTTATCGCATGGAACCATTTGGTATGGGTCAGCTCTTGATACTTAAAAATTATCATAATTCTTTAAATGTTTTGCCTCTTTCAAGCGAATTGATTGAGATAACACAATGCCGAAACTGAATAAGCATTTGTTCTTGAGAACCCCTTGATGAAGATGTTAAAAAGAATCTTACAAGTACTTGTGTTTTGTGTGAATGACGGCACCGCTTTAGGGGCCCTTTTTTCTTATCGCGACTGAATAGTCATCTGTTGTTCAAAAGAAGATAAATGCAGCCGGTCAAGCATTTCTAATAAACTTTCATAGAAATTAGTCACATTTAATATTTTAATGATTTATTTCAAAAAGATTGGTTTCAGCCTCATGGTTGATTCCTATCCGCAATCATTTTAAAAGCAATAAATTGCGATTTGAAGCTTTATAAAAATTAAGTTGAATTACCATTCATTTTGCAAAGAAATGACTTCATTCATTTTCAATCAATCAATTGAAGTCATTCATTTGCATTCTTGGAACTTTTTGCAATCTTTGCATTCATTCAAATTTAAATGATACGCAACATAAGCGAGAACTGTTTGAAGGACTTCTGTTCCGTCTATTCTCAATTCTGAAAATCAGACGGGGTCGTTTTAAGCATACTTTTGGAATGATTTTTTTTGTAACGAACTCAAGACGTGCAAGAAGTGGTAATCTCTACGACCGGACTCCGGCCGGGATATTGTAGACACTTGAAATCCAATGGTAAATCCGTTGGACCCCTCGGTATAATCGGGCTCAAGACATCCACTTCCTTGTAGGTCCCGTACAAGATTTGGGGATTATCCACGATCAGAGCGCAAAATCCTTAAAGCTTTACTTCCAAGCGTAGAAGATGAAAATCGATGGGATCAAAAGGTAAAGCCGGTGCAATGGGCAAGAAATTATACATACAACGAATCTATCGGGAAGATTGCTCCACAGATGCTGATGGGATGTATTCCTCGCGATTCATGGGCGGATGTTCTCAAACAAAAATCTCGGCATGACAAAACGAATGGCTAAGCTGTACTACGTAGATGACCTAGTCAAAAAACGATGTGAATTCAATTGGTTCTTCACAAAGTTCCTCACTCATGCACTTCACTACTCAAAACAAAGATACCCAGTTTCCCACTCCCCCGTCTGAATGAACAACGGCTTTCTCTGTCTACCAGCGCCAAGTACCTAGGCGCTACCTTAGACCCTAAGCTGAGCTGGAAGCTAAACGTTGATTAGCGAGTTAAAAAGGCGTGCATAGCTTTTTACGCCTGCAGTAGAACCTTTGGCAAAAAATGGGGTCTCCAATCAAAGCTGATCCTATTGATGCATACGGCGGTGGTTCGCCCGATACTAACATACGGATCACTAGTATGGTGGCCGGCTCTCATGAAAAAATTCAAAGTCATCAAACTTAACACGGTACAGAGAACTGCATGCATAGGCACCACAGGCGCTCTACGATCGACTCCGTCGGATGCTCTGACGGTATTGCTGCATCTCCTACCTTTGGACCTACACATTAAAAACACTTCACCACACAGCGCCATCAAGCTCAGAGAGTCTGGATAAGGGTTTTCAAAACCGTATTGTCATAGCGCTATACTTGATCTTATACCGAGAGATTTGGTATCTTCACCAACGGACTATACGGTCCCTAGAATTTATCCATCAAATAACTTTGACACTCTAATCCCAGAAAGAGCGGAATGGAATAGTGGACAGATATGTAAGGACTTTAACTGGACAATCTACACTGATGGCTCTAAGATGGGCGGTGGAGTCGGTGCGGGTGTGTTCGCAGAATCTCTGAACATCTGTAAAGCCTATAGACTGCCCGACAATTCAAGCGTTTTCCAAGCTGAATTATTTGCAATCCGGGAAGCATGTCGTCAAATCAAATTAACTCCAAATATCCTGCCAAGCCAGAAGGTTGCCATATGCATTGATAGTCAAGCAGCCATCAAAGCTATTGCCTCCTTTACTTCACATTCAAGATAAGTACAGGAATGCCGAGTTGAAATAGCGTCGTTAGGAGGTCAGCTAATTTCCCTTATATGGGTTTCCGGCCAAAGTGCCATCCCAGATAATGAGAAGGCCGATGAACTTGCTAGAAAGGGATCTGCCCTTCAGCGCTCGCTTGCAGGTGAGGTTTTCATCTCACTACAAGCAGTTAAGGCTAATATATCCTCATACTTCCTTGAAGTAGCAAATCTAAGATGGGTCAGACTTACGAACTGTGCAACATCAAGGAAAATATGGCCGGAATACAAACAATCAAAAACAAAAGATCTCCTTCGGCGAGCCCGTCATGATATTGCTAGATTAGTGGCGACCTGCACAGGACACTGGCCGATTGGAGATCATGCCATTAAGCTAGGTATCCCACACAACTCACATTGTCGCAGCTGCAAAAACACAGCTGAGAGGGAGACCCAAACACACTTCTTTTGCGACTGTCCGGCTCTTGCTAGAGCCAGACAACGGGCGCTTGGTAGACCCTTCTTCAACTCAATTAATGAGATTTCTGCTAAGGATATTAATGGACTAATGTCCTTCTTAAATACCTCGGACTAGATTTTGAGATATCTCAAATACACCAAAATAACATCATAAATAAGGTAACAGAGCTGTCGTATTAAATCGGCACTTAGTGCTAATTAGGTTCTCACTGAACCACCACTTTTACCTACCTACCTCCTCATGTGGTCCTTGCAGAGCTTCCACATGACACATACCAAATTGCTGATATACTTTTTGCTCAGAGGAACCCCAAACCTTACTCATCTGTATGGGCAGCCGACATGATAAGACCCTGGATAGAATAAGATACGGAAGTCGAGGAGGTTGTCGAGGATGGCAGAATGGCCGAATCTGTAACCAAAATCAAGTAATCTGAAAAAACTGTTGCAGGAAAGATTTCGGTTGTGTAGTTTGTTCATCTTAGACACATAAATTACATGAGCTCGCTGTCATAAGTTTGGCTTTCATTGTGTACTGCGAAACGATTTTAGGACGACAGCAATTTTTCGCCTCGTTCTCGCGATGCATAGTGACCCGGGCATTAGGAGCATAGATATAAATCAGTTGTATTGTTTTTAAAATTTATTCAATATTTTTTTTGTTTAAAGAATGCTATTTTAAATTCTGTTTGCATTTAGTAGCCAATTATATGTGGTCACAATGCCGTGCAAGAAATCCTGTGGTGAAATCTTGAGATGTTCTCAGATACATCGGCATTTTCAAGCTATGCTGGATTTCTGAAAATAGCAACATCATCAGTCAAACTTGAATTCTGTACGATTCACAACCAGCACACAATGACTTTCTAGAAGCGACTGTGTCATGACATTTCTTATTTTTAAGAAAATTATTTTCTTTCTACAGAAACGACGTCGACGTCTGAATGCATTTAGGGCACATCGGAGCAGAGCCAAGAACGACAAACTGTCTTACGAACTTACTTTAACTTAACCTTTTCAGCCTTCTTGTAACCACTTAATTAAATCTCTTTTCCAAAACTAACCTTAGATCACCTTACAAAAGGGTGGCAAGGTTACAAGTCAAAAGTCTCTTCTTTCCTCATCACAAGATGCATTCGCCTCTCGGAACCCGAGCCAGAATATTAAAAAAAATATTATAGTTGGATACAAAGATACTTTGTCGTTTATTCAAATCCATTCATATCGTGACGTCCAAGCCTGTGTTAATAGAACACGTTCTGTTTTCACTTTCATTAGAGCACCCAAATTTACGTCACGTTTGATCTCTGACAAACAAGAATATTAATATTCATAAATTTCTTTTTTAACTGACTGACGGCTTTTGGAACTTAAATTCAAGAAAAAATAAACCATTTAAGTTTAGAAAAAATGCATTTTTGAAGTTAAGATGTAAATGGTCAGATAAACCTTTTAGGGCCTGTAGGAGAACCTTTGCACTTCAGTGTATGCAGAGTACACGAATTCGGTCAATGTGCCATAAAATGATGAAACAAGCCTCAGAAATTTATAAGATCAATTTGTTTTTTTCGCGTGGCGGGCAATGTCCAATTTAAAGCCGAAAGCTTCAAACAGTGTCTTATCTCAGTGTCTGTGAATAAGTGCGACACTTCAACTGCAATTTGCACATGAGATACGATTTGCTTGTAGAGATACGGTACGAGTACAAATTTGAACTGCTTACTCAGATAATTTTCCATTCTATTCTATTTCATTAGAAGATGCTCATCTCGTCTAAAGTTTTTATAGCAAATTGTCAAAAGGCGCATGAACGACGATGATCTGACGGATTACTGCTGGGAAATTTGGTGCGGCTATCTGAACGAAGACATAAATCCATATTTCGGTGGGAAACAAAGTTCAAAGAAAGCCGCTTAGGGATTCATGCCAGTATCTGCCGGCTTTTTGATTGATTAGGCATTCAGTTCAAAATTTGTAAAAGTGGGATGGAAAAGCGTATGACGTGCAATAGGCCTATTAAGAGCGGCCGGTATCTGAACCGATTATTTTGGATTACTTCTTAACTGTTCCTCGAACTTTGTCGGAAACGATGTAGTGCTAAAATATTTTCAAAATATGAAAAAAAAAAAAGTCGTTTTTGACATTGTCAGGTAGATAATGTGAACGGACAAATTTTCTCAAGCAAAAGATTACTTACTTAGTCATTAGTTTGTCGACCTTTGTTGGATCTCAGTCAGTGCTATAACTGCTTTCCAGCCACGATTTTCGGCTTAATTCTTGATCCAGAGATTCGGGCTTTGCATTCGCTCGAACTGGCTAAGCCATTCTAGTCGACGGTTAATCTACAAAGATATTCATCTCAAGGAAGTTTGTCGAGTTTGCAGTTGTACCTCCTCTTTCTACGTGACATTTTAAGCCACAGCGGGAAATTCTCATCCGCACGAACATGAGGCATTCCGGGGGATCGTCTGTCACGAACAAGCGGCAAGAGTTTGACCGGTTTTCATTAGAATAGTCACCAGTATTCGGCGATTTTAAGGAACAGAGCCTTCCGGGACTTATCGGCAAATATTTTGGACAACTGCTATTCACACAGTTCATGGCCCCTTTTCGTATCTTGTGTCACATAATCGGACCTGTTTTCCTGTGATCCCGTATTCGGATGCCACATGAGTTCGGGTTTGGAAGTTAATTTCGAATCGCAAACAGGGGGGGTCACAGCGTTGGAAACGGTCTTTATTATTTTTTGAAAGGATAGAAATCATCATCTTGGGCTTGATTCCACCCGACCACCTCCTCCGCAGAAAACTCTAGTTTAACATCAGAGAGCAAGCATTCAACGTCCACCTAGTTTTCCTGTGTGTTAAGCCGATTCAGTGTCATCATCATATCATCGGACTTGGTACCAGCCATTAGCAGTGGCAGTGTCTGGCTTGATTTGTTTTAACTGTTCCAGCTTAACCAGGTGTGACTGCGGCGCCTGTAAATGTTGTTGTTGCTGCGTAATAAAAGTATGCGGTGCGGTGAGATACTAGCGTCTTCGAATACTTTCTTTTCTAGCGTTTGGCGGATTTGTGATACTGTGCGATTTTTAATTCGTAAACTTATTTTACTAAGATCATCTGAGAATCGGCAAAACGATGAGTGCAACATTTCTATTTGTCGATTTTCCGGGTCGGAAATCACGTTGGTATTTTTCCATTTATGTGTTGCTACAAAAAAGGCTTCAAACGTTGACACAATAAGCTGGATGTAATCTTGTTTAGTTTAATCTTTTGTTAGTTTCCGCATATAATGACGTCACCGCTCGATGTCAGCATGTCAGCAGCGAATGAAGATACATCAAAATAAGAGAATGATAAGTCTCGCGCAATGCGGGGTAGGAACCTTTTGTAATTTTGGAGTCCTGAAAACAGGCATACTAAGAGACATGCAAGATACCTTAGATTTTAACAAATTTAGGATTTTTAGAAAAATTTAAGAATTCACAAATCTTTTTATTCCCTCGACTGTATTTTCGTAACATAATTGGTCGCTACGATAGGTTCGGTGAGCGAATTTTAGAAATCGGATGAGTAGGTTCGAAGATTACCTCATACATACAAACTTACAAACATTACGTCTGAATAAAAGAGCAGATAAAAAATGTCTCATACATTCGATGGACGTTCGAAAACAATCAGTCACTACAGACTTGTTTATGATTCCTCAAAATGCAATTGCCGATAAGGTGTATGTTACTCAAGCGCCTTTCGTCTGGATCGATTTTCAAAGCTGCTCCCACCAGTTCTTCGCAAGCCAGTCGTCCGACCTTTTTGCGTAGGGATCAACACAGTAAATAAGTGAGTAGAATTTGGTGCAACGGCATATAACGTGTCATGGCATAATTTGCGCAAAGGTGAAACCGCACAAAATGCAGTCGTGTAAAGTTATGAATGATCAATGATACCCGTTAGTTAGTGAGCAGGTCCTTATTTATGCTTCGTAGCTATTTCAGGTTTTGCTGCTACTTCGATTGCGTCTTATGAGAACCACCGTAGACGGCTTCTATGCCGTCAGCTGTAACTGATTGATAAGCATACACGAACGACTAAGCGTACCTCCACAAAATATCGTCCAAAAAATTGTCCTTCACGACCACTTGCCAGGTTAATGCTCTCATCAAATGTTATGATTTATGATTTACTTACTACAGGGAATCAAAGCGTCGCGAAAATGGCGGTGGTGCTTGACATTGACGGTAATGTTGATGTCATTTGTAGATTCGAAAAATTGACATCTCAGCAATTTCTGAACCGTGCTTTAGCTTAAGACTTTGCAAAGTAGTTTGAAAAGGTATACTTAACTGATACAAGGTGTCCCACAATTAGTCAATGATAAGGGTTTATCTCAAAAGTTTTCTCCAGATTTTCCCGTACAATGCATAGATTTTTTGAAAACATTTCATTGAGTATTTTTGTTTCATTCATTGAAAAATAAATATCTGACCAATCAAAAAACATGTTAAGTTACAAAGGGTGGTATATCTTCTAAAATTAAAACACTAAACGAAGTTTCTATTAACAGAGAAATTATCATTAACATGGGTTAATGTATACAAAATTAAGTGTTTTCTAAAATCACTGATAAGTGATATCACTTTAGGAGATAGACCCTTCCTGCAGAACAGGAACCTCCCTTTAGACACCCTTTTTATAAAAGACACTTGTCCATTCTGACAGTCAGTTTTGACAAACACAGGCTGACATAATTCATCGGCAGGTACAAATGCAGTTGTTCGATACCTACACAGTTTACTCAAAAATGACAAAGATGAAAAAATCAGAATAAAAACTAAGGTTTTTTAGATATTAGATAAAAATTAAATTCTTTTTAAATTTCTTATAAGTTGAACAATAAGGAATAATTAATTTCGTTTAAACGACAAAATTCATCGTACGGTGAATTTCGATATTAATATCTTGTTGAAATCGGGCTGTCAGTATCTTGTTGAGCCTCCACCAGATTGAAGAAAAGCTTGTTGTCGACGTTACATAGAAGAGACTAGATTTTGCGTAAAATCTTCGGGTATACGATACCATTCTATTTGGAGAGCTTCTTTCAGAGTTGCTTTTGCTGAAATTCGGTGTTTAAGCCCGGCCTCTGTGGTGAAGAATTCAATTGTCTTGGAGCATAGTATAACAACCATTCCTGAACTTTTCGAGCGGTGTGCTTAAGGTCGTTATCTTGCTACAATATCCATCCGGGATCCAAAGTTAATTTCGCAACTAATAGGCGTAGACTTTCTTTAAGTACGTCAAGATACATGTGCTGATCCATGTTACCTTCAATAAACACTAGCTTTCCTACGCCGGACCAAGCATTGCACCCCCATACCATAACACTTCCTCCACCGTGCTCCAAAAATTTTGTAAATGGTGAACACAACTTTCTTCCAGAAAGACAGATCAGCGTCTTTGTGCAGAGAGGCAAAGTCTTTACGATTTTTCTTATTCACTTCACTTATGGACGGTTTCTTGTCTTATTGTTCTTGTTCTCCATGACTGTTGAGAGTCCTTTCGATTGTACGCGTGCTAACCTCTGTGCTGCATGTATCCCCGACTGTTTGTTTTGATTGTAGGACAACACTTCCCCTTTTTTCGTGCGTTTCTATGATGTGTTTTACAATTGATTTGCTTTTGCCCACTGTACGGGCAATTTCTCCTTAAGACTTGCCTTCCTTGGTACACAAATTTACAACCACTTGGTGGAAATCTTGGATCGTTTCTTTTCTCCCTAGTTCAATTAACATGATCACTTTCTTTTTGCAAAGATGTAAACTCACAGAGCACTGAATACAAAATGACATAATTTTTGCTAAAATTATAATTGTAAACTAAAAAACTAACGAGATTGGTCATCGAACTGTGAATTGTATCGTTTGGACTGCAACATGTTTTATTGCATTCATGAAATTGGAAACTAGCAACGGTCATTCCTGTTTCTAAAACTACTAACACGACGAACGCAAGCGACTATAGACGAATCAGAATTCTTCCAAGCTTATCAAAAGTATTTGAGAAAATTCTGGCTAAACAGATTCAAAGTTTTTTAAAATCAAATTCATTGCTATATCCACATCAGTCTGGCTTCAGAGCAGGGCATAGTTGTTCAACAGCTGGAAGATATAAGACGAGATTATGATAATGGATTCATTACTCTCCTTGGCTTGCGCGATTTCTCAAAGGCTTTCGATAGGGTAAATCATGTATTGCTCTGTTGGAAACTAAAAAACTCTTTTCTCTTTTTCAAAGACTGCAGTAAAACTTGTTAGAAGTTATCTACCTGACAGGTTCCAAAGAGTTGTGCTCGGCGAGAAAATGTCTGGATTCAAATTGGTAAGCATGGGTGTTCCTCAAGGCTCTATACTTGGCCCGATACTTTTCTGTATATTTATTAATGATCTTCCTTCTGTATGGAGAAATGTCTCTATTCATATGTATGCTGACGATGTTCAGCCTTACATATCCCGTCGTAGATTTGAAATTTAAACTGTGATTTGATGGCTGTTTATAACTGGTCGATTGACAATGGGCTGCTTTCAAACACCGATAAATTTAAAGTATTGCGTATATCTCGCCAATTCAGTAAGCAACGATCATATACCCGAAATAAAATTGTTTGATACTAGACTGAAACTTGTTGAACACTTTACGATATTAGGCTATTCAATTAACTCAAAGCTCACCTGTTACCATCATGCTAAATCAATCGTTGGGCGAATCTACGGATGTCTCCGTAAGTTATGAATTTCAGCATACTTTACTCCAGTATATACCAGGTTGAAATTAGAAAAGACGCTATTAGTCCCAATTTTGAGGTATTCTCAAATCGTTTTTGTAAACCTGATTCCGAATCTCTACATAAGATTCAGGTAGCATTTAATGACGCTGTCAGATATATCTATCAGTTATCTCGATATGAACATATTTCGGAATACTCTAAAATTATCCTCGGTTGCTCCTTTCAGAATTTCTACGACATTAGATGTTGCATTTTTCTCTACAACCTAATTTGTAATAAAACGCCCGATTATTTGTATAAGACACTGCAATTTGTTGGATCAAACAGAACACGCCATCCCATAAGTCAACCGTACCGCTATCTTAAGTCTTCTCGTCTCTTTTTAAACCATGCTGTAAGGATATGGAATGCTTTACCTATTCGCATCAGGAGTGCGCCCAATCTTCCTTGTTTCAAGTCAAGAATAACTCAGCACTTTTATCTTTTTCTCATCTTAAACTTTTTCTTACTCTGCCTATAAATAAAAAAAAATAAAATAGAATAATGAATAAAAGGGATGGAATGAAGGAATTGGTATGGGTAATAAAAGAATCTTTCAGTACTAAGCCTCTTAAAAAACATTCTTCAGCAAGTTTTTTCTCTCTTTTTTCACAAAGTTGAGTGGCTTTAGTTTCTGTCATATTCGCGTTAAAGTGATAGACCGCCTAGCGATCTTGTTGAGTCATGGAAACCTAAGGACTTTTGTTTAAAACATTTTTCGAGTTTATGCTGAATTCGAAAGCTATTAATTTCTATTTGCCATGGAAAAATCTTGCTCCAAATCTAATCTAGCTCTAATTACATCACACTTTAGATCAGTGCAGTATATGAACAATAATGATCATACTATTTACCTCAATTATCTCGCTAACAATGCAACCGATTAACGCCGCCTTCACTCAACTCCTAATGCAATCAAAATACATCTACTCACTAAAAAAAAAATCCTTTATAATTTCATTTCCACATTCATCTCCATGACAACATCCGTCATCTGTCAAATTTGCTCTAGTCACACTCTGACGTCACCGCTTGATTCGCCAATTCTTTCTCTCTCGCTCTCTCTCTCTATCCAACTGCCGCGACCTAAGTATCTATGTCACCCCCTAATCTAACCCAATTTTTTTCGCGCAAAGATACTAGATACTTAAGCTCGAACTAGTGTCCCGCAATCTGTCGTTAATTATGGAAGCGTGCATGAAACGCATAAAAAGCAAACATTTAATGATTGCGGATCATGATGCGTCGTCGTACTCGGTCGTGATCGGTTGACATGCGTCTGTCGGTCGTTCGTATCCGTATGATTGAAGTTTTTATTGTCAAAAAATTATACAAACGGCTCTCCTTGGTCATCCCTTATAAGCACGAGTGAGCAAGTCTTCAGCCTACCTATAGCCGGTACACCTTTTTATTTTATAGCCCACCTATGTTTCGTTTTATTATTTTTCTGTTAGTCTGCGCGGACTTCCCGTGTACACACCATGAACATATGCCTCCTTAATCACTTTCTGTATACAACTATACACGAGTACTGAAAATTGTATCTACGAATACGACAGTGGTTACTTTTTACAGCTTACCACACAGTCCGAGCAATTTTCCACAATTAGTTAGCCTCCAGCTACGATTGAGTGCGCCGCCGTTCGTCATCTTCTCGTTCGTGAATAGTGATCAAAAATTCTGGTCTTTCTAGAGTAGTCCACTATCGCTGGACGGGAAAATCTCGGTGGTACTCCTACTTAAAACCGTCTCTGATTTGAGTACCCGTAGATAGATACTTTGCCTACGGTGGACTGTTTCTATCTAGATTCTTTTCGTTTTTTTTCTTTGCCGAATTGAATTCAATTTTGAATCTAGTGCTTGGATTGGATTAAATCGCGTTTTGTGATAAATAAGTGCGTGTGGTGGCGGTGTACCGGACCTGGCAGACAACAGACTCTGGTGGGTTGATTTGGGTCGCTGGGAGAGATGCGATGTGGTTTTTTTTTTTATTAAAAGTATCTCCGTACACATATAGTACGTTATTTGCTTGTTTAAATTTGTTCCTGAATTTCTCGTCATATATTTTGGATTGTTTGGAGAATAATTTTTCAATTTGTTTTTGTTTCGTGTTGAAATACGAATTCTACTCCTTTGAGGGGGGTTCGGTTTGTATATACAGCTCGTGGAGGTGAAAATCTGTGAGAAAAATGAACTCTGCCGGTGAATGAATGATAATGTTTGGATTAAAATTGAGGTGATTCACGAATCATGAGATGGAATATTGAGAGTGCATTTGTGTATGCGTAAAGATTTGCACGCGATTTCCAAATTGGAGGGTGGCAGTGTTTTCTGAAACGGAAATTCGAAAATCAAATGCATGCGCACAGAGTTGGGATGACATCCGTTGATGCATTCGAGTTCGAGATAGCTTTGTGTTTCTTGAAGGAAGTTTTATCTTGTTTATAGGGTTTTTTTTGTTTTATAAAAAGAACAATGATTGCATGTATTTTGTATTTAAAATTCAAAAGATAAGTGTTATCCAGCAACAGTTTACTTTGATCGTTCATCAGTCTGTTTGAAGTTGTTTTGAAATGGATTCAGTGCCAAAAAAATAATGTTGAAATAAATCATCAATCATCAATCATCATAGTTTAATATTTGGCATCGAAATTTGATGACACAATCCTTTAAAAATGTGCCAATTGTAATATTTTTGGCATTTTTTTTTCTGTTGAGACTTATTCATTTTGGTTGTATTTCCAAAAAAAATTGCTGCTTTCAAAAGCAGCACACATTTCAATGAGATGTGACAAATAAGCATAAGTTTATGGACAGTGAAGATATTTGGATTTTGAATTGAAAAATGTGTGCCATTAACCAATCAGTGAGGTGTTAATTTATTAAGGAATCATAAAGTTGCTTGAAAATAAAAGTCATTTGGAAATTGATAGTCTACACCTTGTTTGATTTTGTTAATGTCCGATTTCCTAAACGAAACTTTCCGTGTTAATGAAAGTTCGTATTTTGTTTTTCTTAATTCAAAAATATAATTTTAAAAATCAGGTGCAGGTGAATATGGAACATAAATTGATTATTCTAAAACGATTGCTTCGACTTGGCAGTAGGCCATTCTCTCAACCCGTTTTCTCGATATTATATTTTTTAATTTAATTCTTTTCTTCTCTTAAACGAACTCTTCACGCATTTTTTTGTTCCTTATTAAATAAGAATCAATTTAAATACTTTGTTATAAGGCCATACATTATTATTATTTTAATATACATAAAAAAAATATTAGAAAATATTCAAACAAACATTTGGAGCTTAGTGAACGTGTGTTTTCTGCTTGTGGAAAAACCAATGTGCACATCATGAAGAGATTACACAAGAAAATTATATTAAATTGTTGTTTGTTCTTTTTTTTTTAGTTATTTTTATTAATATTTTTAATGTTTAATTTGACATATGAACATGATTTCCCTTTCGTTTGCCACGAAGATTTAAATAAGCCCTTAAATCAACAAAATGTTTATATATAAGGTACAACACAAAGCTCAATCGAAGGCTTGTTTGTAGTGCAGAATTTGTTTAATTGCTTTCTTAAGAATTTAGTTTTTAGTGCTGTTGGCTCTCTATCATTTTCTAGACACACAAATACTAGGGGACATGAGAACTTTCGATGGCCCATCGTTCCTAAATGCCTGCTCAAAAAGCAGCGATCTTTAATGGCACCCCACAAATCAAGTTCAACAGCGTCGAATTGCAACTCTATTACGGTCAAGTAACATTGGCACAACGACTAATTAGACAATCTGTACTTGAACAGCTTTTCTAGCACAGAGACTCATCTAAATGGAATTGTAGCTCGACCAAGTTCAAATACAATTTGTCCGGGCATAGCCGAAATTTTGTGTCCAGACTGAAGAAAAAATTGAAATATTTAGAATTAAGTTTACAAACTTTGTCGCTCAAAAAATTTTAGTCAAACTCTGTTTTTTTTCGATTTTTGTCCAATTTGTTGCAATAACTACATTTTTTTAATGAGGTTATTTTTTCTTACGCGGTTTCAATCGTTTCATGCAACATTTAGAGCACGGTCGCGGGAGCAAAAAGACCGCAAAATGATTTTTTGGATATCAGACTAATTTTAGGGATTGTAGAAAAATGCTTTCTAGATTTTTTTTTGTTATTTCTCAGGAACATTTTCTATCTAATTTGTACTTTGTTGGATCTCCTCTTGTTTTATTAATGCAGCTGCACAGCGGGGAGACATTGAATCAGAAAAATTTTTCTAAGTGGATGCAGTTGTCCTGTTCCAGGTTCGGATAAGTAAAATATTTTAACTTTTAAATAGACTCTGGATGCTTCTTCGCAACCTTAAGTTTAATTATTGACGAGATATTCTCAATTGGATTGATATCTGGACTGTAGGGAGGCCAACTTAATACATCGGTATTATTTTCTTCGAAAAAATTTTTAAACTAAAAATTTGAGAAAAAACCAAATATTAAGTTATTTCAAATCTTGGTATTGGTCTTTCATATTAAAAAAAAACCAGTTCATGCTTACAATTTTGGCTGAATGGCATTGGAATGTTAAAATATAAGTGTAAAAGTTTCACTAAAAAGCTCCAGTGGGCTCAAACTCACATTCTAGTACCCTTAAGTAAGCCTCTGCAGTGACTTTCAATTCTAGGAAGGAAGACTATTTATCCTTTTCATATCCAGAAAAACATCCCCAGACCTTTACACCTTAAGTTTTGGGTGGCATCCGTAAGATGAATTCAGAGCTCAGTCTTACCTTGGGGTCTCTTCGCATAAGAATCCTCCGATCTCCAACATCCAGATCGGAGCAATCATTTTTCTCTGTTTCATATTTGGATATCCGGCTTCAGTACTGGCTTAAATGCTCTAAGTCCGGCTTTCACGAGCCTTTTCTTCACTGCTCTATTTTTCCTATAGCTCTATACAGGTCGTATATAAGACGCACCAGTCTTAAATCCATGCCGACTGCGATTGAGTACCAAAAAACGATTTTCTACTGGGGTCGTCTTTTTTTAAACTTCGTGAGCCTTTCTTTCTGCTGGAAGTCCCAGTCTCACGATATATTTTCGATGTCAAATTGAGACGTGACAGATTCAAAATATTAGCTTATCATTCCTAACTGTTTTTTTGCATTTTTTTCTTTAAATTACTTCGGTTCGTTTCGGACTGTTATCACGAAAACCTTGGAGCTCTCATAAATTTCAAGAACTGCGCCCGGAAAGGGTTATAAAGGGTTTAACCAACATTTTTCAATTGGCAGTGTTTATACATAATTTAAGTGAATATTCATGAATATAAGTATGCATAATGTACATATTTAAAAAAATTCAAAACAGGGAAGGAAGACTGTGATTATTATGAAATATATTATTTGACTTAGTCGCCTATACGTTTTTTTACTCGATTTTGGCCGAGGATACTATTTTAACATCTCCCGTTTTGACGTTTTGAATGGCGGCCAACTTGTTCCTTTGGGGCTTTTTGAAGTCTCGCATTAACCTTGTTTTTAACATTATGACATTATTTTGTGTGGCGGTCAGTTTAAGATGGCAGACAGAAAAGTTTAACAATTTGTTGCAGAATAGTATATTATTTTGGGACAAACCGGCTATATGGTCATTCGGACCGAGGATGGAACATTTTTTTACTTTTGCGACGCAAGTATTGTTCCTTGTTGGTATTACATTTCAATTTTTCATAGACTTTCCTTTAAATGGTCGAGTATGATGACGAAGAACATGATTTTATTGCATAATAATATATCTAGGAGACAAGAGATAATTTTTGCAAATTAAAAAGAGACTCGGGGACAAAACGGAGCCTTGGGGCTCACTGTCCAATACCACTAGGATTGAACGCAATATTATCGTCTTTCGTTTGTTGATGATTTATCAGTTTTTCGATGACCTTAAAGCGAAAGTACAAAAGTGCATAGAGTTAGGATTTATAGAGAGAAGAAGATTTAACCTTCCGCAACCTCAGAATAATGGGCTTTGTACTATTTGGACTCTTGCTACTTTACGAGTCCAAAAGTGAATCTCTACCTAGAAATATTTAACACGGTCAAACACAGGTGGAGGGCTATCACTAGCGAAGAGCGAGGAGCATATTCATCTTAACGAACGAATGCTGGGATGGCAATTGAGACTCCATTTTTTAAAGTTTTTTTTATTAAAGAATGGCCACAAATTCTTGCTCCCTTTCGGAGATTGTTTTGATATTAAGCTCGTAGACTTTTTTCGACTTTTCTCAGAAAGATTGGATTTTAAAGAATATGAGTCGTACCACGCGTTTACTTTTGGCGTGAAGCTCTTTTGTTATTATGACGTTTGGCGTCCCAGTTTGATTTCTCCTACCACCAAACTACTTTTTTTTCTTCTGCGTTTTTTTTTTGTTTAAAGAAAAATTAGGCGAATAGGTCCAATGAGTCTAGAGGTCTACCTTGGAGTAATAAGTTATTGTAAATTTTTAGTACTTGTTTCACGTACAAATCTAACTGTTAACTTCAGCGAAAAACGTGACATACATTTTTTCTTGTAGCAGAATTGTGTGTATTTTATTTGCTTTTAAATCTTGACCAACGGAAAAAGCTCTTCTTTTGCGATGTTTTTTGTGATGTTGTGAAATCAAGCGAAAACTTTCTTTCCAACCACGGAATTGGTTGGAGAATTTAAGATCTTATTTATTATTATTATAATAATATATTATTTGCTTTCGTTATACACATGTATATCAACTAACACCATGCAGTCAGCATTATGTACAGAAGAGCCAATAACAACATCTAGCCAAACCAATACTTTAAACAAGATGAGCAAAGAATTTCAGCAGCCAATACATCAACCACTGCAACAATACCGCTCCTTACTCAGACTTCTATTGCTGGTCAACCAAACCAGTGATAGTGCCATTAATTTGATCCCAATGTCTATCTTATCACTGATGCATTGAAAATATAATAAGTAAAGTCCTCGAAATTTGGTTTAGTCTTGCTGTGTTTCGACTTTCCATTTCTTTAGCAGAGTCGCCTTCTTAACGTCAGCTCCTCGGGGTTCAATACGCAGCTATTATTAGGCTCTGTTTGGTTCATTCGTCTCTGCTCATCCCAGGATCATAACTATGCATACCATCAATAAAGCCTGGCAGTGTTGTGCACGTCCTTTGAGATCAAAATCTGTCCTGATAATTTATAACTCAAATTAAAATTCAAAAAGGCATGCTTCTCCTTGAAATCGGCAAACGTTAATTATCATCACGTGCAGTTTGTCATTAATTAAGTGCTAAGTGAAGCTTATATCACATAAAATAAAAAAAAAACAATTGTGAAATTCTTGCACTGACCTTTGTCAATCGATCTCGAATGTGACGTCAACATTACTCGTAAAGTGGCTTACTCTGTTTTTTTTTTTATTTACTTTTCAAATTAATTAACTCCAGTGTTTTTATTTTTTCTAGGAATTTCTATCTATTAAGTTAAGCTTATACAATGCCGCTGGAAGAAGAAGACGACAATAAGATGCCATTGAAGGACCGAACGTGCAATGACGAAGATTTAGAAATGAACATCACAACCGACACCAGGGAGGAACAGAGGTAAAAGCTGGCAAATAATAAAGTTCCCCTTTTTACAGGTTTCCCGAAACCTACAATTCAATTTATACAAATGGAAAACCAACTCCCACGAAGGCACCGCAGTCATCGCATTATAGTCGAGAATACTTACTTACACTACGCGTCGAAAGAATAGTTTACTTTGTGTTTTATTTTTTGGTCTTTGTTTTGTGTACGATTAATTTTTTTTAAGCCTATGACTACAACGATTAAATTTGGCGGTTTGTTTCAAGCTCGAGGTTACTTAATTATAACTTGTCAATAGGGAAGTCCATCTGTTGGTTATTTTGACACTGGCAACTCTTATGCTCTCAAAAAATTAACAGAAGTTTATTTTTATGCTTGAACAACGTTGTGAAATGTAGGAAAATACACTCCCAAGATGCATGTTGTATTGCCGAAGGAAAGAAAAAAAATTTTGGCCGAAATATTGCTGCAATGTGTACTCACACAAGTTTGGTTAGTAAGCTCGTGAGAATGATTCACTGATTGAAAGCCGAACATGTTTCCGTGTCCTGTCCTGTCTTCGTGCGCTCGATGGATTATTCTATAGATCAGCTGTTGGCGATATGTGCGCGTAGAAGTCGGAATCTTAACGCGCTTATGACCGCAGTAACTAAAGATACCGAATAATTGATTTACAAAGTCTAATTGATTCAGAAATGGACAAAAAATGGGCACCCGTTTCGTTATCGACTTTTTTTTTGCTCTAGATCCGGTCAAAGATCCATCTTCTTAGATGAAGCAGTTTCCATCTCGGCGGTAATCTACCTGAAAAAATATTCACGTTGTACTACAAGCACCTATGCGTTTTCAAATGCATCATTTCAGTCCAATTTTTCTTTCAAGGCGAGAATGAAAGAAGCCTGATAACTAATAAGTTACGACCAGGGATTAAGAATCTTAAGAATATCCTTGCAAGAATCTAGGTTTTGCATACCAAATTTAAGAATCGTCCGCCACTAATTTGCAGAGACAATTCGAGCACTTAAGCTTTCGGTGAAATAAGTACCGAGACCATACCAAAGGTATGGGGGTTGAAGTATAGCCTACGTTCAAGCCAGCCCCGATGCAGATTTTGAATTGAATAATAATCCACTATTTATTGAAAGATTAACAAAAAATATTTTTAACATAGCGACGTTGAAGAGCAAAGTGCAAAAACAATCGACAGCTGAAATAAAAACAAAATCCAACAAGTGAACAATTTCAAAATTGTAGATTGACCATATCTTTTCGTCGCTCGCTGTACTAAGTGCATACAGTGCGACAATTACTTAATAACAGCGTCTTAATAATCCGCATCTGTAAATCACTTGTATCTCCGAAATCAAAAGTTCAGGTAAAATTCCCCCAGAAGTCCTAATGCAGAATCCAAGTTAAATTGTCTCGTCGTCAGTCGGGCGGTCGCCAACGCCGCCGACGCCGTAAACCCATTCAAGACTCCGCGAATCTCCTCTAGTGGGGATGGGTCTTCTAAAGTCTAACTAAAGCTTTTCTCCGCACAATCTACTAATTTTAGTCTCTCGGTGGCGTTCGCAGGCGTACCTTGTGCTGTCAAACGCGGTTGAGCTTAAATTCATGCCTATTTGTTCAGTTGGCGGTTTCTCATTACCTCTTTGCATAAAACTTGACAAAAGTCACATCGACAGGGGGTGTCAATAATTGTTGTCATTGCCAAGAGTTAAGCTGCAAATCCATAAGTGCCCCATAAGATGCTGTAAGTGACTCTCTTATTTCCGTTGATGAACTCATTTACGTTCAAATAGAAACGCGAATAAATAAAACTTGTGCGTGGATTAAATTTGAATCTTTAATTCCAGGCGAGAGAACCTGCTCAAATGGATGAAGCGATTGACAATAGCGCTGATCATATTGGTCGGCGTTTTCTTGATCGGTTACATGCTTTGGAAGCTAACGTTTAGTGGTAAGTAGAAAACTTTCTGCACGAAATGATGGGGTAACTTGATGAGTGTCTTGATCCGAATCTAGATGCCAACGAGCCGAAGCTTATTGAAGACATTCAAAGTGGATCCAATGGTGGCGAAGTCGTTCTGGTGGGGAGTGCTGTAATCATTCCATTTACCACGACTCCAGAACCAGTTGACAACGATGATAGCGATGATGCGGATGACGATGCGGAGGATGGCGATGGCGTTGTAAGAGATTACAACGAGGCATCTTCAACGACAGCTTTTCCACCTTCGATATTCGAATCTAGATTGGGTGTCTACGATAAGGCGGCTGTATGTTCGGACAGCAATATGTGCAGCATGATCGGCAGGTAAGCGATGAAGACGACTGTCTTTGCGATTTTAATAATTCCTAATTGATTGTTGATTATTTGGGGTTTTGAGGCATGAGTCATGTGGTTTTAGCTGGCATAGTTGTTTGCGCAAAATGTTAACACTTATCAGAGCCGTAATTAGCGCCGCGCCGTTCGTTGGTCTTGCGTTTTCAATAGAAATCATTCTTTTGTGATGTTCGCCAGATTAGGAGTGAATTCGTGAGATGTGTGTTAGGTTGGAACTGTTATACGAGCATACAATAGCAATTGAGTCAATTGTACAATAGCCTAATTGGGGGATCGACTTGTTGTCGCGGTGTGTGACAACAGACGTTGACCAAGACCCGGGCAGCTTCAGAAGTATGTTTTGCAAAAATTTAGACAGGGTGGCGACATGTGAGTCGTGACGCCTTTTGTACTTCATTTGTTGATTATCAATAGGAATAGCCAGGCTTTGCTCAGCGAGGTTTAAAAGAGCTTGAAGTTTTAAAAAGTCGGATAAAATTTTTATGGAATTTTTTTTTTCACCAGGAGTTTTATCGTTTGACGTGCTAAGAGTATCGCGATTTACTGCCTTCCTATTTTACCCAATTTGTGTGTTGTATCATATTTGGAAAAAAATAACATGACAAAACACTTTGTTTGTGGGCGATTTGCCCTGCCCAAATTATAAACTTTCCATTTGATTATGAAAAACAAATGAATTGGCAAAGAAATGCTTAACAGCTTCATCTTCATATTCATAAGCGCAGCTTCTACAAACATCGTGATGAATGGTTTGCAATTTTCGAGGCAACGTGGTTATTTTGATCGAGCCTGCTTGTGGCCATTTAATAAGGGTTTATTTAGGTCAAAGGATATGTGATATTCATTAAAATAGAACAGTCTATGGTGTATTTTGAAGAGCTTTTAGCTGTTTGCTTCTTTCACTTAGATGCTGATTTGTCTTTTTAGATAAAACCAAATGACTTCATCTTCACTAATATTGTAATGACATTCGACATTTTCCCACACAACTTGATTTTATATGTTATTTGAGGTAATTGCCTAGCAGAATGGTTATATCTATAAATTGAAGATCCATTTCAGATTTATGGACAACTTTTACTACCCTTGTGATTGCATGATTTTCATCTAAGAATAAAATGCAGTATGTGGTAATTGCAGGTCCGTAAAAAGTATGGAGTCCTTCTTACAGCATTGTTTAGAGAGGTTAACTCAAGACGGCTTTTTGGTTAGTTGGTTGGCTAGTTAGGGTAAGCTTTGTTAGTTCTTCATTTAGACCTCTAGGTGTTCCCCTATTTTCTGTGTGGATAAGATTTTGGTTAAAGTGGGGGACTTGTAGTGGAAAGAATTTGGATGATGTCAGAGGGATTACCCTGGATTGTCTGGATTTGTATGTTTGGGAAATCTTTTTGTTCGTTTTGCGAACTTCATGATCTCACCGATCCCTTTCTTTGAGGTGCATTTTGTATTGCAGTCTCGTTGTTGCTCTGCAGTGGAAGAGGTAGTGCTCCAAATCTTCCTCGCAGCTTTGGCACGTATTCAAAGTTTGATCGGTGATATTTTTGCATCATTATTAAGTGCATTCCATATTACATAAGTACATACAAATTAGATGAAGAGTATTCATGACATAGGCGCCTGCTAGGCAAAAAGCAGGTACCCAGAGCGGAGCGACGAAGTCGCGTGAGCGTGGACTGACTACGGAAAGAAAGTTGAATTCCTTTAACCCGCAAAGCGGGCCACCCATGTACTGTTGATATAAAAAAAAACCTTTGATAAAGACGCATGCCGGACATTTAATCGATTATTCATTCGGTTACCTTAAAGGTAAGACCACTTAAATGTCACAAAACAAAAATAGTAATTTTCAATTTTCTCAAAAACTAGAAGACATCAAGCCATTCGGTTTTTTGTGTTCTATTCATAATTGATAGAAACATTGACTTTAATAAGCAAATTTAGCACTTCATTTCACAATTTTGAAAAAAATTGGTCTTAACTTATTTTTTTAAATTTTTTTATCAAAATTTTGAGTTTGCATGCGAATTTTTCAAAAACTATTAAAGTTTACTGTTTGATTTAAGCCCAGGATTAAAGAACATGTTTCTGGCTTTCAAAGCCGGTATGGTACTTTATTGTGAGTATTGCTGTTGTTGTTGTTTTTATTTTTTTTTTCATTTTAGGTCATTTTTTTTAACTACCTACCTCCTAAACGGTGCGCGATAGACCCCCGCCTCCCATAGTAAAAAATGCTTTTTGACCCCTCTATAAGAAATCGTTATCAATTTTTGGCGCCCAAGTTATCGTACTCGTGCCAATAAGACACTTGAAAACTGTAAGTTTAATTGTTTGTGCACATTATTCATTAGAAAAAGTATTTGATTTGACAAGTGATACCTACTGTTTTATTTTTGACAGTTTTTTTTCTGTAAAAAATTTGAAACTACCGAATCGAACCTTTTCATTTTGCAAAAATACTTTGAATGACAATTATTTGGACACGATAGCTTGATTTGATCTCAATAAATGCGAGACGAGAATTCACACGAAACAATGTTGAAACAATGTAGCCCGACTGCTGGGACCTCGAAATGTGGAGATATGTTTTTAACAGAGATTAACGCTTTATCTCAACCCTTTTGGATTATTGAAGTGAATAAAAACAGCTTGCTGCACGCTTATCTAAACATATGTATCTTAATGCAGGTGTTTATGGATATTCTGCAGCCGCTTGCGTTTAGTTTAGAAATACTGCGAATTGAATGAATGAAAATAATTCGGAATCGATTTCCACGACGCTATTGTTATTTTGATCCCCCCGCTCGATATATTCAAAGTGCAAAGCCAAGAAAAGTCATGAAAATAGAGAACATATGTTTATCTAGATAATTCTACAAAATGGAATTTTGACCCAAAAAATTGACTTAAACCGATTTCCCGACGAAAATGACCTTCGGTATATTGCAAGGGCAACTCAATAAAGTTTTTTATGAAGGATATGGATCTTGGACCCTTTTGTCCAGTGCCTTCCAAAACAGCTTTCATTTTTTGTAAAATATCTTCATTTTTCTTCCGTTCCAGTTTCAGGTAGTTTTGAAAAAGTATGGACATGTTGTAAGGGTCGTCGTCGTGTTTAATGACGGACACTTCATCAATTAAACAGACAAATATGGTTACAATTTTGTTTTATATTTTAATCTCATTTGAGGGGAAACATCCGCAGACCATAACAAATCCGCCTCGTGGCTTGACGTACTTATAACATCGTCTTATGTTAACTGAATTCCACTTCTGATCGGTCTTTATTATTTTTGGTCATTCAAGCCATTTGTGCTTGCAACAATTTACTGAGGATCGTATTTGTGGCGCGATCTTTTTTCTATTTTATTAAAGCGGTTTAGTTGTGCAACCCTGATCGCAATTTATCCTCAAGACTTAAGCTTAAAGCTTCAGGCTAAACGGTATGATGAACACAGCCATATGAATTAAGAAGGGTGATGATTATAGACAGTTTCTAAATTTTGATTTCCGTGACTGAAAGTTGAGGCATAAAATTTGACAATTTCGAAAACCGGAACGTAATTACTAATCCTTATCCTTCATGGTTCGGGGCACATTGCCTTTGGCATCCGCTTTTGCTTTTTATTCGAAGCGAAGTCTTAGTCTTTGATTGTTGTTTTTTGGGGGAACCTATAAGCTAGGCTCCGAAAACACTCTGTAACTGAACCAATGTTTTGGATTCACTCGATGGGGCCAGTCCATTTTTAGCCTTCCGTCTAGATTCACATCAGTATACAGCTCGTTGACTTTGCCTTTGTATGTTCTCCCTCATTCCCTCTCCTTGAAGGCAGGATCATAAGTCCCCTTCGAAGGCCCCACAAATCGGATATTGTTTAGCTTTTCGTCCAATCTTTAGCTCTGCAAAAAAAACTGAATGATGAGTGCTTTAAAGGTTAACTGAATGATGAGTGCTTTAAAGGTTAAGCTTTTTCGCCTTCGTGTTAAAAGGAGGATCGTTTGCGGATATTGTTCAAGAGAAAGACAAATTCCTTCGATACTTCAATGGCTTGTTCTTTAATTGTCGTCACAGCTTTGATAAAAGCACGCTTGACATGCATCCGTCGTAATATCCGTTCATAACTAGAATGAAGAAGTCGCAGGACAGTTGATTCGGTGCCAAGCATTGAAGGTCCTCGCTCCGAACTGTAGAATTCATCGCTTGTTTTCGAGGGATCAGTTTTCACGGGTTTCTAAACTCGGCCATCGCTTTATTTAACTGATTGCGATAAATGCAACTTAAAGGCCGAACAGCTGGTGAGTATCGGCTGAGAATTTGATGTACTTTTCCAGAATTTCGCGTATTGTGAAATTTAGGTCCATTGTCGATTTGCTTCTTCGGAGATTTGGAGATACGATGAAAAGAGCTGATATTCCAATGGTAGGGCGTGAATCCTCGTCCTAAACTTGACAAATGATCTGGTACATGCTCTCTTAAAGTTAGGCCTGTAACAAAGCGGGGTGCGAGAGGTGCTTTTTCACTCGAGATGGGTTTTCTCAGAACCTTATCATTCTCTGTCGGACACAAGAAGCTGCTTGATTAATGTGTTTCATATAATGCTCAAGCATTCCATGAATTCCTATGTCGGGCACGCCTCAAACTTTTGGCCTACAGGGTGTATCTTATCAATTCTTGCGCCAAAGATTCCCTTCTTTCCACGGATGATGTCTGGCCTCTCTCTATGGCCTTAGCGGTTAACATTTAAATCAAGAAATTTATAAAAAGGATGAATCGACGATGGGGATGCCGGCAAATAAACAGGCTGTTGAAGTTCCTTGGAACAGTTCCTTGTCAGACAAATCATTTTTCACAAGAAACCGGATAATGTTACTATTAAGGCGTTACAAGATACGCAAAGGGAAAAAACCAAAAAAATCATAAGCTTGGTACAGCTAATGCGAACGCTTCACAATATCGGGTGCAGCTTCAATTCTCACAGCTCTCAAAAATTCCTTCGTAGGTTTTATGAAGGGGCCAGTTGCAGATCGATGCACTTTTAGCTTTGCAACTCAACACGAGGTCCGAAATTTAATTTTAAAAATACTAACTGGAGTAGATTTGCTGGTAGTGCCTTAATAAAATATTGAAGTCAACATCCGTCTTCCGAAGTTCCTTGTAACAGGAACCTCACGAATGATGAGTGTGACTTTTACATCAGGAAAATCAGAACCGTGGTGGGTTTTCAAGTCATCTTATAAGGATGATTACATCTATGATACGCGAAAAGAAATTTGTGGTAACAGATAGTAAGAACACGACGACAAAGGTTTTTGACGCCATTAATGGTTTGTTACAAGGCACAGTTTCAGCACCAACACTCTTTAATATTCACTTTTCTAAAGTACTGAGGGAATTGGATAGCTCAATAGCAGTCGCTGATGATATCATCTTGTAGAAATACAAAACGATTTTCAACTTAAGTTCGATATTCTACAATCATTCTGAAGATAAACAATTCCAAATGTGAAACCATATTGTTCCGCATCCGAATAGGACAGGGACGCAATTGGAAAAACATGCTACCAAGCCTTTGTGCATCCGTTTTTGACATATGCGAGTCCAGTATGGTGGAACATTATGGATCTTGCGAGGAATAATTTATTTTATTTTTTCAATTCAATATATTTATTAAACAGTGCACAGTAAAACAATGTCTTTTTTAGTGCTTAGAGTAATTCAGTTGTATATAAGTTTAACATGTTCTTATAAAAGAACTAAAAAATGATTGATTCTTACCAGAAAGATTACGATCTATAATATATCCAAGCGTTTTTGCGGATTCAACATAGTCCAGTCTAGCATCAGGAAGACACACGTCGGGTTAAATGCTGAGATCGAATGTTCTATGGGCCGATGGAATAACCTTTGATTTGTCAGAATTGATCAGCAATTAGTGAAACAAGTTCCTTGATCATTCCCATAGGTCGAGCTAAGTACAACTGGGCGTCATCTGCATAAAGATGGATGGAACAGTTTTTGCATGTTGAAATTAAATCATTAATAAATATGCAGAAAAGGAGAGGTCCAAAAATAGATCCCTGTGGTACACCCTGCTTCCAGCATAGCATGTCATGCTTGACCTTGTCAAACGCCTTTGAAAAATCCAGCAAGCAGAGTAGTGTTATGTATCCTTTGTCAAAGTCCCGTCTTATATCCTCAATGACACTTGGAAGATTTGAATGGCAAGGAAGTTTTCAGTTTCGATGCGAAGTAGTTTCTTTTGGCATTACGTGTTATAATGGTTGCCGAGTTCCGCGCTACCTTATAGTCATTCCAACAGGCAGAAGAATCAGTGCGCTTCCACTTGCTAAATAATCTATTTCTACTTTTAATCGCTCCAAGAACTTCCGTTGTGAACCAAGGGCAGCTTTGATTGCGAATTTTAACCGTCTTTGTGAGCACACCGCGACTATACAAATCTGACAAAAATCTGGAAGTATTTTAATTTAATATTGGGATCAGCGCTTAGTCTGCAGTATTCCCAAGGGATTGAACTGACAGCGGTCAGCAAATGCTACTGACAATGAACTCATATCGGGTTTATTTTATCCTAACCCTGGGTATTTTAGGAATTCATTGGAAAGTGGACGGATACCTCCTGAGGCATTTTTATACCTGGATGCATATGACTATTTATCTGACTCTTGTAACGTTCCTATTATATATCATGCTGCTAGAAGAGCCACAGACAAAAGAATCCCCTAAATGCCTACAAATTCAGGGGATGGTACCCCTGATAATGACGAGTGGTCAAACCATAAAAAATACTGGTGGCTAGATTGGGGAGAAGCTGACACTTAGTATAAGTTAGGTCAAGTTATTTTTTCGTTTGTTTTATTGTCTCAGGTTGTAGGTTTTCTATGTAAAAACATGAATTAAGAGGAGTTTTTTTTTGTCTCCACCTTTTCTTCTCCGTTATTCATAATAATTTATATTGTCATCCGAATAAGTTTATGCTTTTGCAAATTAAATAAAATCATAATTCCAGTAAAATGAGAGCCAAAATCAGTTCGGCCATTTACAATAACGTAAAAAATAAAGCTTAAGCGTTTATCTTGTTTCTTTTCTAAAAAAAAAATGTTTGTACAAATTGTGAAAATAAACAAGAAATTAAAAAATAAAAAAAAAGACAAAAAAAGATCGATTCTAGGTTTTCAAGCAACATTGTTAAATAAAAAAATTGTGAATATTAAACGCATTCGCAACGCAAAACGATCACTTCCGATCTTCGCCACATTCGACGTTTTCCGACAATTTATCAGCGACAACAGATCTTCCAGCGGCGCTTGTGTTCAAAAAGCGTGACTCCAATGATGAGATATTTAAATTGGCAAAAGTCAGCGAACCGTTACTCGCTTAATGCCAATTAGCACCTTTTTAATGATGATTCATTTTTAAGACTCCTTCAATTTTAGCATAAATCTTCTTTTACTCGCAGTGATATCCTCGAACATGGTGGTAACGCCGTCGACTCGGCTCTAGCCGTACTCCTTTGCAATGGCGTCATCACCATGCAGAGCATGGGCATCGGCGGTGGATTCCTAATGAACGTCTTCATAAAAAAGGACAATCGTGCCTACACAATTGATGCCCGAGAGGTGGCGCCGTTTGCAGCAACCGAGGATATGTTTGTGAAGCAACCATCAAAATCGTTACACTCGCCCCTGGCAATTGCAGTTCCCGGCGAGGTTATGGGTTACTATCAAGCCCACAGCCGTTTCGGCTCGTTGCCATGGAAGGATATCATCGCCCCGACGATTAAAATCTGCGAAGAGGGCTACATAATGACGACCCATCAGTTCAATGCGCTCAACTACAAAAAGATGGTCATGAACGATACCCGTCTTAGGTAAGATGAAAAAAACAAAAAACATTTTAAGGCTGTTCTTAAAAACAGCGCTTTTTTCTTTTAGCTTGTCCTTTGTCAACCAAACCACGGGGGAGTTCTATCCAGCCGGGACGAAAATATTCCCACCACGTGAGCTCTGCCAAACTTATAACAAATTATCTGAGAATGGCCCGCTTGACTTTTACAATGGTTCCTTGGCTAAGGACATCGCTGCTGACCTGCAAGACATGGACAGCATCATCACAGCTGATGACTTGGAGGCCTATAATGCTGATGTTATCAATTCCATATCGATGCCGCTGGGAAGTAACACGCTGTATGCTGTCCCGCCAGTTGGAAGTGGCACCATAGTGGCCAACATCTTGAGCATACTGAACGGATACAACCTGACCAAGGACGATATTGCCAACGATACTGAGACGGCGCAAACTTTCCATCGAATGGCGGAGGCTTTCAAGTTCGGTTTTGCAAAGCGATGGGAACTGGGCGAGTTGAGATTCCACGACTTGAGAGAGGTGAGTTAGACGAGGCTGATAGAAATATTTCTGACTGGACTCTTTTAACAGCTCGTAAGTCAATTGACGTCTGTTGAGAACGGGGAGGAGCTAAGACGGAAGATCAACGACTCTGCAGTGGCCGAGGACTTCTCAGTGTATGGAGCTCGGTTTTCGGGCTTGGATGAATTTGGCACGTCACAAATTTCACTTGTGGCTCCAAATGGGGATGCAGTCTCAGTTACCAGTACTGTCAATCATTAGTAAGTTGAATCGGAATTATAAAAAGAAAATCCATTTTTAACTTTTAACGACTTTTCAGCTTTGGTTCAGGATTCACGGGAAAGCGGACAGGCATTATTTTTAACAGTGGCATGGATGATTTCTCAACGCCTGGACAAGTTAATCAGTTCAATTTGCCACCATCGCCGACAAACTTTATTGAGCCACAGAAGCGTGCCATGTCGTCAATGTCGCCCATGATCATAGCGAATTCGACGGGAGATGCCGTTCTGGTGGTTGGCTCGGCAGGTGGCTCCAAAATCATAACCTCGATATCGCAAGTCATCGCCAGGGTTCTCTGGCTTGGTGAAGACATTAAAACTGCCATCGATGCGCCGAGAATACATCATCAATTGGTGCCGAATATTCTGGAGTACGAGAGTACCAGTTCTAAGGTTAGTACTCGTAAATGCAGCTATGAAGGCGAGTGTTAACTTGCATAGGAAGCTATTTCTCTGCACAAATTGCTGAGCTATGATACCCTAAAAATTGTGTACAACTGCGGTGAACAGATCCAACTGAATATGACAAATACGTAGGGCTACTAGGACTAAGCATTCTTGGTGATCGTTTTTGAATGTTGCATACGGAGAGAAGCTCCTCTTGGATTCTCAAATTTTATAGTTATATAGATATGTAGTCTTTGTATCGCCCTATTTCTTTCCGCCGCAATTGTTAAGACTACTGATTCAAGGTCTTAAGATAAAGCCAGACTTTTGATTTCGATTGAAGTGCGGGTTCAGGAAGCAAAAGGAAGATAGAGACGAGACAAATGGCTTGAATACTTCAACAATGTTCTCCAGGAGATGAAAATACAGCAGCTCAAAGCGCTTAAACACACGCCAGGTGAAACTGGAGTATCGCTTGATCTGTCAAAGCGTGTCCTAAACTCTCGTAAAATAAATTAGACCAGTCTTTGTGCTTTGGGCGTCCAAAAATGTGCAACCTTAAAGCAGGCAATCTAATGAGTCATCTAGAAATTCTAAAAAGGACAGACTCTAAAATTTTGAAATGAATTATATGCCAATGTATTCTGGTAATCGTAATGCAGATCATCTCCTTTCGTTCAGTTGCCTGGTTTAAAGCTTCAGAGGATTCATTTACGATGATAATTTTTATCATTTTTGGTTTGAAAAAATTCATAGATTTCATTGAATGGACCACAGCTATGTTCACTAATATTTTCTTTATTGGAATTTTCAATCAAATTTGACAGAACTGCATGCCTATGCACGACAGATATTATTGCTCTGATATCTTCCATTCTTCTGCGGTTTACTCTGAAATCTGTTGCTCTTTAGCCCGTTCTCGATATTGAATAATCGATTGCGATTGCTTTCAAGTTTCATAACCTTTTCTGCTGGAGTTTGATTAGCTCTAGAAGCTGCCTTTCTTTCAATATTTTTGCATGTTTTTTCTATAAGCTGTTTTTCACTCATAGGCTGTGCTAGTCTAAGATGAAAGTACTTACATTTGAACTCACATTCGGAAAATTTGACAACTTGTTATAATGAGCGTAGAGCTTCATAGATCTCAATGTAATCATTCACCGAAGATCTGAAGTGTTCTGTTTATGGAGTTCCGTTCCAAAAATATCCAAAGGAACCCTTTTACTAAGCCTCCATTGTCGGTCCGTCCATCTGTCACAGAGCTGTATCTTCTTGCAATTCCCGCTACAAAACAAAAAAAGAAAAATGATATGAAGTTAAAAAAAAAGTGGGATCACCATACAAAGAAAATGTTTCATAATTCGCAACTCAACTTAGCACCAAACAGTGGACAATTATTTTCATGGAGCAACTTAACAGCTTTTTAAAGTATGCAACATTTCGTCAAACCAAAACAAACAAAAAAAAAACATTTTGCAACTTTTGAAACGAATGTCAAAATGTTTCTACTCAACCAAACGAAGTGTCACATTCATGTAGACGTGTTTTGCTTTCGTGCGGCATTTTTCGGAGTCCGAGAAAATTAACTACAATGTTATTTCTTAAAAATCAATTATTAAAAAAAGTATTTCATGTGACTTTGAGGCTGTTTGAGTTCTGATTGTTCCAGTATTTCAATAAAGAGAGCAGAAATATGAAGAAATATGTAAAAATGTGTGTTGATTACGCATTTAAAGCACACGAGTATAATAATGTTGATATTTTTTTATTTTTCAATATTTTTCAAGTTCTTGAATACTTTGACAAGTATAACTTGAAAACGCTTCTGAATCACAAGATACACTTGTGTTTCATTATTAATTTTAAGAAAATACAATTATAACCAATATCTTTAGTTGCGATAGAGAAACACGTACATTGATGTGACCCGCGTAAGGGTAGGGAATTGAATTTCACACTAACCCACTACATTTTAACTTTCATCAATGATTTCCGGACGAATTTGCATTCGCTTGGAGATGAATTTCTCGTATGAATTTTTTGAATAATAAATTCAAATATTTCTGCAATAAATCTGCAACTACAAATCTTTCAATCGTTTCTAATCCTTATTTTTTTAACTTTTTAAATTCCCATCTGGAAATTCTGATTGTATTTACAAATAAACCGATGTCGAGCTCTTACTTTGTCTGGGTTAATCTTGCACTTTATTTAAGCTGTTCTCTAATGAGTACTACTACCCGAGAACCTCTACTTGACCAAGATCTGAGCGTGAACATCACTCGTACTGGCCGGGGAAGAATTTTGCATAGAGATCTCGGATGATACGCTAACAGGGTCCAATTGTAGCCAAACTTCCACTCGCTTCTCTGTTAAGATTGATAAGCTTTTTGCTGGAAAACTTATCGCTTCAGATGAGTCGCAATATCATATCTGCGGCTACGAGGATAAGGAAAATTATGGCTTAGAAAAATCGAACTTAAGAAATATTCAGACGATTGATAAGGATTCGAATAATTTGAGAGTCAGTGGTCCTAAGATCAAATTCTAAATTTAATTCAGGAAATCGACGCGACGCAGCTTGTGGGCTGTTGGATGTGCAGGAAGTCGCAGACGCCATCCATATGACTCTCAAATGGGCGAATCTTCGCATAACTGTCTTGCTCGCACATATGGAGTCACTAAAGCTAACAAATCATTCAATTGTTTAGAATTATAACACAAAACATTGTAATACCTTTCTGGATCCTCAGATCTCGGCGCACCACCCAATCTTTCATCCAAATATGTCGGTAATTCTGTGGCAAATCATCTTCCTCGCTGCTTTCCAATACGTATGTGGCGGTTCCATTTCGGTATTTTTTATTGTTTCACGTTTTTCAATTTCACTTCACTGATGCAGAATGAAAAAAAAACAATTTTAATTTGCCTGATTATGCCTATCAACGGATCTGCCAATTTTTTTGTACACAAACTTCTGCCAAACATTGGCATTGTAAGGTAGTTCGGTATTGTCAGCTCATTTGCAGCCTATTATCAGACCATTAGTTGATCTGACAGTAATGTCAGGTCTGACAATCATCTGAACATAGATTTAGTCATAGAAAACTCAAGAAATTGAACGTGTTACTGTTTGGCGTAGTTTTAAGAGTTATTTTGATTTTAGAGTAATGCCGATTACTGTCCCTTTTTTCTTCCAAGATGACAGTTGAAACACGAAATAGTTAAAAGAGAGCATAACCGTGGCATGATTTATTAAAGCTAGAAATTTAAAATCAAGACAAGTCCTCCAACAAACGAATCAGTGCTCGCAAAGTTAAAATACATATATTCTATTCAGTCATTTTGCTGATGTTACTCTACCGACTCAAAGCTGAGGTTTAGCACCGTTTAACTTTTGGGGTGCGAGAGACGATTCGGACACCCAGATTTTTTGTCACCTTTTTAAAATTAAATCAAGAGATGGCTCACCCTTTATTAATTTATTCATATATTCACTATCATTAAACAAATTTATTGTGTGAGCACACCAAATCGGACCCAAACTAATTTTAAAAACCAGAACCAACGCGGTAATTTTCTTTTTACTGACTTGTCGTCTATCGATCGTCTATCGCAATATAGGCACGAACCTGATAGGCTACGCTTTTTCGGTCAAAAGCATATTCGCATACGTAACTAAAATGCATAGTACGAGTATATGCGGCTTCCGACAGTAAAATGGATAGATACGGGACTGTTTAGAATTTTTTCACATTAAAATTGCCGATAATCTAGACAATGACTTTGAATAAATGGAGCAAGGCTTTTAAAAGTTCCGCTGTGATAAATGCAATTCTACTCGCCACTTAACAGCAATATTTATTTGTTTAAATGACAAACAATTGATTTTAAAACAGAGAACTGCCTGCAGCCGATGAGTTTGCAAAAAAAAAAAATTGTTTAAAATGATTTAAGAATTCCAATTTTTAATAAAAAAAAATTAAGGAAAAAAAAATCTAATTGAAATAAGATGTTTAAATGACTTAAACTATTTTAAAACAGATCTTCTTTTTAAAAGTAAAAGAAAACAATTTTTGGGTTGCGATTCGACTTTGTAATGTTTCCATTAATTCGAAAAGCACTTTTGCATCAATCTTTTGGGGTGTCTATATTTTAAGTAAGAAAGGAATCGACCCTAAAATCACGAGACGGATGAAAGTAATGCTTAGGCTTATGATAGCAAATTTGGGAACATCCGAGATAGTTTCTAAAACCAATAAGGGTCGTCCTCAACGAAGTGTTCTATCACCTCTGCTGCGGTCAATTCTGGTTGACTAACTTCTCGATGTACTCAACACAAATGGCTTCACAACATTTGGATATGCTGACGATTTAGATATCACAGTGGGGGCTTAGCATGACAATGTCATTGGTAATCGCAAGTAAAAGGCTCTAAATATGACTTGGAGCGATAATATAGGTCTATCCAAAATCCAAAAACAAAACCAATATTAATTCAATTCTTGGGCGTTATTCTGGAACACGCATATCAACAATAAAGCTCTATGATCCTTAAAACTGCTTATGAGCAAAACCTGTGGACAACTTAAAATCGAGTCTATCATTCAATTAAATAAATTACAAAGGTTAGCGTGGGTTTGTACTACGTGAGCAAAGAGAACCATTCCTAAAGCTGGTATGGAAATACTTCCAAAACGACAACCTCGAGAAGTTAAAGCTACAAGGCAAGCTGGAGTCTAGAACAGAGCCTAGAACTTTTAAGAAGGAAACTTGTCTGGGCACCTAGGAGATTCCCAAAAAGGTCGATCATTTTAGTGAATTAACCCAGAGCAGTGATTTCATGACCGCAGTCATAGACTTTAACATAATATACAACATAATCATCCCTAAGAGAGAAGAATGAGCTTATATCCCTCCTTGGATGAACAACGATGCCAAAATAAGGTACACGGACTCGTCGAAATCAAAAAGTGGAGTAGGAGCAGACATATTCCTCTCGACAGAGAATCCACAATCTTCCCAGCTGAACGCTTCGCCTTAAATGAAGCAGCACATTGCATTGAGAAAGGAAAACTTTCCAATACCAAAATATCGATATTCTCAGATAGATAGCATAGCAATATGTAAAGCCCTAAACAGCGTTACATTTAAATCTAAGGCAGTCTTGAAATGTCACTCAATTCTCAACATGCTGGCAAGGAAAAATAAGTAAAATCTGATATCGGTGCCAGGACATAAAAACCATGAGGGTAATGCCGTACAGCAAGTACACCTTTTATAGGGCCTTTCCCTTTCTATGGATTCACCCATGTGGACATACTCCAGCATTAAAACAAATATTGAAATAAGTGCCATTTCTAGTTTTGGAGCAGCCAAGAGGGACTTAAACATTTCAAAAAAATCATGAAGCTCGACACCAGCAAGACCGAAAAATGGGGTACAGCAGCACAGAAAACTGTAGACAGTGCGGACAATCAAAGGAAACCATGGAACACGTACTCGTCGAGCATCCAAATCTTTTACTAAGCAGATACATTATAATGAATAAGACTATCAGGACATTCCATCTTGGAAGCTTATCAAATTTCTCAATATAACTCTCAAGTCGTAGATCAAGGTTGATATCAAGTGGTTTCCAAATGTAAGCACACACGTAATACATAAACCTGCCTGGTGGACTTCAGAGCTTAGACAACTATGAATTAAAAGGCTTTTAAATTGGGCTATTGAGCTTAACCGAGAGTAAATAAATTTTCGAAAAGAATATCATGGCGCAAGACTGTCTGATGATACTGATTTTTTTTAAATATTCCAAAAGCTCAAGGGATTGGGAGTACCCTTAAAGTGATTGTTTACACAGTACGAGCAGAAGGAAAAGTGAACGGGGAAAAAGAAGTATTCGTTTTAAATTGTTGAAGGTTGTAAAAGTGCGACAAAATAGAGTGAGGTAACGCATTCCACATACGCACTGTTCGGCCTATAAAAGAGTCTCTTAATTTCATAGTACGGCCAAAAGAAGGCTTAAGGGTAAGAGTAAGGGTTGCGAATGAATTGTTGAAGGGGCGGAATGCAATTAGCTATTGATTTAAACCGTCTAATACAACTTGTCAGGTGCCTTTGAAATATCAAGTGCAACTTTCTTTTCCCTTATTCCGTGAGACAGATCTTCAAATCACCTGTGGACCTATTACTACGAAAATCATATTCCCGGTCATTAAGGAGTTTTCGTGACTCAATATATTGCATAAGTTGACGATAAATTAGCTATGGGTCTATAATTGGAAGGAAGGAAGAAGATTCGCCTTCATTAGGGATAGGCTGGACAAATGCAGTTTTGTATTGTTAGAAAGATTGAAAAGCTTTCGTTTCGGTTTTGCCAGAGTAGGAGGAGGAGGAGGAGAAGTATATTGGAAATGAGTATGTCTAGATCTTTAAGTACTCTAGCGTCTGTGCGAGTGCTAAAATATATTTTTCCATTGAATGTTAAAAGCTCTCAAGCACAGGTGGATGAAAAGCATTATCTGCAAGATACAAGCATCGAAATGCGCAGCAAGCAGATTGGCTTTGTCTAAAGTATTGAGTGTCATTCGAGATGAGCGTAGAAATCGACGTCGTGGTGGAGGACTAAAATTGTTTACTGACACTGGGACAGAGAAGTATTTTTTGTCCTAATTTTTGTACATAGGAGAATTTCATGCGTCATTTATTCATTCATTTGTTCATTTGTTGTTGTTTTTTATTTTTTAATAATTTGTCGGTCTTAAGGGACTTTTTGTTTCGTATAACCAGCCTCACCTTACTTCCCTTATGCAAAGGTTCAAAACCGGGACGTAATATTTTGGTTTCGATTGCTCTGAATCGAGACAGAAAATTTCATATCGACTTATTTGCATTTCCAGTATTTTTTATTAGTCACCGTTTGAAGTCTGATACTCTGTTACTAACATCAGGATCAATGAAATCATGGAAAAAATTTAGATGATTTTGCAACAAGTCGATCTAAGGATCACTACCAACGACATATGCTGACAGGACCAGATTTGAAACCCTTATGAAATTTGAGGATACGAACCTAAGACCATTTCTGACTGTCGTTGTTGGGGCTTGTGGATCTTGTCGATGAGCTCGTAATAACTTTCTTTGGTAGCTAATTTAAGGATAAGTCTGCTTTTACTCCGTATGGCAGTTACCATTTCATTGTACTGCTTCATCCTTTTTCCAAAGCCATTCAAGCGCATCTCTTTGATTGCGTTCATGTCGGCTACCAGTGTCCCAAAATTTCACCTGTAGATCCAAAACTCATTTCATTGTGTTAGGTAGTTATTTAAGTTCAAAATTCGTGTACAAGGTGGCGTTGATAAACATTTTTGTCGAAGCCTTACAGCCTTTGACACCCCTTTGAGCATTACTTTGGAATGTCATTTGGCAACGTGATTGTTTTGGAAAAGCAAACCTCCTCCATTGTTTTTGAATACAATTTTAAAATTTAAATTCAGAGCAACAAAAATAAGAATGCCAATTAAAATAAACATATTTTCCTGTATTTTTCAGACCATCATAAAACTTCTTGAAGCTAAAGGTCACGTTACCAAACCTTTCATCGGTGCCGGCTCAGCAATGTGCGGCATCGCGCGAAACAGAACAGCAATTTACGCCAACGCTGATTTCCGAAAGAGGGGAGACGTTTATGGATTTTAAGGAACAACTTTAACATTTAAGTTATTTGTACAAAATTAAGAGTAGATTCAACAAACCTACACATATTATGTAGCACAAGATATTTCCTTTCTCCTTATTAATTAAAATGTATTTATTTATATTAAAATGTATCTTTTTTTTATACAAACATTATTTTCAAATAACCGTATCGTATGCATAACCACGATTGTTTAGATATTCTGTGTGCTCGCATTAAGCCCGTATTCGTTTTTAAGGACTTACATTTTAAATATTTTGTCTAATGTGTATATACGCTTCCAAGAAAAATAAACGTTCAATAATACTCCAAAAACAAATGGGTTTTTTTTAAGTCGATTTTCATTCATTTTCATTCATTCATTTATCTTTATAATTAAAATACATCATCTTGATTTAAACAAATCTTTGGTAGTCAATTAAATTTTGATCGAATTGAAGGCAAAAAAAAAATTAAAAAATTTTAGGGCTCCGTACTCTAAGGGTCCAAAGGAACCCTTTTGCAAAGCCTCTGCTGTAAGCCCGTCTGAACCCGTCTCCCTTTTTAGGGAGATACTTGCAATTTTCACAGCTTTTGCTGCTACTCAACTTGACACCTGAAAGTAGATAATGTTCCCGTTTCATGGAGCAGTTTAACAGCTTTTAAAAGTAGGCAATGATCCCGGCCATCCAACACAATGTAAAAGTTCGAATGCCAATAAAAAAAAATTAAAATTAATACATTTTGGCCACGATTATTCCTTTGGAATTTTTGTAATGAACGCTAAAATGTAGTGGCGTTAGTGCGAATTGAATGTTGAATAGTTTTCTACCCAAGCAAAATTAGTGTCACATTCGTTACATCATTTGTCTCATCCCAAAAAAAAAATAATGTACATATTACTTCACTTGTCTTTAATTTTGTTTTAAGAAAATACAATTATAACCACAGATGTGACACGCGTTATGGTAGGAGATTGGAATTCGCGGTTCGAGATGAATCTCTCGCATGAGTTTTTCAAAAAAATGTCAAAATTATAAAACTTATAAAAAAAACTGCTGAATATTTTCTCAAATTTCTTTTTTTATTTGAAAGCAAAATCCTTCCGGTTAATAATGGAAATTAATTTCATTCAAATGGCTGCCTCGGTTGGCCATGCAGTAGCCTACACGATCGGTCCAATTTTTAAGCACATTATCGATTGTGTGCAGCTGTATTTCACCAATGGCTTCACGAATATTGTCCATTAAAGCGTCAATTGTCTCTGGCTTGTCGGCGCGGCGTAACTCTTATCTTTGAGGGCACCCCACAAATAATAGTCCAACGGTGTCAAATCGCAGCTCCCGACATCAGCTCTGCGGCTGATAATGCGATCTTCAAAAACAGGGCGTAAAACATCGAGTGTAGCTTCGGCTGTGTGGCACGTAGCGCCGTCATGTTGAAACCAATTGTTGCCAATATCCTCCTCTTCAAGTTTTGTGAACAAAAATTCGTTCAAAATGGCCCGATAACGATCGCCATTGACTGTAACGGTCACTCCTTGCTCATTTTCGAAGAAAAATGGCCCAATTATGCCTCTGGACCAAAATCCGCACCAAACAGTGACTCGTTTTGGGTGCATCGGCTTTTTAATATATGCGTGCGGCTTTTCTGTGCCCCAAATGCGACAATTTTGCTTGTTTGCATACCCGCCAAGATCAAAATGAGCTTCATCTGAAAAGATTATGTCGTTCGCAGGCCCACTTAGCGAAGCGAAAACGCATTGGATGGTCAGTTGGCTTCAACTCCTGAACCAATTGGACTTTGTATGGCCATGCAAAATTCATCTCAATGATGTCTCCGAAATGTTCAATTGTTGAGAACGATGGTGAATTGATGTTGATGGCGCTTCACGCACACTTTCTGCCACAGCAGCAATATTCTCGGGTATACGCACTGTTTTTTGCTTTTCACGCTTTGGTTTATCGATGAGGATGCCAGTTTCTTTCACTTTTTTCACAAGATAACGAACATACGGAGCTGACGGTACTTCTCTTCTTCAAAAATCCATACGCAATTTTCGCACACATTCTGCAACATTACCATGATTTTCAAAGTAATGCCGCAATATTTCCCAGCGTTTTTCAAGCGTATACGCAACCATATTCGTTCAGCGGAAGGATAAAACTAATTATCTGTCAAATCAGACATGAGTTAAGTGTTACCATTCACGAAATATAGTAAGTACTAGTTGAAAAAAAAAAACGTTAGATGGCGGACACTTTATATTCACATATTTCTACAGTAAGTCTGCATCAAATAATCCTTTAATCTGGTGATCAACTTAAATCCTTATTTATTAAAGGTTGTTAATTTTCCATCTCGAAGTTCTGATTGGAAATGCAAGTAAACCGATGAAGAATTTATACTTTGCCTATGTCATGAGAAATCTAAAATTAAAGAATTATAGTGTCGCATACTCTTTGGCGGCGCGGAACCCTTCGTGTGAGGGTCAACTCTCTTTTGGCTACTTTTTTTAGATTTAAATATTACAAACATTTTGATTTAATTGGCGTCTATGGGTAGACATGCCAATTTTTTAGAATCGAAGAACAGTATGGTTTATCGATTAACTTTTTAATCATTTTCTTAAGTGAAAGTATTTAAGAAAAAATTAAAAAATGGATTTATCGCCCATTTCATAATGACCGAAAAATCCTTATGTAGAAAACCCCCAAAAAAAGGTGTTTTTCAATGAAAAAAGTAACTTTCATTGTTACTATTCGAAAACTAAGGTAACTTTTGAAACGATATTTTGGGATTCGACACAAAAATTAATTAATTTATTAAGAACATTGAATAATTGAAAAAAAATTGTAAAAATTTAATTTGAATATAAAAAAACTGATAAACAATAAATTTATAGAATGGGTAAACTAGTGTCCGACTGAAACATGATTTTCAGCCGAAACCGAAATCGTAACTCAACCTTTTTTAGACAAGTTGAAATTGATTATTTATTTTAATTGTTATTATATAAATTTAGTATATTTTTTCACATACAGAAAGTTATCTCGTCCGAAGCCACCTGACACGTCACACAGGCACTTACCTAGCCATATAAGCACGAAGAAATAATCAAATTCAGAAATGCGGCTCACGGACCAAGAACTCACGTGAAATTAACCGTGCTAGTCAAACAACAAAGTTTGTGTTGGTAAGACTCAATGTAATCTCACCATGCACATCATTTTGATGTGCATGATTTTCATCAGTCCTCAATCTTTGGAGTAGATTCCCTTTCAACAGTTATAGAGTATATACTCTCAAAAACACGATGGATCAGCAGAATCCGAACGAAAAGGGGAAGTTCATCTTTTTGAGTAATCTTAGTCTAGAACTCTCCTTCCATGTTTTACCACGACCGCGAAATCGCTGTTGTATGGTAACATTACTGGAAATATTCACTTCGACCGACAGCCAAGCTGCCATAAAATCTACATTTAAGCTTGTCAAGGAACGTTGCGTATCCCTTAAGGAGATAGCGGACTTTAATGAGGTTCACCTTTACGGGGGTTCCAGGACATAGGGATATCCACGGAAACTGCAGAGCAGATGAGCTTGCCTGTGGAGGTACAATGCACCCTCACAGATGCACATAACAATATATTGACATACCATAAGCTGGGGTCAAACTAAGCATAAAAAATAAATACATCGACCATCTTGCAACATCACCAGACAAAGCTGGAACCTCCTAAACAAACAGAGAACCAGAAAGCTACAAAATCTCCTCAATGAATGTTCGGTCATAGTAAGATCAAGACATAGGATGATTTGTTCCCATTTCTTCACAGCTTTGCCCCAACTTGCTAATGCAGACCCAAAAGACTTCGCTCAGTTCATTTGAGAAGCAAACTAGTTCTCTCCACCTTCTCCTTCTTTACCGTCCGGGAGGAAAACCTCTCAATACTCCCAAATATAGGCCGATACGTTAATCCACATAACCCTCGCGGTATCACAATGGGCCAAATTGCTGTGTGCCTTGTGGAACACTGAGTTTCGGTACCGCCGAAGTTTCGGACGATTTTTTGCCGAAACCGAAACTGTGGCCGAAACCAATTTTTTGGCCGAATCTGGCCGAAACCGAAAGCGAATCTTCGGTCGGTGACTAGAGTAAACACTTTGGCATCACCAAAAGTTGTTGCCTTTGTGCAAAATATAATTCTGTCTGAATTAGAGTTCACTTTCTTTTATATTGTTTTTGTTCTTTCTCAACTCACTTACAGGTGTGTTCGTGTGTAAAAGTTTTTAAAGGAAAGAAAATCTGAAATTTAGCATAATTAATATTATTTTTCAATCTTAAAAGTTTAAAAATAACAAGGTTATGTTCAGAGCTCATTTCATTTAAGAACAACAGGTTGTTTATGTTTCAGAATTCAACAGGTCGTTCATGTTATTTTCGTGCGCATGTCCTAGAAAGTCTCATGCACTGACAGCTACCATTTGACAAACGCTGAGAATCAATTTTTGTTATGATGCATAAAGATTCCAAAAAAGTTAAATCGGATAAGAAAAAAACATTTATTGGAAAATTCCTGCTTCTTGCGTTGTTCATAGCTGGCATTGGCATTCTCTGCGGACAGATTTTCAAGAGTCCCAACAAGGAGCACAAATGCAAAGGAGCAAAGCCGAAATTAGCAGAATCCTACTCGAATCGTCATCCTCCTGACACTGAAATCCCACTGCCACCATCTCCATCGATTTTGCACGTCTTTCACAAGGCAGCGGTCTGCTCGGATAGTGAGGTCTGCAGCAACATTGGAAGGTAGGTACGAGTACGAGTTCAGCCCTCTGTAAGAATAATTTTAGAACCATCCTTCAACGAGGTGGTAATGCAGTGGATTCTGCCTTAGCTACGCTCGCTTGCAATGGGCTGGTGACCATGCAGAGCATGGGTATCGGAGGTGGCTTCATTATGAACGTATTCCAAAAGGCTGGAAATAATTCGTTTGCTGTTATTGCTCGGGAAACAGCACCATGGGACATCAAACTAAGTGAATTTTCCAATCAAAGTCGAGATTCTAATCTTCAAGGACCGATTTCGATAGCTGTACCTGGTGAGGTAATGGGTTATCACATGGCTCACAAGACATTCGGATCAATGCCTTGGCTGGAGATTCTGAAGCCAACAATTGATGTGTGTGAGAGAGGATTCCAGCTCTCAAAGCATCAGTGGGACTCGTTATTCTTCAATCCGCGCATCAGGGATGATCCCCAACTAAGGTACCTAAATTCTTAACGAAGCATCTCTGAGTAGCTTGTTAATTTTTTCTTTAGAGAAATGTTTGTCAATAAAATGACAGGCGAATATAAACGAGTAGGTTCTCTGATTCATCCGCCGACGGTTCTCTGCCGAACTTATAGAGTCTTGGCTAACCAAGGTCCACTGGATTTCTACAAAGGAAGTTTGGCTAGGTTAATTGTAAATGACCTTAAAGACATTGGAAGCATTGTGTCATTGAAAGATCTGGAAGACTATCAAGCTGAAAAGGTGGAGACTATCAAAATGAATATCGGAAAGGACATTTTACATTTAGTACCTCCAATAGGCGGTGGAGCCATTGTGGGACTTGTGATGAATATTTTGAAAGGATACAATTTCACGGAGCAAGTTTCGGAGGCAACTTTCATTCATCGAATCATTGAGGCACTGAAATTTGGCTTTGCCCAGCGTTGGGCCATGGGAGATCCCAAGTTCAATGATCTCGAAACAGTAACTGACATTTCATTTTATTATTGTATCCTTCTAATAATAAGTTCGTTAGGTTCTTCGAAATATCACTTCTCCTAGATGGGCTGAAGATTTACGGCAGAAAATAAATGACGAGGCAACATACGCGGATCCATTGCACTATGGAGGGGGATTTGCTCCGGTACAAGAACACGGAACTGGACACATCTCTATCTTGGCAGAAAATGGAGACGCTGTTTCCGTGACGAGCTCAATTCATTACTAGTAATCCTTGTCATTTGTCTAACATCTCACATTTTCCAACTTTCTTTTTATCAGTTTTGGTTCCGCAAAAATGGGCAAACGGACGGGTGTCCTCTTCAACAGTGCTATGGGTGACTTTTCCATTCCCGAGCTGCCGAACTACTTCTCTCTTCCGCTTTCCGAGGCGAACCTTTTGCAACCGCACAAGCGTCCAATGTCCTCGATGTCACCAACAATAGTCACCGATTCAGACGGAAATGTGAAACTTGTTGTCGGCGGCGCTGGAGGACCGAAAATTATCTCAGCTTTGGCGAATATCTTAATTCGAGTCTTATGGATGGAAGAGGACATAAAGCAAGCTATCGACGCACCGAGATTCCATCATCAACTAGAACCAGACTCATTCGAGTACGAATATGGAATACTTAAGGTACGGATGTTTGGGAATGGCCCGGCTCGACTATTGATCCATTTTTTTTTTAATTTTAGCAAACAATAGATGTCCTCGAGAAAAAAGGTCACAGGACGTTGCGGTACAGAGAACGAGGCTCTGCCTTTTGTGGTATCATGAAGAACACAACAGCTGTTTATGCCAATGTGGATTTTAGAAAGCTGGGAGGAGTGGCTGGATATTAGAAGATGATGTCGGTTTTGAGGAAAATAAAATGTGAAATAGTTTATAAAATCTATGATAAAGAAATTCCCGACAAAGAATGACGATTATTCCCACAGTTTAATAGGCGGACAGTTTCAATTACTTCTGTAGGAGCTTGGATCAAGAAATGATTCCACAAATGCGCACAGAATTCCGACAAAAAGATGAGCTGCATGCGATTTCTTTAATAAAGTTCTTGATCATATATTGCGACGGTTCAAATAGAGTCCAAAGGAGGTTGTCTTCAGATTCAAAAGGATAAAACAAAATACATTCTGTTGACAAGAAATCCATTCATCGAGAACCAACCGGGAGAAGAATATCACAATTCATAGAGTCCCCTATATCGGACCAAATATTAACATCACACGCGATACATTCGTTTAGATCCGCTAATTGGTGCTACTTCTTTTTATCCCAGATCCAAACTTTTCACTCGGAGAATAAAATACAGGCTCTTTAAAACACTTGGTTTGGTAGGTTTTTGGGACCTTCAAAAACATTATTCACTGTCCGATGTGCGGTTCTATTTCGGAGAAGGGCGAATGGAGGAAAATGTAGAACTGGGGACTTTAACTCTTATAAAATTATGCGGACAAAGTCCGGAAGGAAAAAATCTGTTGACTCAAATGTTTTGGGAACGTTGAGCTAATGGACAAAAAGCACCAGTTTAGAGTATCTTAGAATCCTAGCCACCAGGCTTGTAAAGAAACCAAACATTTGGTTCGAAAATCAAACGGATGACCGAAAGATAGCATACAGACTTTAGCTCAGGCTGAGATCCTTCAAGCCTCGATGGCCAGATGAGTGGGTAAAGAATGTGCAAAACACGGTTCGAGCTGGAAGCCTTTGCAGACAACCTATCCTGAGCAGACGGCAGTGCGAAATTAACTTGGTACAAAACAGTAACAAGGCTAAGGCAATTCACATAGACTGGTAGCGGAGTAGTTAGCCAGTTCCTTAAACTATCGAACTATTAAAGTGTCTTCTAGGCCGAAATTACAACTATTCGTGAGGCCGGTGTAGAGCTTTCAATACGATATCGGCAGAGTTCAGGGTAATCTCTATCGATAGTCAACCAGCTAAAAAAGCACTCGAATTAGCAATTTGAAGACAAAGATTGAATAGACTCTTCTGTATGTCTCTCAATGGAATATCGAAGCAATCCAGATGTATGGTGTCGTGTACAGAGGGATATTCCAGATAATTATGTAGGGGACGTGTTAGCCGTTATAAGAGAACAACCATAATGATCCCAAATTCTCCAATTCTTGGAGGGTGGAGTAACCTCATCACCGAAAAACCTAAGCAGGAGTAATATCAGTAAGAGTCCTCACGGGACACTGAGCTTTGGGTAGACATGGCGAAAGATACTATGATGAATATTTGGGAACGTAGCGGCTATTTTTGTTTTCTTTTTTTATTTTAGTCGCGTTTAATTTACGTTAAATTTTTTTATGTTTAAACATTGTTGTGCTGAATTACCTTAGCATAAACAACGTATGGCTCGAACATTTTCGCCTTCTCTTTTCGTGTTTGTTTTCACACTTGCTGAAACCGTTACGATATTTTTCAATGCGGATGTTCGGATGATGATCGGACCATGATCGGATGATGACGTAACAATATAACATTTCAGCAAGTTGTGGGTGACTTTCTGCTGGTTGCACAAATTATGCAAGAGTCACAGACGGTCGAGCCAAGGGTTACCTGCCCAGTTGAAAAAAATACTGTCTCGATATGATATGTTTCCCAAAATAAACTATAAGGTTTGAGCAAAATAAAAAGATTTTTGAATCATCGCGATGCAATCAGTCAGAATCAACTACTGTAGCAGATGCATGCATGAAGAGGAAAAGGAAATAACTTGTAAGTTAGGAAAGCCTGAAAGCATTTAACTTGAACGAATTAACGATAATATCCGAATTGGATATCAGAAAGTTGAGGCTTTTCTTCTAGAAATCAAAATGGTTAGAGAAGGAACGGCATTTAGCCGGTTCAGTGACAACACAATGGTCCTCTCCGTGACTAACAACATACATGTATTGGAAGCCACCCTATCTACCTACCAACCTATCGAAGGACTTGTGAATCGGAGATGGTTGTAATGCTGTCCTTCATCCAATTCATAAATAAGTCAAAATACTCAAAGATCTTGATCCGCTGTTAGGATGGTATTTTCCTCATTCATATGTATTTCTTCGAGTATTAGCAGTTGGTAACAAGAAGAAAGGAATAACTTTTGGCTTGGATGTGTCAAAAGTTCCAATTGATGATCATACGTTGATCAGAGCAATCGGAAATGAAAAAAATTTACTTTGGCTGTCTTTTACGAAACAGAAGAAGTCTTCAATTATGGGAGCTCAGAAACCATTTGCGACAGTCTGCATAACGTCTGCTTGAATAAGGGTCAATAAAACACCGATTGATCGTTTCTTATTCAAAAAATCCCGATAAAAACGTCACCCAGTTGCAGGCTTATGGATAGGTAACCTCGTAGGAAATTCTGGGTAAGAATTTGCATCCCAAAGATCTAGACTTTGAAAAGTAATTTCACATCACATCATCTTGGAAAGCTGAAAAATTAGAGTGCTCCACTACAGAGCTGATCTTCTACATCGACGAAAGGCCTTTGGAACAGTCATTAACGTCTTCAGTCTCTAGAGTCAGATGTGTTTTGGAAATGATCTTTAGTTTAAATATTTTCGGCAATATCATTACCGTCAAATTCGTGTTGGTCAAGCTGGACACGCAAGAACTAAGGTATATATCGAGACACAGAAGCCAACTTGCAAAACAGGGGTAATCGGTATGGAAATAGCCTGTTGGCATCCGCTATGTGGATGACTCGGGATAACCAACAGCGACATTTACAGCCTTGTCTGAAATAATCATTCTTCCAGTCAGCAATTCTAAGGGCTACCAAACAAGTCGTCGCCCAATGATTCAAGGTCTGTTGATTACGCAACTCCTTTTTTGATCATGAATTCGTTTCATTGGCCCAACTGTCGACATCAGAATTGATTGATTCCTTTGCAGGAGCTGTACGATGGCTGTGATCGACGAGATTCATCATATTGGATCCAAAATTGCTTAGATAAGTTTTGACAAACAATCCTATACTCTTCACTACTTTTAAGCCATCAAAAATCCTAGACCTGAGATCAAACGAAGAAGAACTCTTGCTCTCTTTGGGCTAAGAAAACAATCGATTAGTAAAGTATGGTGCAGAAGCATTGATACTTTCAAAAGCGGAAGAGAGCGCCTAAGTTTGTTTCAAAATTATGGGCCCGTCTCCGTAGACGGTAGTGCCGGGGAAGATTCGACGACGAACTGTACGGAACATAGCATAGTAAAAAGACAACATGCATGGACAACAATTCTTCGGTCTGGAAAGTCTTCGAATCCACCCACGAGAGACGGCGCATTAATTGAAGACAGCAGCTCAGGTGGTGCACATATTTGGAAGGGGATCTCAACCAACTTGGCGTACAAAACTGGAGAAAGCTGTTTAGGGACCAATCTGGTCCACCACGGACTGTAGTGCCAACTTTAGATCGGAAGAAAGTTATAAGCCGCTTCAAAAAAGTTTCGTCTTTTTCACATTTGCTGAGCATGGTCACACTCATCGTTATACGAACCCTTATGAGTTCATGATGAACCCAAATACCGAACTTTCTTATATATCACAGCTTCTTAGGTGGTCATGAAAGCTTGAGTGAAGAGAGTTTCCTTGAAGGTGATTTATTTTTATTAAACTGCTACAATTAACAAAAGAAACAATCTAAAACAAAAAAATAACATTATTTTTTTTATTATTGTGGTGTCAAAAAAAGTGAACAGCTTGCTGCACATACTGTTTAATGCTCTGTTTATTTGGAAAAAATATTGATTCATTTACAGTAGTAAAAATGAAGGAAGATCTTCCCAGACCTTCTGCCAGACCTGTAGGCAGATGTTATTACACGGTGAGAAAAATATTGGACAACTTTAAACAATCCAAATACGAATCAGATCCACCAGTTTACAAAAATTCAGCAATAGTTGCAGTCAAGATTGCTGAAAGCATTACACAATCTTCTGTGGTCAACATTAGCGCGAGTACTATTCACCGGACCCTCCTACATGAGAGAGTCCCTCACAAAAGGACATATTTTTCAAAAAAAAAAAAACAAGTTAAATAAAAATGCAACCAAATGAGAATGAGAACAAATTTAAGATTCTCTCCTCAAGAAAACTGTCAAAAATACGGTGAACGAAAAATATTGAATATGAAGAACTAAATCTAAACTCCACAATTAAGCATGGGGGTGGTTCGGTGGTGGTCTGGGGGTATATGGCCTCTCCTGGAGTTGAAAACCTCGTTTTTATTGATTGTACGATGTTTAGTACTGCGGAACTGGCTTAAAGTTATTCTTGGGTCTTCCAAAAAGCCAACATAGTACATATCGAAATTTGACGTACGCCTCCGAAATCCCCAGACCTAAACCCTTTTTGAGCATTTGTGGGAGTATCTCGAAAAACAGATCTGAAGTCACTTTAGTCAATCTTAGTTGAAGCGTGGCAAAAAATCCCTGCCGAATTGACAAGGAAGCTAGTGGAGTCAAAACCAAGACGAAAAGATGCTGTTGTGAAGGAAAGGCGAAAGGAAACCCGAGGAGGATTGAAGTTTTTTGCCTTAATTGAAAAATTTGAACTTTTTGACGCCATAAGAATGAATTTATTTTTGATATTTTTTTTATTGTATTTTTAGAACTATATTTTATGCTTAATAAATTTGCCAATTTATTGAAAATAAACCGCCTTTAAAAATGCTAATGTTTTGACAAAATTCTACATTCTTTTTTAATATTCACAGTATTTTTGAAACAGACGTTTTTGAAGATCGTCTTCACAGTCACATCTTTACTCAGTCATCCTTTACGAAAATGCATACATTGGTCCTTTAACCTGTTGACAAATCTGCAAATCACGATTAACTTCACTCAACTTGAACTGACAGCTGGTAAAAGCTGCCCACTCATATCATCTTGTTAAAAAAAAAAAACATCTAATGTCTTTTCCGACAGCTCAACCTAATCTGTTTGATTTTTACATAAAATATTCATGCTGCATCTCGTCACAACCCATTCCAAATTTAATATCATTTAAAGGACAATCAACACATCGACTGATGTCGATCTTATGACGAAATTTCCTTAGACGTCTCAAGCTTAAAATAACCAATGACCTGGTTTCACAACAAACTTCCCGATAACAATCGATGTAATACCATTTCACAACTCTCCACCCGAAAACCCATTGAACCCTGAATCTTCAATCAATTATATGAGCCACTATATAATTACTTCAACGAGTTCCGCCCATCTTGGAAGTACTTAAGAAATTGATCCTAAAAGTCGAACCGCAGTAAAATGCAGAACCACTCCAAGCGAAGACGGGTTATCAGGGCAAGAGCTCTTTGTATCGACAATTCGACAGAGTTCTGCACCAACACCTCGCTCCATGGACTTCACTACCTTGTCGACAGGCAGCTCGGCATCTATGAGAAATCATTCTTTGGAGGATCCATCATTCTGGTCATGGTGGTCGCGATTTATTTCATATCGAATGTCTACGCCAAGTGGGAGAACACTCCAGTGATTGTCGGACTAAACGCTGTCCCGACATTCATCACCAAGTCGCCGTTTCCTGCGGTGACCATATGCAATCTGAGTCAGGGTATGAAGTCCTTGGCTAAGAACATAAAGAAGTAAGGGAGTAATTTTACAAAAAAAAAAATATATCAAGACTAATTTACAATTCTAGTGACACGGTTGAGTACGCCATGCTGCAGGTTCTCTGCAACCGTGAGGTACCCCACACATTCGCAACACGGATAAAGGATTGGTCCATTATGGAGCAGTTCATAGTAAATGTAAGGATTCCCGAAAACAAAAAATAAAAACAACAAAACTTTTTAACTGGCTTGATTTTGAACCTCGAAGATATCGCAGCCTTGTGACCAGATGATTCTGTCGTGCCGCTTTGGGTCGATTGAATACAATTGCACAGAGATTTTTCGTCCTGTAGTCACCGACGAGGGCCTCTGCTGTACATTCAATATGGTACATCCGGACTTTATGTTTCTGCAACGGTGAGTTTTTTCCCAACAAGGTGTGATATCGAAAATGGAAAGTGTTCTTTTCAGAATGAGGTCAGTTCATGAAACGTACTACTCTGATGGCTCTGAGCCTGTGAAATGGGATCCAGAGAAGGGCTATCCAAAAGTAATGCCCCGAAAATTCTATCCCCGAGTAGCCGCCGGAACTGGAGAGTCTTTAGGATTCACCCTGATCCTGGATGTAAACCAAGAAGAATATCAATGTTCATCTGCCAACGGACCTGGATTTAAGGTATCTACTCGTATACGAAATGATTCATTCCTTGATTAGAATCCTCATTTGCTTTAGATTTCTTTGCATAGTCCCACTGAGACTCCGCACCTCAAGGAAACGGGTCTTTTGCTGCAACCTGGGTATGAGACCAAAATGCGGATTACGGCGGTTAAATCGGAAGCTGGTAATGAGCTTCGCAGTGTCAAAAGGGAGTACCGTCAATGCATCTTCAATGCTGAATCCAATCTGGAGTACTACACGTTCTACACGAAGAGGAACTGTGAGATCGAGTGTGATGCCAAGTTGCTGGTGAAGAATTGCGATTGTGTCAGTTACTATCTGCCGAAACTCTATTCGAATGTGAGTACGTGTGGCATTAAGGACTTGGACTGTGTTGAACGAGTGACAAGTCGATCGCATTTACTCGAAATGGACGAGCTAGATTGCCACGATTTTTGCCAGCCAAGTTGTTTCGATTTGACCTTCTTGCCGGATTTTTTCATGTCGCCAATTTCGCATGATGGCTTTTCCATAAAACAAGAGATCATTCAAAATATGACCAATGAGTATGCTTCGAAAAATATTGCTGTGGCGCATATGTACTTCAAGGAGAACACCTTTCGCAGCAGTGTGAAGACCCAGTTCATCGGAATCACAGACTTTTTATGTGAGTACATTTTTACAGACTTTACAATTTAAGCTTTGAAGATTCTCTTGGAAATTTCCTTAAAGAAGGTTTATTTAAACCTTTTTTCGGTAATGGCCATAAACTAAAAATCGGTTTCGATGGTTAAAGAACCTATGGACCTAAATTGGGCCAGGTTAGGTTAGGTTGGGTCCGTGGAAAAGTTAGGCATGATGTTCCGGGTTCAAATTCGGTAAATGTTATGTAACATTTTTCACGGCACTCTCGTGATTCTCCAAAGAAAATATGACAAAAGATTTTCGGGCCACTCGGAGTCGTCATTTGTGCAAAAAAAAAAAATAGTTTGGGAAACAAGGCCAGTTGTCGTGTTTGGGAATTGTGACCTCTTTTGGGGCTGTTTGGTGACCATCCGTTGTTTGGGGGGGTTTTGTATACCCCTATATTGATTATGCAAAATGTGGGGGTAAATGATCGGGAAGGAAAAGGACACACGTACTGATGCGCTTTGGGTTTGAACTTTTTTTATTTATAATGAGAGAGATAGAGTTTTCAAAGCCGCGCTGAAAAAGAAACTAATCGGGATCAAACGTCATCAATATACAAAGCAGTATCAGACCAACATAAAAGAGTTTATCAAGAGACATACCAAGAAACAGGGTGACAGAACACGCATACCTGCAAATGCTGCAGCGGTTAATTAGACAATTAGGGAAGCGTATCTTGCCAGAAGAATGGAGGATTAGAAGTCTTCCGGTTCAAGGATTAGTTTGGCAATAGGAACAATATCCGGACGGGTGAGGTTTTCAAATAAGTGAAGAGAAACTTGTCATCGAAAGCGGGGAAAAGAAGATGTCTTTAAGTAGCTCTTTAACCGAATACTTAATAGACATCAGGTAAAAAGAGTAATACGGCAGAGAAAAAAATAATCCCACAATTACCCATAAAGTTTTCAAGGGTTTAACTTAGCTGTCAAGAAGCTCTTAAAACCAAGCAACTGGCAGCTCTTTCCAACGTCGGAATGCAGGGTCTTTAAATCAGTGAAGGGAACCTAGTCACCGAAGCACAGGGAAACGATATATTTAAGCAAGATTTCCAGCAGATTGTTGCTGAGCATCAGATTAAGAGATTGAAAGATCTAGCACCCATCTTATGACTAAGGAAGTGCATTGCAGGTTTCGAAGAAGTTAAATCAGCTAACCAAAGTAGACGAATTCTTACATAACTATCGCTCACTGCGTAATAAAGTCAATGCAAAAGTACGGTCTTCTAAACTTGCTTTTTACACCAGTAAGTTTGACCGATCGGTTACCGGGAAAACACTGTGGAAACAGCTCTGTTAAATCGGGGTTGGTAAGCTGAATCCGAAAATCGCAAATGACATTGATTGTGACAAGATCAACAGCAGAATTTGTCTACACACCTGGTAATTCACAGTCTCAAAACAATTTTTTGTAAATAAATTTAGAACGACAAGATGAAGATTGCTTCTGTTTTCAAAGAGTATGTGAAGAAGACGTTGTTCAAGCGATCTTATCTAACTTAACTTAAATCCAATTTTTGTTAAACTGTTACTTCTACATATACTCAAATATATTACGTACACATTTAATACAATCATTATGGCGTCAATTTTCCCCTCTGAATGGAAGAAAGCCAAAATTATCCCCATTCCAAAGAAAGGGAAAGGAAGGACAGTAGAGTATGGACCAATAGCCATTCTTCCATATCTGTCAAAAGTTTTTGAAAAAATAATCACTCCACAAATAGAGAACTTTATCTCTAGCAAAACCCTCTTAAGTACACACCAGTCTGGCTTTCGGTCAAAAGTTGTAAAACAGCCCTTATTTTTATTTCTGATGGGATTCGAAATGCGTTTGGTGGTAACTATTTCTAACGCTTCTAGATTTTTCGAAAGCTTTTGACTCAGTCAACCATTCGGTTCTCTGCAACAAACTTAGGAAGGATTTTAAATTCTTAACGCTTTCCGCTAAACTTATTTTTTCCTACTTGAATGGGAGGCAGCAACGCGTAGTAGCAGGCGACAAATTCTTTTAATTGATTAACGTAAACAGTGGAGTCCCACAATGATCTATTCTTGGGCCTTGTTTATTCTCGCTCTACGTTAACGTGCTGCACAAAATTGCTAGACACTGCAAAATCCACATGTATGCAGATGACGTCTAAGTTCTCCTGAGCAGCTCCCTCACTCAAGCTAATGAAACCATCAGCCTTATAAATGAAGATCTCACCAATATCTACCAATGGTCACTCAGGTCAATCTAAGGTGCTTGCTATTCACCGAAAAGTACAAGACCTCTTTGGGTTTCAGAGAGTTCGTTTAAATCATAGTCCCATAGAGTGGGTTGCATCCGCCAAAAACCTTGGTATGATCTTTAATAGTACACTTACTTGGGATACCCATTACAAAAATGTTGTCAGTAAGGTCTATGGTGGACTACGTTCTCAATTAAAACTAAGTTGCTACTGGTAATATCTTTTCTGTTACCAGTGCTGTTATACGGATGTGAAATATTTGCAATCCCGACTTTAAGAGTAGAAGAAAACTGAATGTAGTTTATAACAACATTGCGCGCTTTGTTTACAACTTAAAAAGACAAAACCATGTTTTATCTTTTTCAAAACGAATTTCTGGATGTTCGTTTGATAGTTTTCCTAAATATAGGTCACTGTGCCTCATGCATATTGTCAAACAGACGAGGCAGCCAGATTATCTGTACCAGAAGTTGCAATTCTTGCAATCACGAAGATCACTTATGCTAGTGGCAACCAAGGTATTCGTTTCATATTAAAGCAACCTTTTATTTATATTTGCTTTCCTTTTTGTATTTTTGATTTTTTTTTGCCTCTTCCATTATTGCCTTTTAAATATGATTACCATATTTTAAATTAATACAAGAACTACCTTGCTAAAAGTTGTTAACGTCTTACTAGTTAGATTTTATGTCGTGTAATAACTATGGAAGCATATACGTGCTTAATATCCTTTAAAAGATTTTGTCAAACGTCTGAAGTCTCTCTGCACCACACGAACAGTTTGGCTTCCGACCTGGCAGGTCGAAATTTATGGATTTCGATCTTCGATTTCAGTTCTTTTAACCGATGCGGGATCCCAAAAATACTAACGCAGCTTACCGCTGGAAAACACACATTTCAATGTGTTTCCATGCACCGGACATTGGTAAAAAGATGCGATGCGATAATTTCGCAAATGATGTTATCGCCAATGAAGGGGTAAATCCTTCGTACATGTCAAAGGAAGATCTCTAAGATATTTTCGGTTCACAAAGAAGTAAGAAATCTGTAGTGTACCCGCCTGTTTAAGAATCCAGCACGATGGAAGACAGCGGTGATCCACACATCCAATCCAATAAATCTCCTGTCGAAAAGTCTCCTTCCAAACATCAGTAAGGTATTTGAAAAGGTGATCAATTGAGGCCTGACCAGAGTTGGGTGTCAGAGCGTATCATACATGCCCCTTCCAAGCTGTTCCCGGATATCTCTTGTAACAAAGGCAAGAAACAATGCACTTGTGCATGCCTGATTGACTTCTAAACGGCCTTTGACGTCGTGTGGTTGCACGGGCTCTCTTGCAAGTTCAACAGTAGAAAGTTTATTGTAAAGAATAGAAGGATCTTTGGAATTAAAAACGGTCGGTAACATTGTGTAGTTCATTCGCCGATTGTGACGATGGCCCGTTGTGTGCTGATTTCCACTTCACTAAGTTGCCTGTAAGTGCAACTTTTTTTGTGAAGCACGCCTACTTGATAGTAAAGGTCTAGCCAGAATTGTCAGATGCTGGCGGATCCGTGGGATGGTGCGACCCTGGATGGCGGATCCGAGATAGAACGTTGGAGACAGCTTAGCTAGGATACTCCAGGTATGCTTGAGTTAGTTGTGGTTAAGCTTAAGTTTATATTTACATTTAAGGGAAGATTACGATAGTTTGTTAAGATTAGAAGAAGAAGCTAGGCTTAAGCTAGGATTAGAGAAGTTTTATTATAGTTTTTTTAAGTTTCAAGGTAGCTAGGGTAAGTCGGTCCCCGGTTCTTTTTCTTGGATTCCCATGCATCAGGAACAGAATACAATTTTTACGCTTTCGTACTATCTCTTTCACCTGAAGGATGAGAAGGACTACCCCATCGTTGTCCTCCCAACCAATATCTTAGATGCCACCGTGGCCTATCAAAGCTCACAAAAACTGGCGGCCTTTTTTTTGAAGTCAGTCAACATTCAATAGACTTGTTGGGATATTATTGTCAAGGTAGTCATCAAAGTCAAGGTCTTCTCTTGCAACTGCGACTGAGATCCAAGAAACTTATCGAGTGCTGCGATAAATTTTTTCCATTTTACCAGGAGCCTGGAGAAAAACCTGCGCAACAAGGCTGCTCAAGCTTCTGAGATGCTTCTCAACATAAACATGATTCCGAAGTCAACGCAATCACCTCATGAAAAGCCAGACCAATATCCTTGATTGTTCGGAGAGTTGCTAGCTATCCGACTCTTCCATCGTCTTCCGCTCTTTGTTGCAGAATATACCTCGAACCCACAGGATTGGAAAATGATGCGAGGATTGGACATCTGTTTTTGAAATATTCTGGAACAGAAAGCAAAGGCGGCCTTTGAACACCAGAAGAAGAGATAAAAAGTAAAATTTGGAAATAAACTGTTAATGTATGTTTATTGAGAAGGCGGTAACCTTCTTGTATGGAAACGTTGGGCTCACAACGGGCAGCCACTGGCGAGTCAAAGTTTTTTAAGATCTCTTGGGGTGTAGCTTGATCAGTTCATATTTAAAAAAAAACATGTGGATGCTGCTCTGGTCAGAGTCAAAGCGGCCTATGCCATGACGAAGAGGGAATGTTTCACAGCAGCCAAATCGAAAGCAGGGTAAAGGTTGATTCCTGCCTAGTGAGTGACGATGCCTAAGGGCTTGTCTTCATTCAAAAAGTCCTACCCTAGAGGTCCTGTACAACGGGGCCTAAATAATTCAGACACACATTGCAAGCAATGACCTCGGGCAATAAGCTGATCCGCAAATCAATCCAGCTGCCGGGACAAACACACAAGCCAAGAACATGTTGTCTATAAACAAAGACACATCCACCCACCCTCTAGGGTCACTTTTGACAGCGTTCGGTCTAGACCACTGGAGGCAGCGTATCCCGAATGGTTTTTCTTGCCATCAACAAATTGACCTTCGCGAAGCCCACTTGGTCAATAATCAAATCAATAAGGAGAGTCTCAATGTTCGCATAACCATTTACACTTAATTGAATTGAAAAAAAAAGAAGATTATCATCAACATGCAGATAGCTATCGCATAGGAATGTTGTAATTAAAAGAGCACGTCATGAATTGGACACGTTTAACCGAAGAAACAATTTGTTTGCATACAGAAATGGTGTTGCACACCACACATATCGCCGCTACGTCTCCCGACGCAAACACTTAGTATTCGAAGAACAATATCGATTGAAAAAAAAAACGTTGATGATTCTATCGATGAATCAATGACATGAATTGAACAATTAGAAGGGAAGTGATTAACCCATTTTGAGAGAACCTTTGGACAAGTATTACATTCAAACGTGTTAGAACGCTAGCTCTGACACTCGCGTAGCTGAAGCCTCTTTTCTGTCCAGTTTAGGCGCCGGCCGTTTGGACTCCATATATGAGTATGAGAAAAAACTTGTTGTTGCTTTTGCAAAAACTGCAGGACGGAAACGCTGTCAAGTATGGTTTAAAAATGTGCGAAACTGCCATTCACCAATTGACAAGTTAAATGCGTGCGGAATGAATACGAAGTACTAAAATATTTATGCCCCATGAGGCAGGAAAGCATAGAGCCATAGAAAGACCTCATTACAACGAGTTAGGTAGCGAAAATCAGAACAGCGATTGTGATGTTCAGATAAAGAGACATTCAACAAGAGGTGTCTTTTGTAAATCAATGGGAAAATTCAGCATTTTAAATCAAAAAAAAAAAAAAATAAGTAGCTTCTCATATAATTGCGACTTTTATTTTGTGTGCTCTTACCAGAGCTTCTTTTTTGTTAATCCCCTAGTTTAAAAAGGAAAACCTTTTTACCGATTTACCACTGAACGAACATCTTAACACTTCAGCAGGGCTTTTCACATGGATCAGATCATATTTGGAAAATTGGCAAAACATAGCCTTCCTTAGGTCAGAGATAGAAAACAAATGGTAAAAATGAGTGAATATCTTGATTTCCATAATGTTGTACCGCAAGGCTACTTTCTTGGACCTACATTGATTATTTATTTGAAGTGTCTTTAAAGGGTTAGAAAAATGGCTTTGCAGATGATATTGCATGTGTGTATTCTCATTCTTCAATAGTGTTCTTTATTGACAACATTTATTTTGATCTTGAAACTCTAAAACACTGGTTTTCGACAACGGACAAGTTTTTTAATCGTGACTGTGAAAAAAAAATGTATAAGTGCAGAGTCCTGTGGATCGTTTAAAAATATTTATGTATTAAATTTTGATTTGCCTTTCTCGACAGAATGCTTAAAGATCGCTAAAGTTCAACAATCTTAATACCTCGGCCTTACCTGTGCTCCTTTACAATTATTTATTAGAGGTCTAATGCATTAACAATTCGTTGAATAATGCACATTATCCGGCGCACTGGAAAACAGCTATAGTACAGCCTATTCCCAAACGGGGCAAAGATAACTCCAATCCGGCAAATCTGCGGTCAATTAGTCTTCTTCCGACAATAAGCAAAGTTTTTGAAAAAGATGTTAATAGAGCCCTGACTAAGTGGGTAGAGGACAAAAATATAATTCCAGATAATCAATTCGGTTTTAGAGCGGGGCAATCATGCCGCGTCTAAACTGGTTTCATATGTCCAAAGGTACAAAGCTAAGAAACAATGCACGGGTGCCTGTCTGGTTGACTTGGAGAAGACCTTCGATACCGTGTGGTTGGAAGCGCTCTTTTACAAGTTGAACAGGCTTGGCATAAGCAAACCACTGCTTTACATGCTTTATAACATGCTTGCAAATAGACGGTTCGTTGTGAAGAATGGCAATGTTACTTCTATTTGTATTTTCGAATTATTAAGAGGTCTACAACAAGGTGCGGTTAATTCCCCGATTCTTTTCAGCATTTTCACGATTGATCTTACAGGTTCTCTTCACCACGCCGTAGCGTACGCAGACGATCTGATTGCGTACAGATCTGGACCAAAGATTGAGGACATCAGATTGAACTTGCAATGTGACTTTGATAAAATTCAGCGTTATTGTGACGACTGGAAGTTAAAGATTAACTATCATAAATCGGAGACTATTCTTTTCAGGACTCCACTGTCAAGGGCCTCTTGGGATACAAGAAAGTATTGGCGAAAATTCTTGATCGTAGGACAATACGGGCAACCATTAGCAAATCGAAGTGTAGTCAGATACCTAGGGCTCTGGCTTGATCAATATCTATATTTTAACAAACATATAGATGCTGCTCTAGCCAGAGCCAAAGCGACTTTTGCCATGACGAAGAGACTGTTCTATAGCAGCCAACTTGATGCCAGGGTGAAAGTTATCTGCTACACGGCTCTTGTCAGGCCAATGATTACTTATGGGTGTCCCGTATGGTTCAACGTGACGGCAAATTCGATGGAAAAGATTCGGGTTTTTGAAAGGCAATGTCTCAGGGCTTGTCTTCGCTTATATAGAACTCCAGAGTCCCAATACAAAAAATTCTATCGCAATGAGGTCCTTTACAATGGGGCCAACCTGATCAGAGTGGATAATTTCCTTATTAAGCTTATCCGAAGGCACATTGCAAAGTCAATGAATTCGATCAACAACCAGATCTTTGGGGCTTTCTACCCCAACTATTTGTACCACGAAAGTGTGCGCCTTAATGGGTTTATCCCTCCAGAGGCGTTCCTCTACCTCGATTCGAAAGGTCTGATCTAGAGCAGTCTGGCGGTGCCACTAATCTTCCACTTTGCCCGTTCAAGTGTAGACAGGCGACTTGCCTACAGTACAATCATCGCACGTGGTTCCGAAGAATTTCTTCGTTTCAGCAGAGCGGTGTCAACCCGTGATATGACAGATGTTCAAAAACAAAAGCAACAATTTTGGTGGCTTTCAGAAGATTTATGAGGAATTCTCTCGTCGACTACCTTCAAAGTAAAGTTTCCTTCCGGCATAAGGTTTATCTCGTTTTGTTCGCAAATCGCCTTGGCCGGCTTGCATAGATTTAATGTGTATTAGTTATAGGTAGGGTTAGTGAAAATATATATAATAATAGTATGTATATATTTGAGTATATATATATTTATTTTATATATATTTTCGTACATTTTAAGGCAGATTTAAGTATTTTAAGTTATTTTAAATTAGTTTTAAGCTTAATTATAAAAAAACGTCCAGATACTAAGTTTTTAAAATAAACATCATTTTTCTTAGTAAATAATTGTTAATAATAGATATAAAAATAAATAGTTAGTTTAAGTCGAAAGACATAATTTAAGTACTAGGTTTAGCTTAGAGCGTCCGCACAGGGCCAGTAAGTTTATTAAGTGAAGTTAAATTACGTAAGCTAGTTTAAGCGTTTTTGTCTAGATAATAAGTTATTCAAATAAGTTAATAAAAAATGCATTAAAAAGTAAAAAGTAAGGTCTAATGCATCATATCAAAAAACAATTGCTCTAAAAAATTATAGGAAACTGTCTATTATGGTCAAGTCCAGTCCAAGACTCAATATGGATTAGTTGGTTGTTGTGCCAATTATAAATTTAATATTCAACCCTTATGGTGACTCATAAGGAATTAAAATCGTCGAGAGCATTCCTGTATTCTGACATGCTTCTTTTATTGCATCTTAACTTTTACTTGTGTGTGAGTGTATATAGTGGTTTTTTTTTTGTTAATAATTACATAAGTTTTTAATGTTTTCTTACAACCATCGTGTTGCATTAAGAAAGTTAATTAGTTGTTTTATGGTCTTATATGGATATTTCATCAAGGGACTCGATAAAGGGGTTGCCTAGTGTTCGCTGTCTGACGTTAGTGTCTCCTTTTCTGAAGTTGAGTACGATTGTGTGGTCTCCTATCGGGCAGTGCCCTGTGATGACCGCTATTATTCTCGCGATGTCAGTGCGGGTCTGACTTAGAAGATCCCCATTCCGTGTTAAATTATTTAACGACCATGTTTTCCTGGATTTTGTGCAAGTGTATATCTTAACTTTAACTTTAACAATCTGTTAAATCAAGCATCTACATGAAATGAACTACGAAGTAATTTAGGGGGTATTCTAGTCAAGAGGCATGCATTTCATGTAATTTTTGAAATGTCATGAAAATAAGACAATTAATATTTTTAGTATCCATTTATTTATTAGTTTTTTGTTATCATGACAAGAATACAGAAAAAAATTTTTTTCATAAATTAGCAGTTGATGAAGTGGGGGTCTCAAAAAATTAGCACTTTACCATACCCTCGATTTCAACCCTCCTAGCAATCTGAAACCAAAAAAAAAAAAAAGATTATTGATCTAGAATAATGTCGCAATGTCTGGAACTACGGAAAGAAAGTTGGAAAGATTTTTTTTACATAAAATGGCGACTGCTTGAAAAAAAAAACAATTTTTGTACCACTTTTTTGACTATTTCGAATTAAAAAAAAAAGTAATTGAAATTTGGTGATGGGTTCCAGACATAAACAAGTCTATAAAAAAGACTCTCTAAAAATTTCAGGTAAATCGGTCTAGTAGAACCTGAGAAATTGTGGGTATTATTTTGAATACATCGGACCTTCCTCGACTTCGAAAAAATATTTTCCGCGTTTCTCTCAGTTCTGGCCTCCTTTGATGCACTCGTAAAACTGGCCGAGTCAGCAAAATACAGATATCTCCGAAAATAATATGATGATGAAAATTTAAAAAAAATCGATTTTTTTTTAAATATCTAGACTAGAATACCTCATTAAAGAAAGTATGCTGTTATTCCACTGTCTTCTGAATTAATAATAATTATAAAAATTCTAGAAAGCTCAAAGCTTAACAAATAAATCAAATAAAGCGCATATACCTTAACCCTTTCAATACGGATTATTTTTTTACAGCTTAAAACTTTTCTTTGATGTGCTTTGGTTGATTATGGTCCAAATTCTGTATCTTATTGCAGATTTCGAAAAATTATATCTAAGGAGTTGTCCTGGGACAACTGTGTCCCATCAGTTTGGCATTATAATCGTGTTAATATGGAAACTCTATTGATTTAAATGATCATGAATTTGAACATATTTTTCAACTCCTGACAACGTTTTTGACCGCTTTGAAAGCTGCCAGCTTGTGCTACGACGTTCATTTTTTGCTCCCTCTTGCCCATATGCGAGAAGCTGCTCCGTCAATAGAACGAAAAAAAAAAACTAACGGTATCTGCATATGCCTTGTTTCTTGAATAGAATCCAAAAATCAAGAAAACCTTTTAAGAATACTCTTCAATTAATTTCCAGATGAATCTTGATTTGGAAGATCCGATCCACCCATAAATTTGTTGTAAAATGCAAGGGCGTCAGGACACGGAACTTCCATAGCCGCTCTTCATTAACTCCTTCTTTGTACGGATCCTTCGGTGTTAGTATGACAATTCCTGATCATTAACCCTTCTTTGGTGTCTTGATGTTGTTGATTTTCAAAAAAAAAAGAATATTCTAAGCCTTTATTTTTTTTGAATTCGTTATTTGAAAAAGTTACTCCTGGTCCTCAAATAAATAATTTATTTTTGGTCGGATAAAGCTGACTTGAATGTTCCATTGGACAAATTTGTGCCTTAAGCTTCCCCAAACTCCGAAGAAGAACGAACAACTATTTTCGACGGCAGGTGTTTAGTCAGCCATCATTTTTTTGTGAATTTGAGGTGATAAAAGCACTCGCCTAAACCATGTGTTTTGAAATCGCACCATAGTGCACACACTTTCGAGAGGACACAGAATTCTTGCGTTCGAAAAACTCTGGACGAAAATTAAACAAAATGATAGAAAAGAGAAAGGGACGTTAAAAATCTTTTCAACAAATTATGGTTCGGAACTGAATATAAAAAATTCCCATGCGAATAAAACGATAGAAGTGCTGCAAGCTTTTCGTCAAAAAACAAAGGCCCATCCATGGAAAATTTGGTCGATAAGTCTCCTGATGAACGTAAACAAGGTATTTGGAAAGGTGACCACTTTAGCTAAAGCAAGAACCGATGGATGAATGCTCGTCTGGTTGACCTCAAGAAGACCTCTGACACCATATACAGGGTGTCCCGTAATTAGTCAAGGCAAATTAAGGCCGTCTATTCTAAGAGAAAAGTTTTTCTTCAGTCAAGGTCTATCTTTAATGTAGACATCACTTATCGATGATTTATGAGAACGCTTACTTTGGTATACCTTGACCCATTTTAACTGAAACTTCGTTAAGGACTCATTCGGCCTCTGGTCACATGGTTCAATGCTGAAACAAGTTTTCTGGCAAAAATTCGCATTAAAGAAAGATAGTGTCTTAGGCTTGTCTCAAGTAATGTCAAACTATAGGTTACAAATTTCTTAAGAAATCGTATACCGAGTGGCCCAAAAAATATTTTTATCATTTCTTCAAATTTAAATCAAATACATATTTTCAATTTTAGGGCTTCGTGCCGAAAGGGTATCATCAGAATCTCCCTTACTAACATTTCTCTGTCCATCTTACATAGGACTGTATCTTCTTGAATTAAATAAAGGGGGTCACAAAACAAAAAGCGAGCTTTTTAAAATCGAAACTCAATTTTACGGCAAGAAGTAGGCTATGGGAAATTAAAAATTAAAAAATTGGTATCGCACACGTAAGTGCGATTCTGCCTGCTAACACTAGGAAGTAGGTCTTGGGAAATCTATAATTAAAAAAATATTTAGCATCGCGTATTGTTCGGTGGTACGGAACCCTTCGTTTTCGTGTCCAACTCGCACTTGCCGCTGTTTTTTTTTAATGTTTATCTGAACATTTATTTTTTTCATGTGATATCTGATGAGGATATTCGCTCTGAGAGCTTCAAAAAATCAAAAAGAAATAAGTCTGGAGCGGCCAAAAAGGGATGATCTTGAAGTGCAGTTCAAATTGCCAAAATGTCTATTGTCGCGTGGGCTGTTTGTGCGTAATCGAGGCTGATTTGTTATATCACTTTCGCTCAGCGGTCACAATGGTGTATCAATTAAATAGAGGCTCGATGACACCTCCGCACCACCGTGTCGTGTTGAGAGGATATAGAGAATATGACATTGAAAGTCCTGCTTTATGGAGTCGAATGCTGGACGAGCTGTTGGGCGAGCATATATTGGGATTCGGATATTTGGTCAGATATTTGGTCCTATCTGCAAGGAGAGCGAATGGAGGAGAAGGCATAACCATGAACTTCGAGCTTTACAAGGATGTCGATATAGTCCAGAAGGTTCAAGAAGAACGAAAGCTTGGTCTTACCAAGCGGAAGCAGCTATGTCTAAGGCTCTGAGCACAGACAACTAGATAATATTTGTCTGTGTTCTAAGCCTTCCCTTCCAGTATGTAATGGATTTTCATGAACGACACGTGGATTCTCAGTGCCTTGGATGAGGCGCAAATTTTTGAATGGAAAAGAGCCTCGGTGCTCATGATGAATTTCGACCGTAGATCATCGTCTTCTTTCTTTCTTTCTTCACTTTGTCAGTGAACAACTTCAACTCTTTCACAACAGTGTGCTGCAAAGGCAAACGTTTATCTTGACATCTTCAGTAGTGATCGTTTCGATGAGGACATCTTCAGCGACATCGGCAACGAGCAATGCGAATCCTTCCGGCGTTCTTCCAATTTCTTCTGTAAAAGCGGCATCTTACTTTTTACCGCCTTGCACAGAGGGGCCAATTGAGTACTTAGATCTAGTTCTAACGAGATTATGCTTCTAGAAGTTTATACACAAAAAAAATTGTTCTAAGTTTTGTGTTAATCGAAGAATTGAATGATTCTTGGAATGGAAGAGGAACAGCTTTGAAGAGGAAGGCTTAGTTTTGAATATGTTCAAATCCCGTTTAACGATCCTTATTCTTAATCTTTACTTACAATTTGACTTAATTTCACAGCCAACACCGGCGGTCTTATGGGCCTCTTCATGGGCTTCAGTTTCATCTCTCTAGCCGAGTTGATTTACTTCGGTCTCCTACGGCCTCTGCGTAGTACCATCTGTCAAAGTCACAGCAAAGAAAAACAGGTCAGTACATATATGCACACATCATGTCACGAAAGCCATTATCATCGATTAACCATTTCCTTGCAGAGCAACACCAAAGCACGCCCCGGGCAAACAAGGCTGCCGCTCGATTACACTTTAAACAAAAGATTCTACAATTACAGATCGCGATTAGTTCGTCCACCAGCGTCCATACCAATTATTCATGGCAATCAATTCCAGCACATTGGCACCAACTCAAAGTTCCCAATACAGGATGCAGAACAACAACCCATGGAAGCACCTCCTTTTCCATATAACCACTGAAAACACTGTGTCACTGTCACTGTCACTGTTTTGTGTATTCTTTTTCAATAAAGTAATGGTCTCGAGCAAAATGCATATTTATCCTGTTTGAACTGATTGCTCTTGTGTCAACAAAGCCGTGCCATGTACGAGTAGTATGTCCTGGCTTGTATCCTTTGTGTGACTCATTGTGACATTCGTTGCAAAACCATTGGCGTAATGTATTTAAGGTCGTGTTGCCGAGTAAATGTTGTTAGTTGAGCAGAGTTTTAAAATGAAGAGTCAAAATGAGGAGGAGGTCCTTAAGGAGGTTGACGAGGCGACCTTTTACAAAGGACTGAAGAAAAATATTCGAGATTTTCTAGACAGCTCGTCTTTGCATGGATTAAAGTACATAGCAGATGACAAGATAACAATTTTTGAAAGGTTCTAAAGGGTTAAGGAGGTAAGTTTTTTTCAATAAACTGATCAACATTTACTTGCAGATCCTTTTTCGGACTATCTTTCGTTTTTGTGATCCTTTGCTCGGCATTTTTCATTTCGAATGTGTACACGAAATGGAAAGCGAACCCCATCATAATAACCACCAGTCCAGAGCCAACCTACTCAATGAGTATCCCCTTTCCTGCGGTAACGATTTGCAGCTTGAATCAAGCTTTAAGGAGTCGCGTTTCCGAAATTGACAAGTACGTCTTATAAGTAATTTACAAAAATATATCTAATGGTTAAATAGGTCCAGCTTGAACTACACATTGCTGATGAGCCTATGTGCTAAGGGCAATGAGGTCGATCAGTTTATAGGACAGTCGACTTGGCGGAACTTTAAGACTCTTCTTCTAAGGGTGCGAATCCAAGATTCGAATGGTTCCCTTTTATTAAGTTTATTTTTTAGGTCTCCCAACCATGCAGTGCGATGCTTGCCTACTGTCGATTTGGTTCAAACCCTGAAAGCTGTGCTAAAATTTTCAATCCCGTTCTGACAGACGACGGACTTTGTTGCACCTTTAACGCAATTGATCCTAGTTTTTTGTTGAGAAACTACACGTAAGATTATCACTGCGTTAAGTGCGTATCCGATTTCTATTGAGTCTCGCTTCAGGGAGGACGAACGGTTCAGTGCCGATTCAGTGGAAGACTACGTTCCAATCGATTGGACGCCTGAAATGGGTTTCGGGCATAATCTTCCTCCGAAGTTTTATCCACGCACCTCGGCAGGAACTGGCAGTCAAATGGGCCTTACAGTCATACTCAACACTTCGTCCTCGGAATACTTTTGCAGCACATCCAAGAGCATCGGATTCAAGGTATTCTTGGAATATTTAACGAAACTTTTCTTACCATCACTATTTTGAATATTTTTTAGGTACTCGTTCACAATCCTGCTGAGCAGCCGAAGATTGGAAGCTTTGGTTTCCTAGTATCCTCTGGTCGTGAAAATCGCGTTTCTATCGATCCTCAATACCAGACTGCGGTGCCCAATATTCGGGCCATCAGTAAAACCATCAGACAGTGCCTGTTCTCTGATGAGGGCAATCTTACATTCTACCGCACCTACTCTCGCAAAAACTGTGAGCTGGAGTGTGAAGCGCGAGTCCTCTCGGAAAATTGTGACTGCATTCTTTACTACCTGCCACGGATAGATCCTGACACGAAAATTTGTGGCCCCAAGGATAACCATTGCACAAAGCTGATTCAGAGTAATATACGATCCTCGTCCGGAAACTACTCGTGTGACACATGCCTGCCGGCTTGCTTTGAGCTGAGCTACAATCCCACGGTAACTGCAACCAAAATGGTGGACGGCGACTTCTTAACTAACGACGAGTATCCAAAGGAGCTGTTTGTCGACGTAGAAGACGTCACAATCGTTCATTTCTACTTCTTGACGAATGTCTTTCGAAGCACCACGAAGGGTGAAATGTTTGGTTTCACTGAGTTTTTGTGTAAGTCTTGGAACAATGCGAACGTATTGGGATTGGTTTATTTTGGTTTCGTCCTTGAAGCTAACACTGGAGGACTGTTGGGACTCTTTATGGGGTTTAGTGTGTTTTCTGTTATTGAGATTTTATACTTTGTTGTCCTGCGGCCGAATTGTGACCACACCATAAGGAAGCATCAAAAACGAAGAGCTGAACGAAGGGTATGAAAAAGAAAATGTTTAAATTGATTGTGAAGGTTCGCAAATGTTTTTTTTTTATTTAAGATGGAAAGCAAAAATGTTTGGATGACACCGATTAAGAGGAGAAAGTCCATAAGGGAGGACAACTTTACGAAGAAATGGTCTAAGGATGAGCAATTTAAGTGGAACTTACGTCGAGCTTTTAACAAGGGTCGCAGTGAAGACGTGTTTCCTTATGTACACTAAGAGTGATTTCACCTTTCTTATGCAGTCAATAAATGAGTGTGAACTTCTAAGCTTCTTGAAATCCTTAGCAGTTGAAGTAATATTTTTTTGGAAGTCCTTGAAGGTCTCCGCGAAGGAATCTTTAATGAAGATGTGTTCTATCTAGCTCTTCACAAAGGTTCCCATCAGGAAGTTCCTGTAATCGGTTCGATTTTCGGAATTCAAAATTTTACATATCTCCACGTTCCGAGGTCCCAGTATATGGATTCTATTGTTTTCAGAAAGATGTCTGTATGTGTGTGTGTACGTATGTACGTACGTCGTTTGCGCGGAATTAGTTTCGTTCTTAGCATGTGTAAATAATGAGTCCCTGAAAAGCTTTTGCTTAAATTTTATGACGAAAAAACTGTCAAAAAAAAGGGAAACTTCTTTCACTTCTTGAATTGAAATGAACTTATTTTTTTAATGAAAAATTGTTCAAAGTCAATTAAATTAATACAGTCAAACCAGTCCCTAACCCGAATCACCACTATCCAAGGTAAAAGTTCGACTTACAGAAATTATATTTTTGTTGGTAGCTAAATGAAACTGCAATTGATTATACTTGTACATTCAGTATATTTTTTTTTCAAATACGAAAACAGAGTATTAAAGAAATCAGAAGTTAGTGACTGAAAATTTCCCTTTTTCTTCTTATTTTCAACAAAAAGAGATTCAAATTTGTTCAAAGCCTTATAGTGGTCATCAGTGGTAGTGTCACTCGTTTGTAAATATACATTCAACATTTTGAAGGCGTTTTCTACATCGTTCTTGGAAGGATGATGAATAATTCCTTCCACCGAACCCTCTTCATCACTTTCGGTTCAACTATTTCAGAGCTATAATACTCAATAATGTCGTTATCTGTCGGAAACTGTGATGTGGAAACCTCACTGTCCACATCAATATAATCCTGAAGGGTAGCATTGGATGTAATTTTATTTACTCTTAACCATGTTTCGTAATCATCTTCCATCAAGTTTCGCTATTTAAGAAAATTAATGGAATGTCGTCCTCTTCGTCTCAGGTGGAACATTGACCGAATCCGACTTTTTTAAAACAGTTCGCAATCGTTTGATTTTTGACGTCAATATCCCAAGCTTTAGTTACATGAGTAATGCAATCCATAAGTGAAATGTCCTTTTTTTGGTTTGCCTCTATACGTTCCAGAGTTTCTTTAACGATTCTTCTGCGATAGTTGCACTTTAAATTTTGAATTACTCCCTGACAAAGCGGTTACAATTTGGAAGTCATATTCAGTGGGAAAAATGCCAACTCAATACACTTCAGTTTGACTTGTAACGCTTTTGGATGTGCCGGAAAATTGTCAACAAACAATAAGTTTTTTCGCCCCGCGCGTAAAAACAACTTATTTAACTTTAGAAGACATTCTTCAAAAAAGTTGTCCAGTCATCCACGCCTTGGAGTTTGCTTTATATTCGATGGGTAACCACTTAACGCCACGAAAGCATCGAGGTTTATTACTTTTTCCAATCAAAAGAATTTTTAGTTTCTCTGAACCATCTATATTACCTGCCAACATTAATGTTACCCGTTGTTTGAAATTTTTGCCTCCGTGGCACTGCTCGTTCTTGAAAGTCATTGTTTTGTCTGGCAGGCATTTAAAAAATAATCCCGTTTTCATCAGCGTTAAAAATATCCCGGTCATTATGCTTTTCGATTAGGAACGGCAAAACGTCAGTTTTGGCTCACACCATGCCTTAAATAAAACGCATCAAAGATTTTGTCTTTAAAAATTTCGCTAGTTAGAAGTTTTGCTGAAAACCTCTGCTTCCATTTATCAACCCAACCTGTGCTTGCCTTAAAATTATCATCGCCAAATCGCTTCGCATACTCCATCGCTTTATCCTTCAATATTCCTCCAGATATGGGCATGTTTCGGTTTCTAGCTGCTGTAAACCAATCCAGGACAGCCTTGTCGACATTTTGAAACGTGATTAATGATTCTTTATTTTTTAAGATTGTGAAAACCGTACTCGCTGGGATACCAAATTTCTAAGCTGCATCTTTTAGTTCACAAACAAAATAACCAAGCATAATCGGGGGTTTTCCCTAAAAATTCGAGTTACAGAAGTTCGAGTTATGGAAGTTTGACTGTAGTTGTTGACTACCTTCTCAGATACTAAAAAATGCGCAAATATATACACTGCCGTTCATACGTTTCCGGACAAATTCATATAATTTTTTTTATTGACTAAATTAAGTAAGTTATGAACTTTTTTTTTTTGTTTTTTGAAAATGCACTTGCTCAATGGATTGGTTGGACAGACCCTGTTCGATGTTCCAGCGAGTGTATTGATTTTGTTATGTTGCTGTCGTTTATAAGTTTTACCGCACGCTTTTGGATTCTACTCGGTTAGCTAGACTCCATTTGATTATGATGTCAATATCAGAATTTAATGAGGTAAACATACGTTGCCGTTCCATGTCTACGTCCGAAGAGCAGGGGCGTGAGTCATTAAACGCTTATGTGAAACTGAGGGTACTTTCATCTGCGAAGGAATTTATTGGATTAGATGTGATAAACAAGAGTTCATTAATGAAAATTAAAAAGAGAGTCGGAGACAAAACTGAACCTTCGGGAACACCAGCATTTATATGGTGAATGTCAGACTTGAAACCGTCCAATACAACTTATATTGTAGGATTCGAAGGGTAGTGTCTAATCCATCGAAGAACAGACTCACCGATCCCATGTGCACGCATTTTGGACAAAAGAGCTGGATGCCAATCTCTGTCAAATGTCTTTAAAATATCAAATGCAACTATCTTAGATTAGACGAAATTATGTAAAGATTGGTTCCACTTTTCAGTGAGACAAGTCATCAAATCACCGGTGGACCTGTTGCTAGGAAAACCATACTGCCGGTCATTAAGAAGTTTTCGCGATTCAAGATATTTCATAAGCCGACGATTTATCAGCGTTTCCATGACCTTAGAAAGGAGGGACGTAAATGCTATGGTCTGTAATTAGAGGGAGAAGAGGAATCGCCTTTTTTAGGGACAGGCTGGACAAATACAGTTTCCCATCTGCTCGGAAAGACACCTGAGGAGGCGTAAAGATGAAAAAGCTTACGCAGTGGTTTTTCCAGCGTGGAAGAACACCTCTTCAGAACTCTAGGGGAAATCTGCACCAGCGGATTTGTGTATGTCTTTCAGTACTCTTGCGACTGTGCGAGTGCGAAAATATATTTGTCCCATAGAATGTTCAACGCCTTCGAGCACTAAGATGAGGCAATTGATTTCGTAGAAAAAGCATTTAGAAAAAGCTAAAACAATGGATTAAATTGCATTACTCATATATTAAAAAGCGTTGCAAGGAAGATTATAACATCGGCAGATTTAGTTTGGCCAAAGAAACCTGCACTAAATGTGATCCTCTTGAAGTCATCTAAAAAGATTCTATGTTGAACAGCTCTCAGCTCGGAAGACGAGGTGGTGGAAATCTATGTAGTCTTGAACCCTCTCTAAGAGGACATAAAGATAATCACGCTTTTATATTCAGAGCAATGGTATATATTTCGAAAATTCATTGGACGAGGAGTTGCCATAAGCGGTCTTTCAAAATGTATACTTCGAAATAACAATTCTGAACACAAAAAAAGGTAAGCCCGGTCCCAAATTTCCCTCATTTCAAAACGATTTCTTGCGAGAATAGCACTAGTAATAGTTATTATTTTTAATTGATGTTTTGAGTGATAACTCAGCACGAGTTTTAATAAAATTTTTGAGAAACGTAAAGTTTGCGAAGAAATTCAACCGAATCAGACAAATTTGAATTCCAAAAACAATTCAATTTCAGTTTTGAATGGCGACCGAGCTTTTGATCATGCTTGAAATTTAGTTTGTGTCACCATGTAACTGGTACTCAAACTTTTAAAATATGAATCCCTATAAACAAAGATTTGATAATAACACTTTATTGGTGAAGTTGAAAAACAACTGCCAACAGCGAATACAAATTCAACTTCCAATGTTAAAGTTGTTGTAATGAAATTGAGATTTTCGTAACTCTAAATTTGAAACATCTTTTCCTCAAGAACACTCTTAGAGGATTGATCTTATGCTTTCTTTGAGTCGTGTTATGCAAGCCATGGACGGCTAGCCAGCTCGTGCTTTCTCTTAAATGCTTTTGCAAGCCATAGTGATTTCTTACAGCCAATATGCAACTTTAAATCTCGTGCACAACATTTTCAAGCTAAGTCAACGATCACAGCGTCTAGGGAGGAGCATGAGAAGCACGCGATCGAGGATATTTAAAGATTTAGAAACAGGAATAGGGGTCGAAAATTCTACCAACCGATTAAGCGATTAAGCGATTATTTTAGAGTTACAGACCGAAAAGAAGCCTGCAAAATTTCGCAATATCTACCGCGCCTGCTGAAAACTGTTACGTCCATTGCGTTCTGTCTTGTCAGTGTAACTTTAGAACCCGTAGTGTTCTCCGTTTGAATTGAGGAAGGTTTTACCGGACGTGATGAACTGATATCTGAAATTTTCGACGTAAAGTCTGCAACTCTCTCTGGCGATTTCTTTCCTTGAGGAGCCAAGCCGAGCCGGCAGACGTGGTCTCTGCCGACATTTGTGCGATCTTGGCCTCCTAGCAATAAAAAAAAAGAATTCACTTCAAATATTAACTTTTATTACTTAACTGCGGTTACTGTACAAAAATCTTTTACAACAAATTAGGTCCACTAAAAGCTTCCCTTCCTGATGACGATTGGCCTTAATTACTATTAAACTGGAATAAGTCTAAGGAGAGATCTAAAATTGGAGCCGTCTGTGAGGTTTCCTTCATGGACACAGCCTCCACTGCATTGTCACTCGCATGGTCATAATGAATCACTGGCGGCGGTACGGGTTCCAATAAGTCATGGTCCAGCTTTTTCATACCTTCCTTCATCAGGTCATCAACGGTGCGCAGGAGACTTTCTTCCGATGGTATCGTACCCGAAAGGTTTAGTTTAGCCTCAGTCAGAGTGTCGTCAAGCGAAATACTGAGATTGTAGTCTAGACGTGGCGCCGGCGGTGGTGCCAAGTGCTCGAAATGCACAATCGGATCGGGTGGCGCTTCAATGGCATTCACATCGAGTGAATAGTGACCCTCGGGAATGCCCAAGACCTTGGAAGTTCGCGAATTGACAAACTGCAGCCCTGAAGTGTTTCGAATTAGACGAGAACTGCGCGCTTGAAGTTGTTCCACCAAATCGGAGATTTCACTTAGGAAGATGTCGGCACGCTGGTCTTCTGGCAAGGAGTTCCTTTGAAGTTTACTCACGAGGAACTTGAACAGGGACATCTCCTCGAGCATTTGTTGGCGTTCGAGATTCGGCCTGTGGTCCGGATGTGACTGGAAATGCTGCTGCATTCGCCGGCCTAGGAATATTTTATTGCACGTGGGACAGATGGAATCAGGCGGAAGATTGCGACGTTTTGGTGGTGTCTCGGGTGTCCTATTGGCTTGAACTGGTGGTGGGTTGGTTTTACAAATGTACTCAGAGTCTTTGAGCTCCTCGAGGAAGTTTCGCATAAAAGCCGCTGCATTTTCCGGCTCCAAGTTGTCCGATTCGTCTGCTTCCCGGTGAAGTTGTGATGGAGTGGATAGAGACTTGACAAACCGACCAGAACGCGTCCTTAGGCCGACGGGAGGAGTAGGTGGAGGAATTGGATTTGGCGTTGGCTGTGGAGCAGGTGGTGTAGGACTTTTTGGCTTTTCTGGTTCTTTGTTTTTTCGGGGTCTTCCTCGTTTCGATTTGACTGGTGGCTTTTGAAACGTTTCACTCTTAATTAGCGTAGCCATCATCTCTTGAGTCAGACCCAGTGTTTCCGGAGTGAGGAATCTGTATATTGTCTTGCGATTAAGCTCATCCTGATGTCGGATTATTTCGTTCCTTTCCCTGAAAGATGGAACTTCATGATTTATTCACTCTAGCTTTGTTTTATCACTTTACCTGTCGATCACAATGTTGTCCCGATTGGACAGCTTGAGTATATCGTATGCCAGCATGGTAAGACTATCTGGCACTGGTGGTGGTGGTGGATCTGTTTCAGGCTCCTTTACCTGTTCGCCCTCTTCTTCAAGATTAACGTACGCGTCTCGAAACACATCGGCGGCCACAATCTTTCCAGATTTTTCTGTTGCCGATATGAAAACATTTTTCGATGTCACCTTTGCCGTTGACTCTTTCATTTCGACCTTTGACGAACGTGGAATTTTTTTATATATCCCCGGCACCATAAACGGCGAAGTGATGGGCTTAAGTCCATCTTCCTCAACCATGAAAAGTTGTTGGTCATCGTGGGACTCTTCGTTAAGAAGGAAATCGGAGCTGGTAAGCGATGGAATGCCACAGGATTTGACATCTTCATGAATATCTGGTTTCAACCTGGAATCTGGCTTTAGTCCATTCCGATTTAAGAGCTCTGTATTGCTGACACTGGCTGGGATCGAGAGCGAATAGTCCTGAGCAGAAACGCAAGACATTAAATGCGGCTGTGTAAGATTTTTGTTGTTATTTACCTTTTTTCTGCAAAAGAGCCCATCGATCTCATCGAATATCGCCGCGGGTGTTTTGCTGCTGGAGAAATCATCGCTGGACAGAAAATTCACATCCAGCGAGATTGACATAATAAAGATTCGCCTGCCGCAGGAAAAGTGTTTCTTTTTTTGTAACACGAGTTCAAAGGAAGATTTGTTTTTCTATTTTTTTTTTTTTTTGGGAAGAGGAGCAATTAATAAACAAAATAATGATGCAAACGAAATGTCACTCAACAGCTGTTTGTGTGATGTAAGCTATTCCACTAGGGCGCGCAGCAGTACATAGAAAAATATCACAGACTCGAACCAATCGCGTGCACAGATTGTGGAACGGATGTTAATTTCAAAACGTTTAAATAAAGTCGGTTAAAATCAAATAGGAAGACCATTACGATGGGTTTTCCGGTGAAGGACGAAGAAGACCCCCGACTTTTATTCATCTTAATTCAAGCACAAAACACTAAAACTGGAAACTAATACAAGAACTTAAAACTAAGAGGACTGTGGGAAAAGGTTTGACGAGTAGGGAGCGTTTTAGAGAGTCTAGAAATGAAAGTCAAAAGAGCCACTGACGGCAGGGTCAGACGTAAGATAATAGTAGCCGTATTTTATGCGTTGCAGAGCCCCACGAAAGAGTGAGGAAGACCTAAGGTCGCGTGGATTGGTGTAAAATGGGTAGCTTGTAACAGGAAGGTGAGTCAATTGCTCCGGCTAACAATTGAAGAGTATATCGGCAACTATCTTCCTTTAACGAGGGCCGATTTTCATACAGAGGCAAGTTGTAAAGCTAAACTGGTAAATCTGCGTTGGGCTGCTTCGATTCAAAGAGGGAAAGTGCGCCATAATAAGGAGACCAAATTTGGCTGGCATATTCGAGAAGGTGAAGGCGGACAAAGGTGACATAGAGAGACTCAGAGACATAAGGATTAAGAGAACTCTTTCGGCCATCGTTTTATATAATCAAGGGTGGAATTCGCTCTTCATATGACTTGACCGACAAAGAACACCAATGTACAATGTACAATATACATCGATTCAACTGCAGGAACAAGATTTCCATTGAAGGATTATGTACGGGAAGGTTGAGGAAGACGCTTGCGAGTATAGAGTTTTAAGGATGCACTAATCTTCGTTTATAGTTTTAATAAAGATAATAGGGTCAAAATGACTGCCATGAGGTAGTCCAGAGGTAAGCACCAAAAGCTCGAACACTGAACCTCATTTTTCTGATCTTTCAAATGAGATTTTAACCAAGAGATTAAGAATGGAGAAAACCAAGGACCTTAAGTTTCATGCAAATGATTCAAAAGCCTTACTTAAGTCAGTGGCTATAGGATCAACTTCTTTGCCTTGCTGTAGTGATGGCAAAGCTTTAGATACGAATTCGGTAAGATTCGAAGAACTAGGGTATAGAAGAGAGTTTGGCTATGGGACGGTAATCAGATACATATATCGTCTCTGTGGACTTTACTGTGGACAAGGATAATAATAATAAATGTGTTCTTAAAAGACAACTTAAAAAATGGTTGTAAGTGGTAAGGTGGTAAGGACGTGCTTTCGCGCGCATTCTTATAATTATTGCAGGCAGTCCATCTGCACCTGGCGAATAGTCATCCTTTAGGCTATTCATTTTTTCAATCACGTCAGTGGTAGATGCATTTATCGACTGATACCAAGGATGTTTGTGCGCGTTTATACATATAAGAGAAATAATTTGAATCTGGAGGAAGTTAGTGGCTGGCAAACGATTGGCTGAAGAGGTTAGCGAAGATGTTGTCTTATGTCATCAAAATGAATTTATTCTACCAAGGCACTGTCCATGCTTCGATGAAACCGTAAAAATTTCAATATATATTTCAATATATATATACTCAAATATATTCATACTGTTATAATATGTATTTTCAACTAACCCTTCTTACTATATAACTAAGAAAAATAAAATCTATGCAAGCCGGTCAAGGCGATTTGCGAAATACTAAAGAAACAAAACGAGATAAACTTTATGCCGGAGGGAAACTTTACTTTGAAGGTAGTCGACGAGAGAGTTCCTCATAAATCTTCTGACAGCCACCAAAATTCTTGTTTTTGTTGTTGAACATCTGTCATATCGCGGGTTGACACGCGTGCGATGTCTCTACTGTAGGTATGTCGCCTGTCTACACTTGAACGGGCAAAGTGGAAGACTAGTGGCACCGCCAGACTGCTCTGGGATAAAACCATTAAGGCGCACACTCTCGTGGTACAAATAGTTGGGGTAGAAAGCCCCGGAGATCTGGTTGTTGATCGAATTCATTGACTTTGCAATGTGCCTTCGGATAAGCTTAATAAGGAAACTATCCACTCTGATCAGATTGGCCCCATCATTTTTAAAGTTATCTTTTAAAGCATATTGTTATATTGGTCACCTGTTTGGGGTTAATGTGCTTACAGCACTCAGTACTCAAAAAGATGCTTAATCTACCATAGCACTATTCAACGGAAGATCTTCGCGTATTGGTCAACATTGAAAAAACTTCATTAAGAATAACAAACTTTTTGAGCGATACAATGAATCTTGTAGATTCAATCTCAAACTTAGCAATTTAAGGGCGCCCAAGGGGCGGACACTGCGGTTTTAAGCTAACAGACATTCCATCCTTCTGATAAAAGTCAGAATGTCTTTCTCATTAGAGTGCCTAATGTCCAATGAGGAGCGTATTTCTTTAAGGAAGATACGCCTTCTTAACCAAATTAGAATTAGACATTCACAAAGAATGGGTACAGCCATTTCGACGCCTTCCAAACAGATTCGGCATTCGGTGGTTGTACTGAGCCTTAGTTTGGCTAGATGTGATCTCAAGCGGCAAGGATCTAAGAGGAAGCTCATGAGCTTTTTCCTTTTTGAGTTTAAGAATTTCTCTGTAAGAGAAGAGTTGATTTCTCCAGTGGTCAATGCGTAGCTTTTTCCCACTTGTTGGTCAGATCTCTGGCCATAGTCCAGCTTACGCCATAGAAAGGTTCCGTTCAAGTGAACGCAGTTTAAGAACCAGCCCTGACAAGTTCGTCCGCAATTTGATTGCCTTCGATACCATGATGACCTGGAACCCATCCTCACCTAACTCCGTTACGTCGGGCCAGGGATTGTAAGGCGTCGTAGCAGCTTTTGACACATTTGGATTCCATTCGATTGACTAACAATGCCTTGAGGGCTGCTTGGCTGTCTGAATATATTAGAATTCTGGACCCATTATGGATTTCAGTAGTAGCTCAGCCTTGAAAACACTTGAGTGTTTTCCCATGGTTATAGGGATTTTAGTGTTGGGCTCCTAGACACCGGCACCTACTCCATTTGCCAAAATGAAAATTTTGTTTTAATTTTTTAATTGTTATTTTTTTTATTCTGTATGTTTTTGTTTAACAATCCATTTATTTAAACATGTATTTTCTTATTTATTTATTCATTTACTTTTTTTTATTTATTTACTTTTTATTTATTTATTCTGTAATTTTTTTTATTTGGGATAACCTCTTGCCTCCCATATTTTCCAACCAATCTTGGAAAACTTATGTTTTAGAATCTGAAGACGGTTTTCCCTCGACTTTTGAATATATTTAACTGTTATATTAGCAATAAATAATTATGTTATTTTTTTCAGAGGTAAGGAAGATTTATACTAAATCACGTTCCTTTTTTAGCCTTAAAAAGGAAAAAATGTAAATACTTTAAGCTACAGTAAAATGTACAATACAATACAATACAATGTTAAAACAACGAGTAGAAGGAACAAATTGATGAAAAACAATAAACAGAAACAACACTTGACCAAGGCAAATATTGAATGATCACTTCAGAGGAAAAAAAAGTGCAAGAATGAGGGATGGGAAATGATATGCATTTCAAACCTCAGCTACAACCAACCGTCAAGAACTTCGTACACTTATTGGGTCGTATGCAAAATGCTTTCGCTCCAACTCAAATCTAATTTTTTATAGCTTTAGCTCGGGTTCGTATGCAAAAAGAAATTGAGACAGATCTCCGAGACTGAGCTTTTGCTAAACTGCTGAGACAGATCTCATTTTTTGATTGCTCGTATGCAAAAAATATAGTAATGTCTCAGAACACTGAGGTAAAGCTCATAAAAAGTTGAGACTAGAAATTTGCTGTCTCATTAGGTCTCTCGGTACAACTTCGCAAGATCGCGATTTTAAAAATCACTTTCTCCAAGACAGTGATGATTTTCGCGGAGGAGAAAATTAATAATCAATCCAGGATGAAAATTTTCTTGAGATTTGTTGGAGATTATGGATTTCAAATTGGCATTGCGGAAGATTTCGGAATAAATCCAGCGTTTCCAGAATAGTGTGAAGTTGCGGAAAAAAAAATGGAAACAAGTGATAACTGGATAAAGTTTCCTATGAATACGGAGGAAAATGACTCTAAAAAGTCTTTATGGCAGCAGAAAAATATATTTCCCTCATGTATTGGAGCCATAAACTGAACGAAGTGGAGAGTATGTTAACAGAAAAGGTAATCGTAAATCTTATAAAGTGTTACTCTCTAAGACTTCAAAATTACTTTGTTATGTGTTTGTAGGTTTTCATTCAATTAATGTGCAAGCGACATGCAATGGAGCTGAAAAGTTTACTAGCGTTGATGTTTCATGGCCCGGCTCGGTTCATGACTCCAGAATTTTTAAAAATTCAGCAATTTACCAGGTACTGCTTAGTAATCCAACGTGTGTCCTCATCGCTGATGAGGATTATGGAATCACTCCTTTTATAATGACACCATTCCGAAGGACGTCTACTAATGTAGAAGAAAATTACAAAAGTGTATTGATCAAAGAAAGAGTGATAATTGAACGGGCTTTTGGTCAATTAAAACAGAAATTCCCTTGTCTCCGGTACAAGCTACGAATTTCTACACAAAATGCGCCAAAAGTAGTTTTAGCCTTCTTTGTTCTGCATTACATTTCAAAACATTTTCTATACGAAGTCGAAAGTACGGTAAAATATGAAAAAGAACAAATTACAGAAAGTGAAGTTAGCTCCTCCGGCAGCTCTAGAAGGTCTGTCATGCGGAACAAGGAAAAAGGAGAAGAAATGAAATCGCACTGATTTTGTTTAACCAACATAATGCTAAGTTTATTTTTATTGAAACAAAAAACAAAGAATCAATAACCATCGAAATGTATTTCTATATCATTTCCCAATTTAGGACTCTTATCATCTGACAAAAGGGCACGAGTACGATAACTTGGGCGCCAAAAATTGATAACGGTTTCTTGTAGAGGGGGCAAAAACAAGCATTTTTTACTATGGGAGTAGGGGGGGGGGGGTTCTATCTCACACCGTTTAGGAGGTAGGGGCAATATAAAAAAAATGAAAGTTTTTGAAAAATGCACATGCAAACTCAAAATTTTGATAAAAAAATTAAAAAAAACAAGTTTAGATCAATTTTTTTCAAAATTGTGAAATGAAGTGCTAAATTTGCTTTTTGTAGTCAATGCTTGTATTAATTATGAATAGAACACAAAAAACTGAATGGTTTTATGTCTTCTATTTTTTGAGAAAATTATTATAATTTTTTTCGATATCTGTGCAATTTCAATTGGTTTGCCAAATTTGCTTCATACTCTGACTTACATTTTTGTAGAGCGGGTTTTTTTTCTTTTAATTTCTGGTATTTGGCTTTTTGATAGAACGACAATATTGTTTTTGATGAACTGCACAAAAAAACTATTATTTTCATCAACTGCCCTTTTTATTGATGTTTCTACTTCACTATACTCACTGCGCGAACTCATCTTTCCACTTGTTAAGCAGAGACTGAGACAACGAACTGAGACAAAGGTTTTGCATACGATTCTGAGCTTTCGCTCATTGCAAACGCTCAGTTTCGGTACCTTTAACATAGTCTCACATCTCAGCCTACTGAGACTGAGCGGAAGCTTTGTGCATACCACCCATTGTTTTTAGAAAATATTAGGTAGTCCTTAGAAGTGTCCATTCAACCTGTTTTAAAAGCTGCCTATGACAACATTATTATTATGACTGCAGGCGTATTCGGCTCGGCAGCAGCGAGTAGATCCGACCCAAGCCTGTCATCCGTTTCTGTACTATCTATAAGAGTTTAATTATTGTTGATTGAACTGAGAGTAAAATTGTTAGCTCAGCCTCAAGTGTCTATGAAGCATCCTCCGCTTTTTTGCGCATCCAATAACATTTGAAAAGTTAAGATCATACTTCGGTGAGATGAATTAGAATTACGTTATTCCTTTCCAGGCAGTAAACGTTGTTTTTTCGCCGTATTTCATATGGATGTGAGACTGTCAATATACCCTGAAAAGAATCAAGGTTAAAATAAAGTGTCAAATGCGTCTCCAATTCTTGCTTAAGGCTTACTGATGATGCTCAAGGAGGCTAGATTCCCTTCGTTTTTCAATGACAACATTTTTTTCTTAAAGCAATTTCCGTCAGATTTTCCAATGGAATATATTAACGAACTCACTAGCGAGGCCAAAGTCCACTGTTTCGGACTCATTTTCATTTAACTAAGACTGCTATATTGCTTTCATATTAGCAATAGTTCAGTTGAAGCTGTGGGCTTCGCAGGACCCTCAGCATGCAAGATAAAACAAGTGCTCCTCTTGTTCAGCTTAAATTTAAATGAATAAGGATGCAAAAGACTCGTAGGAATCTTATTGTTCCTCGGCTTGGCTTCGAATCGACGTCTCAAGCTTTGTACAAGCAATCGTGACACTAGTTGGTTGCCGCCGTTCTGCCGCCGACGATAATAATCCTAAGATTCCAATTTTGATTTTGATTTCCTTGGAAATGTCGGCCACAAAAACCATGCACTGGTGGTCCTTCGAACGAGATCCTTTATTTTTCCTGCTGATGACTTCAACAATAATATTCCCAGATTCATAATTTCCCAACTATTTATTCGAGAAAGATTGCCCAGCACGTTTATAACTAAAGGACAAACTACATACAAGTGTTCTTAAAATAAAAGTTTAGCATGGTTTCCCCTAATGTACCTTCTCCGAATTTGTTCAAAACTATCGATTGTAGATCAAAAAGTTGTCACAATTTGTTTACATTTACCACTTTTGTCAGTGCTCAACTTTATCTGTCAATATTTATGCATTCAGTTAGCCGAAACTTTCCCTACTGCCAAGCGAGTTGTCCTTCCAAAAAAAAAACGAGCTCTCCGAACACCTAAAAGTTCATCAATTAGCATCATCAATGAACACGTTGTAACCTTCCAATATCGGAATCCAAAGGCGTCCGTCAGTCCCAATTTCCATTGCCCCCCAGAGACATAAGTTGTTCTCGAAGCACTTGTACCATCCCTTCCTCGGTCGACCACCACCTACAACTTTCACCTCATCCAATTGACTCAATTGCCGCAAAACTATCTAATCCGACATCCAACCCTCGCATAGTTTCCTGACAACTCTGTGGACCACTTTAACGAAAATCCATCTCGAGTGAGCATACAAACATACTTGTGCTCATGTACAGGTTTTACTCCTTGGGCGTCATGGTGGGATAACAGGACGAGGGTGCTGCAATGTGTGATGCATCCTTTGGAGCTCATGTCCGCAAAGTCCAACCAATTGACCTAATCTGGTAATACCAATATTTAGTCTTCGAAAGGCCAGATTAAGGTCGTCTGCAGCGCGATTCTCACATGGTCGAATGGCGACGAGGAGCTATAATGTCTTCTCTATCTGATTTCTCTTCTCATCCTCATCCTCGTCGTCGTTGTCGTCGTCGTCGTCGTCGTCGTCGTCGCCGACGTGGTCCTTTGAACTCAATTCGAACTGGATTATGCTTGTCAACTCAATCTTTTCTATCGCTGTCAAAGGGAAATCTGACTCCAACTCTAGAATGTGTGTGTTTTTTTTATGGTGGTTTCACTTTTTCCTTGTGTTAAAGTATGTAACCTTTGGTTGCTCGAATGAATGGATTATTATCCTTCTAATCTCTCAAGGACAATAGATTGTCGTCAAGCGAACGGGTGAATTTGGTGTACAATCAATTTTCATTATCACCCAATTACGACATCATTAAAACAACAAAATAAACTAACCACAAAAGGAAGATGGTACTTCGTCCTTAAAGATGTTTGGCTGCAACAGAAGGAGGAGAGGATGCAGCAACCGCTGTTGTAATTGAATTCGCTTGTTTCGCGGAGACAGTAGTGGCGTAGTTGTTAGTTAAGAAAGTTTGTCCGGGTGTAGTGCCAAAAGTTTCCTTTAATGCACTTCATCAGGATTTAAGCGAAAAGATTTGTCATCGTCCTGGTAAAGCTGCTGGAGATGGGGCCTCATATGTGTGCAATGCATTGCAGCAGCATATGCAATCGGGAAACGACGGTGTAAAAGTTTCGTCTTGTAAGTTTTCGTCGAGACTGTTTTTACTCATTTTGGGGTTTTTTTTTTTTTTTTTGGTAATCTTCGTGGAGCCGAAATTTTTTGGAACTCTTGTAACTGTCTGGTTGTGGTCTCTCCTAAAAGTCCTTCTGAAGTTCGGTTATGGTTAAAATATTATTGATTAATGAAATCGAGTCGAGAAAAATTTTTTTTATTTTTATTGAGAGTTTGTTTGAAGCTCCCGCAATGACTGAAAAAGTCAAATTGAAGCTTAATTTTTGATTGGAAATAATTTAAGAAATAATAATATTAAATAAATTTATAATTAATATTAATTCTTAGCCTTTGTGACTTTGAAAAACAAAAAACAAATCGATATGCACATATAGTATAAAAAAACGTTAACCGAAGTTGCGTACACTCTTTCCTGCGCACAGCGTGGATGTAATTTTTCCAATCATAACATCCATTTTACCGCAGAACCATGGCAATATTCGAAGCTGTAAAATAAAATTCCAACACATTATCTCGAAAATCAAACACATTCTCAAAACAAAAAAATTCAAGCTAAAGTTTATCAGGAAAACTCATTGAAAAAGTAGGCAAGTGAGAGTTGGCTCTCGAACGAAGGGTTCCGAGCCTTCCAAGAGTATGCAACACTTAATTTTTTTCATTTTAGATTTCTCATATCTTCGCCAATAAATATAAACGAGTAGGCCAGACAAAGTAAAAGCTCGTCATCGGTTTACTTGTAATTTCAATTAGAAGAAGAATTTACAGATGGCAAATGGCTTTGCGGGGATACCACGTCCCTGTCAGCTCTACTTTTCCCAACTGTGATATATCTCTTCCACGATCGGTGATACTCCGTGTGAGTGTGTGCTGAAAATTGAATTTATGATACGCGTTCAAAATCACAACGATCACAAGAAAGATTAGATTAGATTAGAAAGAATATTTGATGCAGATTTATTGTAGAAATATGTGAATCTATGATTCTGACAATTATTTAGGAAAATTCATGCGGAAAATTCATCACCAAGCGAGTGCAAATTCGTTCGGAATTCGTTGATGAATATCAAAATATAGTGATGTTAGTGCAAAGTTCCATTTTACTACCCTTACGCGGGTCACATCAGTCTACGTGTTTTGTTTTCGCAACTAAAGATATTATTTAATAAGTTTTTTTCTTAAAAACAAATAATAAAAAACAAGTGTATCGAGTGATTCTGGAGCATGTTGAAGTTATAGTTGTCAAAATGTTCAAGAAATTGCTTTAAAGAAGAAATTGAAAAATAAGAAAAAATACGTCCAGAAACGATGAAACCAGCTCATTAAGTTGCGATTGTATGAAACACTTTCTTTATGTGGTGACCGCTCTTAATTATTTTTCTTTATTTCATTTTTATTATTTGTTGATGTAGTGATATATTCTGTGAAAATTGCAAGTGTCTACCTATAACAGTTAAGAACATTTAGCCCTATGACAGACGAACGGACGGACTGATGGATGTACGGAGAGTGGAGGCTTATTCATATGGTTCCTAAAGCACCCATTTGGTACGGAACCCTTTAAATGATAAATGAATACCAATACAACTTCCATATATGAACATAAACCAAGATAATAATAACCAACTTTGTTCCAATTCGACTTGGCCACACCGACCTGAACTATCAATATCTCGCTAAGAAGAAGCCCCACTGGCATGTTCCTACCAAAGTATTATGACCATTAAACCTACTTGAACCTTCCTCCGCACCTCAAATTTCATAAAAAAACAACACCAACCTAAACCTTAACTTTTTGGAAATATAAACGTTTATATAAATATAGGTCATTTTCTATTCTATTCAACTATACTCCAATGATCAGCTGTTTTGGATGGATGACGGTTATAAGGCTCCTTGATCTTAAGCTTTGAAAATAAAAGCAATTGAAAAATTATTGCTGGAGTCAAAAATACGTTCTTTAACCTCGAATATAGATGTTCTTGTTATTGGTGCGATTTTCGGAACTCGAAATTTTGATATATTATGTTTCAAGGCCCCCGAAATTGATGGATGTCCATGTGTGTGTGTACACACGTCTCGCATATCTTAGAAACTAATGCAGTTAACGAAATCAATGTGGTTTCGATTGATTAAGTGGTTTAAATTTTAGAAAAAAAACTGCCAAAAAAATGATTTTTAATTTCTAATGAAAAAAGTTAAAAGTTTAAAGATATCCACATCACCTTCAATTTGGAACCGTGTTTCAAAATACAAACATATATACATATGTGTATAAAAACATGTCATTGTATTCTGCATGAAAATAAATTTTTTTTACTCTTTCAATTAATTATTCTTATAATTTTTATTATTATTATTGTTATGTACTACTAACATTTTTGGTTTGGTACTACTATTATTACAATACTATTTTAATATGCTCCTTGAATATAATAATAAAATAAAGAATAATAATAATTGAAAATAGCTTTGTCGATTTTATATATTAATTTAGTTAAATAATTAAATCAAGTAAAGCTTAAGATGTTGGTATTTAAATAGAATTCGAAATCTCTCTCATCAAAAAATCCACATCATATTTGCACTAATTTGTTCGTCAGTCTAGGTCTCTAGTTTACTTCAAAGTTGCACAATGTTTTCGAACTTTCCTGTCAAGTTCATCTCAAAAAAAATCTCTTGAGTTGCGAGCAGTCAATTTTATATTTTAAAGTTTTCTGCCTGATAAAGGTTTCCATAGAAAAGCTTGCAAAATTATTTCGGATATTTCGGACCATTATCCTGCAAAAATATGAATCCTAGTCTATATTTTTACAGTTGCACGAACTTAAAATCAAAAAAATCAATCACAAGTCGAATTTGACTCGAAAAATTATCCTGGTACTTTTTTCCTCAATCTAGCCGCTGAACTTTGTTTAAGTGGTGTAATTAAGGCTTTTCTTCTACAACACGACGTGAAGGCCTTCGATAGCTGAACTGTATTTTGTCAGCAATGTCACAGAGACCCTCAACGAAAAGACATTGGGGATGATTAAAAGACCTTAAAATTTTGCACGACAAACTGAAATAAGGGGATAACATAAATTCACTGAGGTGCACCTAACTAAAGTCCTTGTATTTATTTTTCTAATTTGCAATTTGCTTAGAATTCCAGCAGCCGATACACTAACCACTACAGCAAGAACAACCACATAGTCGGACTTCTATCACTGATTGACCATTGCAGTGAAAGGGCCTTTTATTTGATCCCAATGGCAAATAGTGACTGCCCCTGATTCGAAAACTGGATTTTTTTCAGGATTCGAATCTTGGACCTAAGAATTGATACAATTGAAATACAAACACTGCTAACTGTGCAACAATATTCTGTAAAAATAAAATGAAGGCCGCCAGCAAACTTTTGCGAGCGAATAAGGGTCTTCTCAAAAATTACAAAGTCAATAAATCGAGTTCATTTTAGCACTCTTCAAAACGCATACTGAAGCATGGTCACGAAAGATTAAGTTGACTAAACGCTAAACCGAATCGAAATAACTCGGAAAAAAGTTCGGAACCTGAAAAGATTGTGTGATTTCAAAAAATCAAATAAACAAATTATAAGAAAACCTGGCTGACCATCGATCTCGTTATGAGTCCTTTGAGCTAACAGACACTTGAGGTGTTTTTCTGGTCTACAATATGAAATTGAAAAGCAATAGTAATTCAGAAAAGTAATCTTTCTTATTTTAAGAGTACAATTCTGTTAGGCAATTGCACTCTATGGTAAAATGGCCCATGGCATCAATTAATTTTTGGGTATCTTAACGTAGCCATATTCGGAATAACCGGTGGATAAAATGGCGGGACAAGAGCTTTCTAAGAAGCGGACAATTCACTTTTCCACAAGCATATCTGTAGTAGCAAGATGATTATATAAGATAATGGTCAAATTTTCGAATTCGAAAAGATGAACAACTGCTTCACAAAATAGTTGTTAAAACACTGAGCGGTTTCGGACATTTCTGACTGCATTCGACGTTCTTCGAAATAATTATTCGTCAGCCTTCTTAAGGCTAAGATGATCTTATATCAATGTAGGTTTATGGATTCTTTGAGCGAAGCCAGGATTCTTGTCGCATAGAATCAAGCTGGCCAAGTTCTCCGTCCTACGATTCCAACGAACTCATGTTCACATTCAAAATTCCTGAACATCACCTACTAAAGTCGGTTGTCAATGCTCTCCTTTGCAGTATTCAATTTACCACCAAAGGACATATGCTCCTTCCACAAATGAATGAATGACAAACTCGTATTTTTGCTCCAACTCTTCTTTCATGTTTCCTTCCATTTTGCATTATCAGCGAAAAAGTTTTCAAATGCAAATATGTATAGAATGAAAAAAAAAACACAAAAAAGCCTACAGATAGCGGACAACTGTATTTCCATTACTACTGCCGCACCACTGGAAAAAGCCAGATCAGGAGTGCTACAGACTATAGCAGCATCGGCTGTCGTCACTGAAGCACATGTTGCGGCAAATGTTCAGACAAAACCTCACTTTCGTCCCTTCCGGCGGATGACTAAAGTTTAAATGGTTTCCCGTGCCGCCCGGTGATGTCCTTCGTACGCGAACTGCAGGGTGTACATTTGGCTGGCGGAAAACGGAAACAAAGCTAATAATGGCCCACCGTCCACTTCAACGCCAACGCTATCCAAAACGAAGCAAAACACACACGCTTCGATTCGATGTGTGTTGTTTCGTGCTTTTCACCACATTCGCGTGTGATAACTGCTCAAGTTCTGCGTATCACAATTGAAAACAGGAGTTCCATAAAAAAGGACGAACAGTTTACTTTGGCTGTTTTTTTTTTTTTTTAAACAAGATAAGACTCAACATCTGTTGAACAGAAAACTTGGTTTAGATTTTGTGTCCTTTAAAGGTGTTTCTCGCAATTTAATCTACCTACCCTCTGTTCATGTTAATAGAGTCAGTCCTGCGAAGGATATACTCATGCTTCATGTTAATGGTTATGAAAAATGGAAGTTATCCTTTTTTTTCTTTGTTTTTCTCTTGCGGTAACAGATTGTGCAATGATCGTAAAGTTCAAGCATGAAATTTCGTCGTATGATGGAAGTTTGTTGAAAACGAGCTCCATTGGAACGCTCATTCAATTCATTAAGTGACCTCCACTGCGGACGAGACCATGAGCAAGGACATGTTCATAGATCAGCATCATAACAGTTTTGAAGAGCAATTTTTCCATGTGACGTTTTGTGGTTCTTTGGTTTGGCGGAGGGGCTAAAGGGTGTGCGGCTGTGTGTGGGTTTAAAAAGTTTTCTCATTGCTTGAACAAATTTTCCAGCCTTGTGGTTATTTTGCAGGACAAAGTTGTCCTTTTTTTTGGGTCCTTTGATTTTTTGTTGAATACTTTGCGTGTTATTTTTCAAAAATTGACCAACTTTGTCCGCATGGTAAGGATATTTTAAGCTGTTGTTATGCAGTTACAGTAAGGATAATGAATTCTTGGTTATTTTATAGCTCTGGAGGTGGGGAAGCTATGTTAATGAAATTTATAATCAGCTTGAGGACAATTTAGAGTGACAGGTGGCGGAACAGATGTTCTTTTTATATGGGCCTTAAAATATTGAAATATGAATAAGTAGGTACTGATGTGTTGCTTTTGAAGTTCATATTGCTACTATAGGAGAATTGCTGAAAGTGCTTAACTACAGAATTATGATTCGAAAAGAGTTATCATTATTGGGACTATTTGAAGCTGCATATCAACTTCCAAAAGTTCAAACCCATTCTGTTAAGGACGCCGTTTTCTGCGCGTAGGAATACGGGTGACTTTATCCTGGCTCTGTGCTGCTTAGGTTATTGGGACATTTGTTGCTGGAAAAATATAAACAGTGTGCAATATTTTGGCAACTAAAAAGTTATCCTATTAGCCCAAATTATCAAAACAAAAGCCATATAAAAAGGTTTCGGCCATATTCGAATAGTGTGACCAATATTGTTTTCAAAGACGTAAAATCGCAGCTCTAAGCCGCCCAAGCAACATTATCAAAACGAATTATAACGCGATCATTGAATTAGGTGTAAAAAAAATTTATCGATGGACGTCTTGTGAGGCACGTAGTCACATCTAGTTACTATCTTAGCTCGAACAAGTCCAAATGTTCATTTTCTTGCCATAAAAAATTGGTAATCATGCCACACAAGAGCTCTCCTCCATTGATTGTACCCTTTCTTCTACTTTCATCTTGAAATAAATATTGGCCAACAACGCCGCTTCAAAAGCCACACCAATCAGTCGTCGTGCGGGATGCATTGGCTTCTCTTTGCTGCGATGCGGCAATTTTGTTTTTTTTTTCATGTAGCTGCCGGGATGGAAATAAGCCTCATCTTTTTTTGAGCTAAATTTTCGTCAATTTCGAGCTTTTCGTCAGCCCAGACAGCGAAGCAATAAACCAAGTGACCAAGTGATCGCTTTACTTTAATATCAGAGTTTATTGAATCTTGCTGGCTGACATATTTCCCGCGTTGAAGTCCTTCATTAGAAGTTACTTTAAAATATTTTCCAACCCTATTTAAGTCAATTGGCTGATTGATGAAATTTTTGGAATTAAAATTGAACAAAAAAAAAATAATTACATGAATTTGTCCGGAAACTTGATTTTAATTGAAGATGTGAAAGTGTCCCTATTTTTTGACAGTTTTTCGTCACAAAATTTAAGCCACCCTGTCAACTTAAACTAAAAGCTTGGTGATCTTTATGCACACACGATTCGAATGAAAACAATTTGGATTCGATGACTTGATTTGTTCTTGAATAAGGTTGTACGAAAGAATCGGCACAAGCATAAGTACGTACGAACGTTGTGTTTGCACTAGTGTCCGTTCGAAACATGATTTTCAGCCGAAACCAAAACCGTTATATTTATATTTATTATATTTTATATTGTTACGGATGCACCTCCAATTTCACATTCATGCCAGACGTCGGGTCAGCGAATTCCCATAGGAGCGTGAGAATTCATGCACTCGACTAAAACTGCAAATTAAGCAGAATTGCTGCGCATGCAGTGTAGGGTTAAGCTAGAGTTAAGGAATTATTTTTAAGTCACTTGTTCATCGTCCGTCTAATAAACAACATTAATTTTACAACTAAAAATCGTTTCGTCTAATTATTTTTGTACTGTCTGTTGGTTTTTTCCTTTTTTTTCTGATTTTTCTTCGGCGCGAATCAGCGAAGGGAAATACTGGCGACAAATTCCCGTCCTAAAACCCAGCCTGACGTTCCGCGACCGGGAAGCATTTTTTCTTACTTTTGTTTGTGAACGCTCGAGGCGTAACAATATATTTATTATGTTTTTACACGTACAGAAAGTTATCTCGTCCGAAGCCAACTGACACGTCACGCAAGCACTTACCTAGCCATATAAGCACAAGAAAATAAACAAATTCAGAAATGCGGCGGAGTAGATTCCCTTTTAACAGTTATAGACTATATACTCTCAAAAACACGATGGATCAGAACCCGAACGAAAAGGTGAAGATTATCTTTTGGAGTAATTTTGGTGTAGAACTCTCCTTCCATGGTTTACGAAATCGCTGTTGTTTAGTAACATTTCTGGAATATCCACTTCGACCTACAGCCAAGCTGCCATAAAATCTACATCTAAGATTCTCAAGGAACGCCGCGTGTCCCTTAAGGACATAGCGGACTTTTTTAAGGTTCACCTTTACGGGGGTTCCACGGCATAAGGAAATCCACGGAAACTGCAGAGCAGATGAGCTTGACTGTGAATGTACAATGCACCCTCACAGATCCACCTAACAATAGATTGACATACCATAAGCTGCTGTCAAACTAAGCATAAAAAATAATTACGTCGACCATCTTGCAACATCACCAGACAAACATGGAATCTCCTTAACATACAGAGAACCAGAAAGCTACAAAATCTCCTCAATGAATGTTCGGTCATAGTAAGATCAAGACATAGGATGATTTGTTCCCATTTCTTCACAGCTTTGCCCCAACTTGCTAAAGCAAACCCAAAAGACTTCGCTCAGTTCATTTGCGAAGCAAACTAGTTCTCTCCACCTTCTCGTTCCTTACCGTCCGGGAGAAAACCTCTCAATACTCTCCAATATGGGCCAAATTGCTGTGTGCCTTGTGGAAGACTGAGTTTCGTTACCGCCGAAGTTTCGGACGATTTTTTGCCGAAACCGGAACTGTAGCCGAAACCAATTTTTTTGCCGAATCTGGCCGAAACCGAAACCGAAACTGAATGTTCGGTCGGTCACTAGTTCGCACACAAACAGACATCTTTCTAAGAACAATGCGACTATAGCGACCTCGAAACGTGGAGATATGTAAAAATTTTGAATTCCAAAAATCGGACCGATTACAGGAACTAAGAAGTGGAGTAAGTATGGAGAAAGATATTTAGTTCGATTGCATCGAAAAACCTAATTTATGAAAAAGGTTGGGCTTAGATTTCCCGCATTGGGTTAAAAAGTCATGTAAGCACAGCCAAGTTATTTAAACAGCTTCCTGCGTTGAAGTTTAAAAATGCAGGGTACCTACATACAGCAGTAGAGATGAATAAGAAATAAAATTATAAGCTTAAGGCTCAGCTTAAAAAGCAACAATCTGTTACAGTAGAACCTCGATTATCCGAACCTTGATTATCCGAACGCTGACTTAGTTTATCTGAACGCAACACTATGCAGCATATGATTAAAGAGACCATGTTTGTGAAATAGAACAAAAAAAAAGGGAAACGAAAAAAATAAATAAAATTTCGAAGGAAAAATTTGTTGTACGTGTTTAATTGGAATTAAATTCCCTCACCTATGATTCTCGCTGTCGCTGTGCGTAGGTAGGGATCGAGCGTGTTGAAACGCGTTTTGTTTCATCGAACGTTGTTTGTCCGCTTACAGAGATTCTGGATGTATCTGTGTGAGAAATCTCTTGAGTTGAATGAAAAACTCGGTGGATCAGAGAATTTCAAAGCTAGCGCTGGTTGGCTTGAAACACTACCAGCGAATTCAAGTGCGGCTGAACAAATCAAAGAGACATTTCAGTCGTTTTTGGAAAAAGAAGGGCTTACTCGTGATGATGTCTACAATGCAGATGAGACCGGTCTTAACTGGAAATCACTGCCAAGCAAGTCGCTTGCATCTCGCCAAGAATCTGTCGCACGAGGATTCAAGGTGTCCAAAGAAAGGGTGACAGCAATGACGTGTGCTAATGCCGCTGGAACTCATAGATTGCCATTACTGCTTATTGGGAAATCCAATAAACCACGGTGTTTCAAGAACATCACGAACTTACCTGTGACCTGTGACCTGTGACGCAAAAGAACGCTTGGATGGATGCGACTTTATTCGTCGAATGGTACACAAGCGCTTTTATCAAAACTGTAAAAAAGTGGCGACAAGATGATAACAAAACTGGTAAAGTGCTGCTTCTCTTAGATAATGCACCATAATACCCATCCGCCGAAACTTTAAATTCGCTCGATCCGGACTTTCAAGTGATGTATTTTCCCCCAAACGTTACATCTTTATTCAAACCCATGGACCAGGGTGTTATCGAAAAACTGAAAAGAATGTACCGGAATCAAAATCTAAGACAACTTCTGTTAGATGATGGCACTGAAGGTAGCGTCGTTGCGTTCTCGAAGGCGCTAAACCTGAAGCACTGCTGTTATATGATAGCCGATGCTTGGGATTCTTTGACCGAAGACAATTTACGAAATGCTTGGAAGAAATTGGGGACTTTTCCTCAAGAGCCGGAAGCTGAAGAAGTGAGTGTTAACTCGGAGAAGAACGATCTTGACGAATTCGGCAGTATTCCAGGATACAAGGACGGCGATGAAAACGATGCTGTGGATTGGTTAAACCACGATTCTGGAAAACGCGTTGCAGCCGTTCGTCAATTAAGAATTGACAATTTTATAAAAAAATAAAATTTTGACTTTTTTTAAGTGTTTTGTATTACAGCGTTAATATGTAACTCAAATTTTAATACACTGTACTGTTTTTATATGAAAAGATGTTGTTTTTGTTTGATCTTATCCAAAAGTACCCACATTTCGATTATCCGAACTAGTCTCGGTCCCAATTAGTTCGAATAATCGAGGTTCTACTGTATTGCAATTCGAAGTATCATTCGGTGTCCTTTGGTTGATTTGGAAAAGAATTTAAAGATTGTGTAGTGGTTTGAGATCAGATATATTTTTTTCCTTTCCTTTAAAAAATGAGGCAATCCTGCTCATATTATCTGATAATTTCTCACTGATTGGTTTGATTTGATTTCCTTTGTGGACCGTGGGGCCCAATTCGAAGGCAATTTATTGTTAAAATTGTAGTACGTTTTTCTAGTTTGTCTTTTGAAATTTTTACCATTTATGAGTATGATTTTTAACATGACTGTAAAATAAACACTTTAGTTCTGGTCTTTCATACACTTGATAGTAATCAAACGATTTTAAAGCGTGAAATTAAATTCAAATCAGTAAAAATGAAATCTGAAGAACTGAAAAAAGGTTTTGAAAAGTATTGCATTATTCTTGTTGGAGCCTTCTGAGTCAATTGATTAAATGATGAATGTTTTTTGGAAAGCCTAATTCTTCTATTGATGTCTAAAGGTTGCTCAGACCTTTGAAAATATTGATCTTTGAACTAAATTGAATAAGTTTTCAAAAGGGCCTTTTATTTATGCGGAAAATAATCTATTTCGTACTGTATTTTGAAAGAACTTGTTTTCGCAAATTTGTTTCAGCTTAATAAATGAAGAAATCAAGGTTCTCAACTTTGGCTAATAATCAATTTGCCATAAGCCTTTCCTCGTCTCCCCTTCCCGATGCGATTTCATGTTAGTAAATTTCACCCAACCTAGCGTGTAAGCCATCTTTCAAACTTTATTACACATCCACCCATCATCGCCAACAAGTTTAATAAAAATTGCAATAATGGGAGGAAAAAAGCCCAAGGATACGACAACAAATCCGAAAAGCAATCGTACAGCAGTAAATGTCAATCGATTTCACGTTTCATTCCGTAAATATCAAGTTCAAAGCAAACAAGTGCCGAGGTACACACTGCATTGCCATTACCAACTGCAGGTGTACGCTTCTGCTTGGTAATCCCTCAGACAAATATTAAAATCAGGGAAACGGAGCAAAATCTACAAAATATTAGAAAAACGAGCACTTTACAAACGTCACAGCCGTTGTTGAACAAAAAAAAAAACAATAATTTCGAACCTTAAAAAAAAAACAGCATTTATTGAATTCGTGACAAAAATATTCCGGAACTCAAACGTGTCACGTGGTAAATATTTGTGAAAACGCTAGACGAGAAAGAATACTGCAGAGACAAGTCAGAACATCCTTGCAACTGGTTGTTCAATACCCTATGACCAACAAGCTTTAGAGGATAAATGTGGTCGTCATTTGTTGATAACAGTTCAATTTATTCTGTTTTTGGGCTGTAGAACAAAGATAAATTTCCTAGACTCGGGGTTGAGAATTATGTTTAAGTCCGAGCTACGCTGTTACCAGTGGTAAGACCGCTTAAACCCCGCAAAAAACTACTTTTTTAAGTCATAATAATTTATGTATGATTCTCTTACACCTTGAATACAATCGATGTACGAACTGGAATCATTGAACTTACACGTAAAGAAGGCACATCCTAGAAAGAAGTTGCTTCGATATTGAAGAACCATTTACTGTAAAGCGTTTTTCAATAAGAGCGCTACAAAAGTTTTTTTTTAAATAAAACAACAACGGTTTTGGATATCAATGAAATTCTTTATTCCTGTGAAAGTACGTTTAATGCCATTATGTACGGAACCCGATTTCTTTAACATGGCCACCACGGGCACGCTTGTAGAATTCCAGACGCTGAACCCAATTTTCGACGGTTTTCAAGCATAAATCAGCCGATACTGCTGCAATTTCACCTTCGATATTCGTACGAAGTTCATCAATCATCGCTGGCTTATTGGCATAGACCATAGACTTGACGTAGCCCCACAGGAAATAGTCTAACGGCGTAAAATCACACGACCGAGGCGGCCAAGCGACTGGACCATTTCGTGAGATAACACGTTCTCAAAAACTTGGTTTCCAATAAATTGATTATGACATTCGCTGTGTGGCTTGTGGCGCCGTCCTGTTGGAACCACATGTCCTGCAAGTTCATATCATCCAATTGGGGCCAAAAATATTCGGTTATCATTGAACGGTAGCGATCCCCATTCACAGTAACGTGCTGGTCTTGATCATCACGGAAGAAGTACGGTCCAATGACGCCGCCGGCCCATAAACCATACCAAACCGTAATTTTTTCGGGATGCAATGATGACTCATGGAGTACGTGTGGATTGCTGCCTGACCAATACCGCATATTTTGTTTATTGACGGAGCCATTCAGCCAGAAATGAGCCTCATCGCTGAAGATGATTTTTCGATGCAAAAACCGAAATTCGATGTTGATCAGCTCAATTCACGAACAAACGACGCTTCTGGTGGTCAAGCGGCTTCAGTTATTGCGTCAATTCAATCTTGTAAGGATGTAGGCCAAGATCTTTTCGCAAAATTCGCCACAACGATGTTACAGAGATGCCCAACGCTTGAGAACGACGTGTGAGAGTCACATTTGGGCTTTCTGCAACTGAAGCCTCAGCGGCATCAATATTCTCGACACTACGGGCACTTCTTTTTCTCACTGGCACGGGAACATTTTGGACCCTCAATTGTTGATCTGCTAGGACGATTATGACGACCATAAATTGGACGTAGTGCCCTTTACGTTGAGGCCACTGACTCCGAATTCCGGTATTAAACATTAATAATTTCGACTCGTTGCCATCATGAAATGGCAAACCTTTCTGAAGAGAAGTGTCCAAAGAGCGGCGAGAAATATGGCGTCGTTTGCTGTCCCTGTCGTTCTACTTTTGTAACGTCCCTGTTGAAAAACCCTTTACATGCCAGTGAAGGATATTGAGGTACCGGTGTTCATTGTCCTTGAATTAATGAGTTGGAACACACATATCGTGGGAGATCATTTCACATTCTAAGGGATGAAGCTCTGTTCTAAGGAGCTCGTTCGAAAGCGGGCTTGAGAGTAAACTAAGGAGCATTCGGATTCTGCGGTGAAAACTTAAAGCACTGTTTACATAACAGTGTAAACAGACCCGTTGCGTCGATATTGAAGGTAGTTTCTTCACTTTGCATTATTTGTCTCCCTACAAGCTTTATTTTGAAGATTTAATTTGAACTTTCTCTTTCCTTTTATATAGTCTAACACTGATAGGGGCTTGGTGAGCTGCTTTAAACATAGAAAACAATACTAGATGCAAACACTATGACCTCTTGACTAACAATAAGCTTAATTGGCGAATGACTCGTATTTCAGCAGCACCCTTTACTGTCATTGTCAATAGAAAATGAAACAAACTAATCGGAAGTACCCTATCTCATGGAACGCTGTGCGAAAACAAAAAACGCATCTGGATATGCATGATTTTGCATGTGGCGTTAGTACACCGGTACGTGCCAAAATCATTGAATATGATCGGACACTTCGAATCATTATTGTCGAAGGAAGTTATTCTACGACTATTCATAACAAATCAAACACTTGTATTGGAGACTATTGACACTTTAAGAGTCCCTACATACCACAGATTTTCTATCGGCCGATAGTTTAGATGGGTTGAGCTGCTCTTGAGCGAAGTGCTATAAAGTTGGTCAGTGGATTTTATATAAAGCGGTCGCAAAATTAAAGCTTTTTCAAGAATACATTTTTTTTTTTCGATGCATTCCAAATTACTTCCATTTCTTTCCAATCCAATTTTTTTTGTAAATCAACGCCGATACTTATGCATCAAACTTTTTAATTGGCCGATACTGAATCGTTGTAGTGTACACAATTTCATATATCAGAATGAATATTTACTTTTTATGCCTCAAGGAACTGTGCTGGGTCCCAGCCTTTTTTAATTTGGTATACAATCACTTTATTTGAACAACCATTTGCTTGAGAACGTTTAGGCTTTCGCGGATGATCTTGCAATTGAGTATGATTCTCTAAATCCATTAAAAAAAGTAAAAAATATAAATAACAACCCCCATGTATTTAGGCCGCGGTTTGCAGAATAAAAACTTATTGTTAGCAATAAATTAAAACTAACGTTATTTTTTTTTTTTAAATAGATTCAAAGGAAATTGAGGTAACTTTTCATGCTTAAAACCTCTAGAGGTATAAGCTTTACTTCTTCATTTAATGAATGAATTAAAAAAGGATTATATTATAGTATGCCTCCGATTGCGTTTGTGAACACTGCCAACCATAATCATTCAAATTCAAAACAAAGAAGTTAAATTCTTCAACTTGTTTCTATCTTTTCAGTTCATTTATTCCGTCTGTTTGAAAATTTGAACTTCACTGTCGGGTTTTTTGCTTTTTTTTTCAAAAATATCATACTTATTTTAATTTTTTTAGTTCTCGTAGTTCATAAATTTATAATAAAAATATTTAAGGTAAAAAATAGGGTTCTTAGATTGATATTAAAACATAATTCTTTCTTGTGAAAGTTTTCTCAGGTTAAATTTAAGTCTCTTAGTCAACAGTTCATAGAATTAATCCCCGAAAATATCTAAGCCTAGTGAAAGAATTCTGATCATGTGGCCAATTAAATAGTTTTTTTTGAGGATCAATGAAACGGATTTTTTTATTCGACTAAGAGCTTCATTCGCTTGACCTTTTGCAAATATTTGTGAACCAAAGTCCACAAGGTTGAATGAATGATGATGGTTCATTTTAAGATGCATTCACAGTTGAGATACTATATTCCATATATTGTTGTCCTCTTATTTGAAGTACTTCTTTCAGGTGATCCTATAGTGTAATTTGATCTGGATATTTCACTAACATCGAAACACCTCTGAAAAGTGCAAAAAAAGGATCTAGAACGAGAGTCGATTAAATTAAATTTATCCATTGTTTGACGTGTAACAATTTTTTTTATAAAATGAAAAAACAAAATGCAATCCGTAAGCTTCAAGTACATCAGGGGGTGCCCCTGAAATTAATAACTCCAATAACTTTACGTTGCCCAAGCTGATATGTAACGGGTCCGCCATCTAACTTTTTTTTTCAACTAGTGCTTATTATGCGAATGGTAACACTTAGCTCATGTCTGATTTGACAGATAATTAGTTTTATCCTTCCGCTGAATGAATATGGTTGTTTATACGCTTGAACAACGCTGGGAAATATTGCGACATTACTTTGAAAATCATGGTAATGTTGCAGAATGTGTGCGAAAATTGCGTACGGATTTTGGAAGAAGACAAGCACCGTCAGCTCCGTTTTTTCGTTAGCTTGTGAAAAAAGTGAAAGAAACTGGCATCCTCATCGATAAACCAAAGCGTGAAAAGCCAAAAACAGTGCGTATACCCGAGAATATTGCTGCTGTGGCAGAAAGTGTGCGTGAAGCGCCATCAACATAAATTAACCGTAGTTCTCATTTCGGAGACATCATTGAGACGAATTTTGCATGGTATGACGCCATACAAAGTCCAATTGGTTCAGGAGTTGAAGCCAACTGACCATCCAATGCGGTTTCGCTTCGCTAAGTGGGCCTGCGATCGACTTACAGAAGATGCCGATTTTGCCAAAAAAAATCATCTTTTCAGATGAAGCTCATTTTGATCTTGGCGGGTATGTAAACAAGCAAAATTGTTGCATTTGGGGCACAGAAAACCAGCACGTATACATTGAAAAGCCGATGCACCCAAAACGAGTCACTGTTTGGTGCGGACTTTGGTCCAGAGGCTTGGGCCATTTTTCTTCGAAAATGAGCAAGGAGTGGCCGTTACAGTCAATGGCGATCGTTATCGGGCCATGTTGAACGAATTTTTGTTCACAAAAATTGATGAGGAGGTTATTGGCAACATTTGGTTTCAACAGGGCCGAAGCTACACTCGATGTTTTGCGCCCTGTTTTTGAAGATCGCATTATCAGCCGCAGAGCTGATGTCGTTTGGCCACCTCGAAGCTGCGATTTGACACCGTTGGACTATTATTTGTGGGGTGCCCTCAAAGATAAGTGTAACGTCGACAAGCCAGAGACAATTGACGCTTTAAAGGACAATATTCGTGAAGCCACACAATCGATAATGTGCTTAAAAATTGGACCGATCGTGTAGGCTACTGCATGGCCAGCCGAGGCAGCCATTTGAATGAAATTATTTTCCATTATTAACCGGAAGGATTGTTCTTTCAAATACAAAAAGAAATTTGAGCAGTTCTTTTTATAGCCTTTATAAGCATTGTCTTCCATATACACTGGATCGCCCAGAATAACGTTCTGTTAAGACATATAATATGGCGCAATCGGCCAAGTGTCACTCTCAGAAGTTTAGACGAATCTTATCACACCTATAAAGCTAAAATCCATTAAGCCGTTTAGGTTATAAAGCTTTGCAAGGAATTATACATAAATACATGTACTCGAAAAACATAACCCTCCTTCTGGAACAGTTGGGAAATAAACAAACAGTGTTTTCAGTGTTTTCAGCTTCCTTGAAATGATTTTGAGTACTTGCGATCGGAGAGTGGACATTTTAAAAAGCTCCAGGATGACAAAAGTTTGGAAAAATTTGTAAATAAAGTTATTGCCAACGATCTCCAAGTTATATGCAACGATTCGAGGGAATATCAAATATATTTCTCAAACTCCATTTTAGTTTTAAAGGCTATAAAAATAAACACTGTGAAATATTTTTCAACGCTTATAACTATACTGAATGGAGTAACCCTTTCGTATAATTACACAATTTTAGCTCATTCGAATGACTGGCTTGGCTTGCTTTGTAGTCAGCCATCACAGAAGCTCAATTTTTCGAAACATTTTCGACGGTTTCGAACCCCACTTCCGGAAAGGCTCATTTTTGGTTTACTATTAAATCCTTGAATCGTATTTGGATTGATTCAAGTCCAACGGCGTCAGAGACGAGTCAAAACGCCTTATGTGCTAAAAATCGTTTGTTGAATGAATTTCGTGAATGAAAAGTCATAACGATCGTCTCCATGTCCACTTGACCTACATCACATGAATTCTATCCGAAAACAAAAATGTATTTATATTTTTTAAATGATTTTGCTGCGTCTGAAAAATCTTTTATTTTAAAAATCAAATCAAATTGAATTTAATTTGATTTATTATCGACTCCAAATGGATGAATTACTTTTACTGAGTGCGCGCTCTAAAAACATCCATTCATTTGGAACTAAACATCAAAAACAACCTACACACTCCAGCAGCGTCATCATCATCATCAGCATCATTAGCACATGTGATGCTCAAGTTGGCTCCTCTGCACATGGACTTCTCAGCGTTAACGAATTAATCTTAATTTTCAAATAATTGGGTTGACGATGAGAGGGCTGTGTAACTGGGTGGTTGAATAAAGAGCAATCGTTTCGATATGTTGCTCCTTTAGCACAGCCTCCACTTCGTCCCCATCCGACATTTTATCATGATGCATCATCAGCACAGCAACCATCCATCCATCGCATCGTTTCCAGAATCATTTTTCATTTCATGAACTACAAAAAAAACAACCTGTATCTCATGGATAAATGGATGTGCTGCTTGCCGGACGAATGTCTCGCCAAAGGTGGATTTTGAAAAAAAAAAAAAATATATTGAAAAAAAAGGCGATCGCATCTACCTCAGCAGAAACCGTTTTGTTTTATGTTAAACTTCTTTTTTCTCGATTTTATTGAATTGCTTATATTCTATTTTATCTTATATGATATTAGAAGAGAGAAAGATTTTTTTTTTCTTTTGTTTGCTTGTTTTTCTTTTTGTTTGCCATCGTTTTTGGTAGGAGACCAAACACACTTTTTTGTAAGGTTTTTTTCTTTTGTATTTTCATAGTATGGATGTCTAGGCATACGATTTTTAGACGCTACAATTGAGGGAAACGGAATGTAGCCAACCGCAAACACTGTGAGGCATCGAACCGCCCGATAGTATGTGCTTTGAATTTTCACTTTAAATCGAAGGTAATGCGAAAAAGGTACTGCGAACTATAAGTGTTGGAAGAATGAAGTACTGTACGTAGACGGTGAGTTTAGTTGCACACCGAATGTACGAGTATCTTTGATCGCAACCATCATTGCGCGAATAAAGAGACGAAATAAAATCACAAATAAAAACTTTTGTACTCGCGATCGTGACCACTATGATGTGATTTCGTGGCGATCATTGGATATGGAAAGTGGTTGTTTCTTTATTTGTATATGCAACCTAGAAGTACTTGAATGTGCATGAGTAGCAGATACGTTCATGGGAAACACTAAAAAAGGCGACGCGATCGTCGCAATAAAAAAACAAAACAAAACAAGGTATTCTTTAAAAAGGGTGAACGTATATAAAGAAGGACAGTTTAGAAGGAATTTTATAATGAAAAGGTACAACATTAAATTAAAAAAATTCAAAGAAAAAAAAAGTTATGGTTCAATTCGCACACAGAGAATTATGTTCAGTGACTCTTTTTTTTATGTTTATGTTTAGACGCGAAAATATTTACATTGTTCATACTTAACGATATTTCACATTAGATTAATGGTATATTTTATCTTACTACTTACAATATTTTTATTTATTATTTTACAAAATTTTACCAATTATTTTAACGTACTGAAAAAGCTACAAGAAAAACCTTCGTTATGATTTAAAGGAGAAGCTATACCGAGAGAAGGGGAGCAGTTTCTATTTAAATGAAAAGAAAATGAAGGAATATAAAGAAATAAGAAATTGTAAAACAGTCCCTTAGGCCAATTTTTATGTTATACACTTACTTACAATTGAAATAATTTCTAAAAAAAATAAATATATAAAAATTGGTTTGGGTGCGAGTAGACCTGCCTGAACTGAACTCAACCATGAACTTCCCATCTCATGATAAAAAAAATGGGAAAGACTTACAGGATTCACATTTCTGAAACAATTTTCAAAGAACTTCCGTGCAAATTAGGGTCAGGAAATAGAGAAAGCGGCACATCAATGTATGAAATGGCCTCAACTCAATACTGACGAAACTTTTGGCATTCAAATTGAACAAATAAAAATTTTATGTGAATTTGTCCGGAAACTTATGAATGAAAGTGTATATAATTATGCATATTTTATTGTCCGATAAAGTAGCTGTAAACTATAAATTTAATTAATTTTGAACTTTTTTTATTGGAAAACTAAATTGGTTTTAATTGAAGAGGTGAAAATGTAATTTTTTTTCCAGTTTTTTCGTCATAAGATTCAAACCACCCTGGAATTTAACCAAAAGCTTTTCAGGTGATCTCTATGCACACACGCTTCGAATGAAAACAATTTGGCTTCGATAGCTTGATTTGTTCTCGACTTAGGCTGTACGAAAGAATCCGCACAAACGTACGTACACATACACACACACAGGCATCTTTCCGACTACTGGGACCGCCAAATGTGGAGAAATGTAAAAATTTTGAATTTCGAAAATCGGACCGATTACAAGAACTTCTTGATGGGAAGTTAAAAAATTAAGTCTGAGGACCAATAAGTCACAAAAATAGAGAGGTTTGAAATCCGAGGCTATTTTGCTTAATTCTGCTGGACTATAGCCCATGGATTCAAAATGGACTTTTTTCCTGAAATCGCAAATTACGATTTCTATGATATTGATGATCACGAGCATCACTTACTGAACACAAATTTGAAAATTTAGCTCTGAGAACCCATTATTCACAAAAATAGAGAGGTTTGAAATCCGAGGCTATTTTGCTTAATTCTGCTGGACTATAGCCCATGGATTCAAAATGGACTTTTTTCCTGAATTCGCGAATGACAATTTCTGTGATATTGATGATCACGAGCATCACTTACTGAACACAAATTTGAAAATTTAGCTCTGAGAACTAAGTATTCACAAAAATAGAGAGATTTGAAATCCGAGGCTATTTTGCTTAATTCTGCTGGACTATAGCCCATGGATTCAAAATGGACTTTTTTCCTGAAATCGCAAATTACGATTTCTATGATATTAATGATCACGAGCATCACTTACTGAACACAAATTTGAAAATTTAGCTCTGAGAACTAAGTATTCACAAAAATAGAGAGATTTGAAATCCGAGGCTATTTTGCTTAATTCTGCTGGACTATAGCCCATGGATTCAAAATGGACTTTTTTCCTGAAATCGCAAATTACGATTTCTATGATATTGATGATCACGAGCATCACTTACTGAACGCAAATTTGAAAATTTAGCTCTGAGAACTAAGTATTCACAAAAATAGAGAGGTTTGAAATCCGAGGCTATTTTGCTTAATTCTGCTGGACTATACCCCATGGATTCAAAATGGACTTTTTTCCTGAAATCGCAAATTACGATTTCTATGATATTGATGATCACGAGCATCACTTACTGAACACAAATTTGAAAATTTAGCTCTGAGAACCCATTATTCACAAAAACAGAAAGATTTGAAATCCGAGGCTATTTTGCTTAATTCTGCTGGACTATAGCCCATAGATTCAAAATGGACTTTTTTCCTGAAATCGCAAATTACGATTTCTATGATATTGATGATCACGAGCATCACTTACTGAACACAAATTTGAAAATTTAGCTCTGAGAACCCATTATTCACAAAAACAGAAAGATTTGAAATCCGAGGCTATTTTGCTTAATTCTGCTGGACTATAGCCCATGGATTCAAAATGGACTTTTTTCCTGAAATCGCAAATTACGATTTCTATGATATTGATGATCACGAGCATCACTTACTGAACGCAAATTTGAAAATTTAGCTCTGAGAACTAAGTATTCACAAAAATAGAGAGGTTTGAAATCCGAGGCTATTTTGCTTAATTCTGCTGGACTATAGCCCATAGATTCAAAATGGACTTTTTTCCTGAAATCGCAAATTACGATTTCTATGATATTGATGATCACGAGCATCACTTACTGAACACAAATTTGAAAATTTAGCTCTGAGAACCCATTATTCACAAAAACAGAAAGATTTGAAATCCGAGGCTATTTTGCTTAATTCTGCTGGACTATAGCCCATAGATTCAAAATGGACTTTTTTCCTGAAATCGCAAATTACGATTTCTATGATATTGATGATCACGAGCATCACTTACTGAACGCAAATTTGAAAATTTAGCTCTGAGAACTAAGTATTCACAAAAATAGAGAGGTTTGAAATCCGAGGCTATTTTGCTTAATTCTGCTGGACTATAGCCCATGGATTCAAAATGGACTTTTTTCCTGAAATCGCAAATTACGATTTCTATGATATTGGTGATCACGAGCATCACTTACTGAACGCAAATTTGAAAATTTAGCTCTGAGAACTAAGTATTCACAAAAATAGAGAGGTTTGAAATCCGAGGCTATTTTGCTTAATTCTGCTGGACTATAGCCCATGGATTCAAAATGGACTTTTTTCCTGAAATCGCAAATTACGATTTCTGTGATATTGATGATCACGAGCATCACTTACTGAACACAAATTTGAAAATTTAATTCTGAGAACTAAGTATTCACAAAAATAGAGAGGTTTGAAATCCGAGGCTATTTTGCTTAATTCTGCTGGACTAAAGCCCATGGATTCAAAATGGACTTTTTTCCTGAAATCGCAAATTACGATTTCTATGATATTGGTGATCACGAGCATCACTTACTGAACGCAAATTTGAAAATTTAGCTCTGAGAACTAAGTATTCACAAAAATAGAGAGGTTTGAAATCCGAGGCTATTTTGCTTAATTCTGCTGGACTATAGCCCATGGATTCAAAATGGACTTTTTTCCTGAAATCGCAAATTACGATTTCTGTGATATTGATGATCACGAGCATCACTTACTGAACACAAATTTGAAAATTTAATTCTGAGAACTAAGTATTCACAAAAATAGAGAGATTTGAAATCCGAGGCTATTTTGCTTAATTCTGCTGGACTATAGCCCATGGATTCAAAATGGACTTTTTTCCTGAAATCGCAAATTACGATTTCTGTGATATTGATGATCACGAGCATCACTTACTGAACACAAATTTGAAAATTTAATTCTGAGAACTAAGTATTCACAAAAATAGAGAGATTTGAAATCCGAGGCTATTTTGCTTAATTCTGCTGGACTATAGCCCATGGATTCAAAATGGACTTTTTTCCTGAAATCGCAAATTACGATTTCTATGATATTGATGATCACGAGCATCACTCACTGAACGCAAATTTGAAAATTTAGCTCTGAGAACTAAGTATTCACAAAAATAGAGAGATTTGAAATCCGAGGCTATTTTGCTTAATTCTGCTGGACTATAGCCCATGGATTCAAAATTGACTTTTTTCCTGAAATCGCAAATTACGATTTCTATGATATTGATGATCACGAGCATCACTTACTGAACACAAATTTGAAAATTTAGCTCTGAGAACTAAGTATTCACAAAAATAGAGAGATTTGAAATCCGAGGCTATTTTGCTTAATTCTGCTGGACTATAGCCCATGGATTCAAAATTTACTTTTTTCCTGAAATCGCAAATTACGATTTCTATGATATTGATGATCACGAGCATCACTTACTGAACACAAATTTGAAAATTTAGCTCTGAGAACTAAGTATTCACAAAAATAGAGAGATTTGAAATCCGAGGCTATTTTGCTTAATTCTGCTGGACCATAGCCCATGGATTCAAAATGGACTTTTTTCCTGAAATCGCAAATTACGATTTCTATGATATTGATGATCACGAGCATCACTTACTGAACACAAATTTGAAAATTTAGCTCTGAGAACTAAGTATTCACAAAAATAGAGAGATTTGAAATCCGAGGCTATTTTGCTTAATTCTGCTGGACTATAGCCCATGGATTCAAAATTGACTTTTTTCCTGAAATCGCAAATTACGATTTCTATGATATTGATGATCACGAGCATCACTTACTGAACACAAATTTGAAAATTTAGCTCTGAGAACTAAGTATTCACAAAAATAGAGAGATTTGAAATCCGAGGCTATTTTGCTTAATTCTGCTGGACTATAGCCCATGGATTCAAAATGTACTTTTTTCCTGAAATCGCAAATTACGATTTCTATGATATTGATGATCACGAGCATCACTTACTGAACACAAATTTGAAAATTTAGCTCTGAGAACTAAGTATTCACAAAAATAGAGAGATTTGAAATCCGAGGCTATTTTGCTTAATTCTGCTGGACTATAGCCCATGGATTCAAAATGGACTTTTTTCCTGAAATCGCAAATTACGATTTCTATGATATTGATGATCACGAGCATCACTTACTGAACACAAATTTGAAAATTTAGCTCTGAGAACTAAGTATTCACAAAAATAGAGAGATTTGAAATCCGAGGCTATTTTGCTTAATTCTGCTGGACTATAGCCCATGGATTCAAAATGGACTTTTTTCCTGAAATCGCAAATTACGATTTCTATGATATTGATGATCACGAGCATCACTTACTGAACACAAATTTGAAAATTTAGCTCTGAGAACTAAGTATTCACAAAAATAGAGAGATTTGAAATCCGAGGCTATTTTGCTTAATTCTGCTGGACTATAGCCCATGGATTCAAAATGGACTTTTTTCCTGAAATCGCAAATTACGATTTCTATGATATTGATGATCACGAACATCACTTACTGAACACAAATTTGAAAATTTAGCTCTGAGAACTAAGTATTCACAAAAATAGAGAGATTTGAAATCCGAGGCTATTTTGCTTAATTCTGCTGGACTATAGCCCATGGATTCAAAATGGACTTTTTTCCTGAAATCGCAAATTACGATTTCTATGTTATTGATGATCACGAGCATCACTTACTGAACACAAATTTGAAAATTTAGCTCTGAGAACCCATTATTCACAAAAACAGAAAGTTTTGAAATCCGAGGCTATTTTGCTTAATTCTGCTGGACTATAGCCCATGGATTCAAAATGGACTTTTTTCCTGAAATCGCAAATTACGATTTCTATGATATTGATGATCACGAGCATCACTTACTGAACACAAATTTGAAAATTTAGCTCTGAGAACTAAGTATTCACAAAAATAGAGAGATTTGAAATCCGAGGCTATTTTGCTTAATTCTTTTCTTTTTTCCTGAAATCGCAAATTACGATTTCTATGATATTGATGATCACGAGCATCACTTACTGAACACAAATTTGAAAATTTAGCTCTGAGAACTAAGTATTCACAAAAATAGAGAGATTTGAAATCCGAGGCTATTTTGCTTAATTCTGCTGGACTATAGCCCATGGATTCAAAATGGACTTTTTTCCTGAAATCGCAAATTACGATTTCTATGATATTGATGATCACGAGCATCACTTACTGAACACAAATTTGAAAATTTAGCTCTGAGAACTAAGTATTCACAAAAATAGAGAGATTTGAAATCCGAGGCTATTTTGCTTAATTCTTTTCTTTTTTCCTGAAATCGCAAATTACGATTTCTATGATATTGATGATCACGAGCATCACTTACTGAACACAAATTTGAAAATTTAGCTCTGAGAACTAAGTATTCACAAAAATAGAGAGATTTGAAATCCGAGGCTATTTTGCTTAATTCTGCTGGACTATAGCCCATGTATTCAAAATGGACTTTTTTCCTGAAATCGCAAATTACGATTTCTATGATATTGATGATCACGAGCATCACTTACTGAACACAAATTTGAAAATTTAGCTCTGAGAACCCATTATTCACAAAAACAGAAAGATTTGAAATCCGACGCTATTTTGCTTAATTCTGCTGGACTATAGCCCATGGATTCAAAATGGACTTTTTTCCTGAAATCGCAAATTACGATTTCTATGATATTGATGATCACGAACATGACTTACTGAACACAAATTTGAAAATTTAGCTCTGAGAACTAAGTATTCACAAAAATAGAGAGATTTGAAATCCGAGGCTATTTTGCTTAATTCTGCTGGACTATAGCCCATGGATTCAAAATGGACTTTTTTCCTGAAATCGCAAATTACGATTTCTATGATATTGATGATCACGAGCATCACTTACTGAACACAAATTTGAAAATTTAGCTCTGAGAACTAAGTATTCACAAAAATAGAGAGATTTGAAATCCGAGGCTATTTTGCTTAATTCTGCTGGACTATAGCCCATGGATTCAAAATGGACTTTTTTCCTGAAATCGCAAATTACGATTTCTATGATATTGATGATCACGAGCATCACTTACTGAACACAAATTTGAAAATTTAGCTCTGAGAACTAAGTATTCACAAAAATAGAGAGATTTGAAATCCGAGGCTATTTTGCTTAATTCTGCTGGACTATAGCCCATGGATTCAAAATGGACTTTTTTCCTGAAATCGCAGATTACGATTTCTCGGTTATTGATGATCACGAGCATCACTTACTGAACACAAATTTGAAAATTTAGCTCTGAGAACCCATTATTCACAAAAACAGAAAGATTTGAAATCCGAGGCTATTTTGCTTAATTCTGCTGGACTATAGCCCATGGATTCAAAATGGACTTTTTTCCTGAAATCGCAAATTACGATTTCTATGATATTGATGATCACGATCATCACTTACTGAACACAAATTTGAAAATTTAGCTCTGTCAACTAAGTATTCACAAAAATAGAGAGATTTGAAATCCGAGGCTATTTTGCTTAATTCTGCTGGACTATAGCCCATGGATTCAAAATGGAATTTTTTCCTGAAATCGCAAATTACGATTTCTTTGATATTGATGGTCACGAGCATCACTTACTGAACACAAATTTGAAAATTTAGCTCTGAGAACTAAGTATTCACAAAAATAGAGAGATTTGAAATCCGAGGCTATTTTGCTTAATTCTGCTGGACTATAGCCCATGGATTCAAAATGGACTTTTTTCCTGAAATCGCAAATTACGATTTCTATGATATTGATGATCATGAGCATCACTTACTGAACACAAATTTGAAAATTTAGCTCTGAGAACTAAGTATTCACAAAAATAGAGAGATTTGAAATCCGAGGCTATTTTGCTTAATTCTGCTGGACTATAGCCCATGGATTCAAAATGGACTTTTTTCCTGAAATCGCAAATTACGATTTCTATGATATTGATGATCACGAGCATCACTTACTGAACACAAATTTGAAAATTTAGCTCTGAGAACTAAGTATTCACAAAAATAGAGAGATTTGAAATCCGAGGCTATTTTGCTTAATTCTGCTGGACTATAGCCCATGTATTCAAAATGGACTTTTTTCCTGAAATCGCAAATTACGATTTCTATGATATTGATGATCACGAGCATCACTTACTGAACACAAATTGGAAAATTTAGCTCTGAGAACCCATTATTCACAAAAACAGAAAGATTTGAAATCCGACGCTATTTTGCTTAATTCTGCTGGACTATAGCCCATGGATTCAAAATGTACTTTTTTCCTGAAATCGCAAATTACGATTTCTATGATATTGATGATCACGAGCATCACTTACTGAACACAAATTTGAAAATTTAGCTCTGAGAACTAAGTATTCACAAAAATAGAGAGATTTGAAATCCGAGGCTATTTTGCTTAATTCTGCTGGACTATAGCCCATGGATTCAAAATGGACTTTTTTCCTGAAATCGCAAATTACGATTTCTATGATATTGATGATCACGAGCATCACTTACTGAACACAAATTTGAAAATTTAGCAGAAAGATTTGAAATCCGAGGCTATTTTGCTTAATTCTGCTGGACTATAGCCCATGGATTCAAAATGGACTTTTTTCCTGAAATCGCAAATTACGATTTCTATGATATTGATGATCACGAGCATCACTTACTGAACACAAATTTGAAAATTTAGCTCTGAGAACTAAGTATTCACAAAAATAGAGAGATTTGAAATCCGAGGCTATTTTGCTTAATTCTGCTGGACTATAGCCCATGGATTCAAAATGGACTTTTTTCTTGAAATCGCAAATTACGATTTCTATGATATTGATGATCACGAGCATCACTTACTGAACACAAATTTGAAAATTTAGCTCTGAGAACTAAGTATTCACAAAAATAGAGAGATTTGAAATCCGAGGCTATTTTGCTTAATTCTGCTGGACTATAGCCCATGGATTCAAAATGGACTTTTTTCCTGAAATCGCAAATTACGATTTCTATGATATTGATGATCACGAGCATCACTTACTGAACACAAATTTGAAAATTTAGCTCTGAGAACTAAGTATTCACAAAAATAGAGAGATTTGAAATCCGAGCCTATTTTGCTTAATTCTGCTGGACTATAGCCCATGGATTCAAAATGGACTTTTTTCCTGAAATCGCAAATTACGATTTCTATGATATTGATGATCACGAGCATCACTTACTGAACACAAATTTGAAAATTTAGCAGAAAGATTTGAAATCCGAGGCTATTTTGCTTAATTCTGCTGGACTATAGCCCATGGATTCAAAATGGACTTTTTTCCTGAAATCGCAAATTACGATTTCTATGATATTGATGATCACGAGCATCACTTACTGAACACAAATTTGAAAATTTAGCTCTGAGAACTAAGTATTCACAAAAATAGAGAGATTTGAAATCCGAGGCTATTTTGCTTAATTCTGCTGGACTATAGATTCAAAATGGACTTTTTTCTTGAAATCGCAAATTACGATTTCTATGATATTGATGATCACGAGCATCACTTACTGAACACAAATTTGAAAATTTAGCTCTGAGAACTAAGTATTCACAAAAATAGAGAGATTTGAAATCCGAGGCTATTTTGCTTAATTCTGCTGGACTATAGCCCATGGATTCAAAATGGACTTTTTTCCTGAAATCGCAAATTACGATTTCTATGATATTGATGATCACGAGCATCACTTACTGAACACAAATTTGAAAATTTAGCTCTGAGAACTAAGTATTCACAAAAATAGAGAGATTTGAAATCCGAGGCTATTTTGCTTAATTCTGCTGGACTATAGCCCATGGATTCAAAATGGACTTTTTTCCTGAAATCGCAAATTACGATTTCTATGATATCGATGATCACGAGCATCACTTACTGAACACAAATTTGAAAATTTAGCTCTGAGAACTAAGTATTCACAAAAATAGAGAGATTTGAAATCCGAGCCTATTTTGCTTAATTCTGCTGGACTATAGCCCATGGATTCAAAATGGACTTTTTTCCTGAAATCGCAAATTACGATTTCTATGATATTGATGATCACGAGCATCACTTACTGAACACAAATTTGAAAATTTAGCAGAAAGATTTGAAATCCGAGGCTATTTTGCTTAATTCTGCTGGACTATAGCCCATGGATTCAAAATGGACTTTTTTCCTGAAATCGCAAATTACGATTTCTATGATATTGATGATCACGAGCATCACTTACTGAACACAAATTTGAAAATTTAGCTCTGAGAACTAAGTATTCACAAAAATAGAGAGATTTGAAATCCAAGGCTATTTTGCTTAATTCTGCTGGACTATAGATTCAAAATGGACTTTTTTCTTGAAATCGCAAATTACGATTTCTATGATATTGATGATCACGAGCATCACTTACTGAACACAAATTTGAAAATTTAGCTCTGAGAACTAAGTATTCACAAAAATAGAGAGATTTGAAATCCGAGGCTATTTTGCTTAATTCTGCTGGACTATAGCCCATGGATTCAAAATGGACTTTTTTCCTGAAATCGCAAATTACGATTTCTATGATATTGATGATCACGAGCATCACTTACTGAACACAAATTTGAAAATTTAGCTCTGAGAACTAAGTATTCACAAAAATAGAGAGATTTGAAATCCGAGGCTATTTTGCTTAATTCTGCTGGACTATAGCCCATGGATTCAAAATGGACTTTTTTCCTGAAATCGCAAATTACGATTTCTATGATATTGATGATCACGAGCATCACTTACTGAACACAAATTTGAAAATTTAGCTCTGAGAACTAAGTATTCACAAAAATAGAGAGATTTGAAATCCGAGGCTATTTTGCTTAATTCTGCTGGACTATAGCCCATGGATTCAAAATGGACTTTTTTCCTGAAATCGCAAATTACGATTTCTATGATATTGATGATCACGAGCATCACTTACTGAACACAAATTTGAAAATTTAGCTCTGAGAACTAAGTATTCACAAAAATAGAGAGATTTGAAATCCGAGCCTATTTTGCTTAATTCTGCTGGACTAAAGCCCATGGATTCAAAATGGACTTTTTTCCTGAAATCGCAAATTACGATTTCTATGATATTGATGATCACGAGCATCACTTACTGAACACAAATTTGAAAATTTAGCTCTGAGAACTAAGTATTCACAAAAATAGAGAGATTTGAAATCCGAGGCTATTTTGCTTAATTCTGCTGGACTATAGCCCATGGATTCAAAATGGACTTTTTTCTTGAAATCGCAAATTACGATTTCTATGATATTGATGATCACGAGCATCACTTACTGAACACAAATTTGAAAATTTAGCTCTGAGAACTAAGTATTCACAAAAATAGAGAGATTTGAAATCCGAGGCTATTTTGCTTAATTCTGCTGGACTATAGCCCATGGATTCAAAATGGACTTTTTTCCTGAAATCGCAAATTACGATTTCTATGATATTGATGATCACGAGCATGACTTACTGAACACAAATTTGAAAATTTAGCTCTGAGAACCCATTATTCACAAAAACAGAAAGATTTGAAATCCGACGCTATTTTGCTTAATTCTGCTGGACTATAGCCCATGGATTCAAAATGGACTTTTTTCTTGAAATCGCAAATTACGATTTCTATGATATTGATGATCACGAGCATCACTTACTGAACACAAATTTGAAAATTTAGCTCTGAGAACCCATTATTCACAAAAACAGAAAGATTTGAAATCCGACGCTATTTTGCTTAATTCTGCTGGACTATAGCCCATGGATTCAAAATGGACTTTTTTCCTGAAATCGCAAATTACGATTTCTATGATATTGATGATCACGAGCATGACTTACTGAACACAAATTTGAAAATTTAGCTCTGAGAACTAAGTATTCACAAAAATAGAGAGATTTGAAATCCGAGGCTATTTTGCTTAATTCTGCTGGACTATAGCCCATGGATTCAAAATGGACTTTTTTCCTGAAATCGCAAATTACGATTTCTATGATATTGATGATCACGAGCATCACTTACTGAACACAAATTTGAAAATTTAGCTCTGAGAACCCATTATTCACAAAAACAGAAAGATTTGAAATCCGACGCTATTTTGCTTAATTCTGCTGGACTATAGCCCATGGATTCAAAATGGACTTTTTTCCTGAAATCGCAAATTACGATTTCTATGATATTGATGATCACGAGCATGACTTACTGAACACAAATTTGAAAATTTAGCTCTGAGAACCCATTATTCACAAAAACAGAAAGATTTGAAATCCGACGCTATTTTGCTTAATTCTGCTGGACTATAGCCCATGGATTCAAAATGGACTTTTTTCCTGAAATCGCAAATTACGATTTCTATGATATTGATGATCACGAGCATGACTTACTGAACACAAATTTGAAAATTTAGCTCTGAGAACTAAGTATTCACAAAAATAGAGAGATTTGAAATCCGACGCTATTTTGCTTAATTCTGCTGGACCATAGCCCATGGATTCAAAATGGACTTTTTTCTTGAAATCGCAAATTACGATTTCTATGATATTGATGATCACGAGCATCACTTACTGAACACAAATTTGAACAAAAACAGAAAGATTTGAAATCCGAGGCTATTTTGCTTAATTCTGCTGGACTATAGCCCATGGATTCAAAATGGACTTTTTTCCTGAAATCGCAAATTACGATTTCTATGATATTGATGATCACGAGCATCACTTACTGAACACAAATTTGAAAATTTAGCTCTGAGAACCCATTATTCACAAAAACAGAAAGATTTGAAATCCGACGCTATTTTGCTTAATTCTGCTGGACTATAGCCCATGGATTCAAAATGGACTTTTTTCTTGAAATCGCAAATTACGATTTCTATGATATTGATGATCACGAGCATCACTTACTGAACACAAATTTGAAAATTTAGCTCTGAGAACCCATTATTCACAAAAACAGAAAGATTTGAAATCCGACGCTATTTTGCTTAATTCTGCTGGACTATAGCCCATGGATTCAAAATGGACTTTTTTCCTGAAATCGCAAATTACGATTTCTATGATATTGATGATCACGAGCATGACTTACTGAACACAAATTTGAAAATTTAGCTCTGAGAACTAAGTATTCACAAAAACAGAAAGATTTGAAATCCGACGCTATTTTGCTTAATTCTGCTGGACTATAGCCCATGGATTCAAAATGGACTTTTTTCCTGAAATCGCAAATTACGATTTCTATGATATTGATGATCACGAGCATGACTTACTGAACACAAATTTGAAAATTTAGCTCTGAGAACCCATTATTCACAAAAACAGAAAGATTTGAAATCCGACGCTATTTTGCTTAATTCTGCTGGACTATAGCCCATGGATTCAAAATGGACTTTTTTCCTGAAATCGCAAATTACGATTTCTATGATATTGATGATCACGAGCATCACTTACTGAACACAAATTTGTAAATTTAGCTCTGAGAACTAAGTATTCACAAAAATAGAGAGATTTGAAATCCGAGGCTATTTTGCTTAATTCTGCTGGACTATAGCCCATGGATTCAAAATGGACTTTTTTCTTGAAATCGCAAATTACGATTTCTATGATATTGATGATCACGAGCATCACTTACTGAACACAAATTTGAACAAAAACAGAAAGATTTGAAATCCGAGGCTATTTTGCTTAATTCTGCTGGACTATAGCCCATGGATTCAAAATGGACTTTTTTCCTGAAATCGCAAATTACGATTTCTATGATATTGATGATGACGAGCATCACTTACTGAACACAAATTTGAAAATTTAGCTCTGAGAACTAAGTATTCACAAAAATAGAGAGATTTGAAATCCGAGGCTATTTTGCTTAATTCTGCTGGACTATAGCCCATGGATTCAAAATGGACTTTTTTCCTGAAATCGCAAATTACGATTTCTATGATATTGATGATCACGAGCATCACTTACTGAACACAAATTTGAAAATTTAGCTCTGAGAACTAAGTATTCACAAAAATAGAGAGATTTGAAATCCGAGCCTATTTTGCTTAATTCTGCTGGACTAAAGCCCATGGATTCAAAATGGACTTTTTTCCTGAAATCGCAAATTACGATTTCTATGATATTGATGATCACGAGCATCACTTACTGAACACAAATTTGAAAATTTAGCTCTGAGAACTAAGTATTCACAAAAATAGAGAGATTTGAAATCCGAGGCTATTTTGCTTAATTCTGCTGGACTATAGCCCATGGATTCAAAATGGACTTTTTTCTTGAAATCGCAAATTACGATTTCTATGATATTGATGATCACGAGCATCACTTACTGAACACAAATTTGAAAATTTAGCTCTGAGAACTAAGTATTCACAAAAATAGAGAGATTTGAAATCCGAGGCTATTTTGCTTAATTCTGCTGGACTATAGCCCATGGATTCAAAATGGACTTTTTTCCTGAAATCGCAAATTACGATTTCTATGATATTGATGATCACGAGCATCACTTACTGAACACAAATTTGAAAATTTAGCTCTGAGAACTAAGTATTCACAAAAATAGAGAGATTTGAAATCCGAGGCTATTTTGCTTAATTCTGCTGGACTATAGCCCATGGATTCAAAATGGACTTTTTTCCTGAAATCGCAAATTACGATTTCTATGATATTGATGATCACGAGCATGACTTACTGAACACAAATTTGAAAATTTAGCTCTGAGAACTAAGTATTCACAAAAACAGAAAGATTTGAAATCCGACGCTATTTTGCTTAATTCTGCTGGACTATAGCCCATGGATTCAAAATGGACTTTTTTCCTGAAATCGCAAATTACGATTTCTATGATATTGATGATCACAAGCATGACTTACTGAACACAAATTTGAAAATTTAGCTCTGAGAACCCATTATTCACAAAAACAGAAAGATTTGAAATCCGACGCTATTTTGCTTAATTCTGCTGGACTATAGCCCATGGATTCAAAATGGACTTTTTTCCTGAAATCGCAAATTACGATTTCTATGATATTGATGATCACGAGCATCACTTACTGAACACAAATTTGTAAATTTAGCTCTGAGAACTAAGTATTCACAAAAATAGAGAGATTTGAAATCCGAGGCTATTTTGCTTAATTCTGCTGGACTATAGCCCATGGATTCAAAATGGACTTTTTTCTTGAAATCGCAAATTACGATTTCTATGATATTGATGATCACGAGCATCACTTACTGAACACAAATTTGAACAAAAACAGAAAGATTTGAAATCCGAGGCTATTTTGCTTAATTCTGCTGGACTATAGCCCATGGATTCAAAATGGACTTTTTTCCTGAAATCGCAAATTACGATTTCTATGATATTGATGATCACGAGCATCACTTACTGAACACAAATTTGAAAATTTAGCTCTGAGAACTAAGTATTCACAAAAATAGAGAGATTTGAAATCCGAGGCTATTTTGCTTAATTCTGCTGGACTATAGCCCATGGATTCAAAATGGACTTTTTTCTTGAAATCGCAAATTACGATTTCTATGATATTGATGATCACGAGCATCACTTACTGAACACAAATTTGAACAAAAACAGAAAGATTTGAAATCCGAGGCTATTTTGCTTAATTCTGCTGGACTATAGCCCATGGATTCAAAATGGACTTTTTTCCTGAAATCGCAAATTACGATTTCTATGATATTGATGATCACGAGCATCACTTACTGAACACAAATTTGAAAATTTAGCTCTGAGAACTAAGTATTCACAAAAATAGAGAGATTTGAAATCCGAGGCTATTTTGCTTAATTCTGCTGGACTATAGCCCATGGATTCAAAATGGACTTTTTTCCTGAAATCGCAAATTACGATTTCTATGATATTGATGATCACGAGCATCACTTACTGAACACAAATTTGAAAATTTAGCTCTGAGAACTAAGTATTCACAAAAATAGAGAGATTTGAAATCCGAGCCTATTTTGCTTAATTCTGCTGGACTAAAGCCCATGGATTCAAAATGGACTTTTTTCCTGAAATCGCAAATTACGATTTCTATGATATTGATGATCACGAGCATCACTTACTGAACACAAATTTGAAAATTTAGCTCTGAGAACTAAGTATTCACAAAAATAGAGAGATTTGAAATCCGAGGCTATTTTGCTTAATTCTGCTGGACTATAGCCCATGGATTCAAAATGGACTTTTTTCTTGAAATCGCAAATTACGATTTCTATGATATTGATGATCACGAGCATCACTTACTGAACACAAATTTGAAAATTTAGCTCTGAGAACTAAGTATTCACAAAAATAGAGAGATTTGAAATCCGAGGCTATTTTGCTTAATTCTGCTGGACTATAGCCCATGGATTCAAAATGGACTTTTTTCCTGAAATCGCAAATTACGATTTCTATGATATTGATGATCACGAGCATCACTTACTGAACACAAATTTGAAAATTTAGCTCTGAGAACTAAGTATTCACAAAAATAGAGAGATTTGAAATCCGAGGCTATTTTGCTTAATTCTGCTGGACTATAGCCCATGGATTCAAAATGGACTTTTTTCCTGAAATCGTAAATTACGATTTCTATGATATTGATGATCACGAGCATGACTTACTGAACACAAATTTGAAAATTTAGCTCTGAGAACTAAGTATTCACAAAAACAGAAAGATTTGAAATCCGACGCTATTTTGCTTAATTCTGCTGGACTATAGCCCATGGATTCAAAATGGACTTTTTTCCTGAAATCGCAAATTACGATTTCTATGATATTGATGATCACGAGCATGACTTACTGAACACAAATTTGAAAATTTAGCTCTGAGAACCCATTATTCACAAAAACAGAAAGATTTGAAATCCGACGCTATTTTGCTTAATTCTGCTGGACTATAGCCCATGGATTCAAAATGGACTTTTTTCCTGAAATCGCAAATTACGATTTCTATGATATTGATGATCACGAGCATCACTTACTGAACACAAATTTGTAAATTTAGCTCTGAGAACTAAGTATTCACAAAAATAGAGAGATTTGAAATCCGAGGCTATTTTGCTTAATTCTGCTGGACTATAACCCATGGATTCAAAATGGACTTTTTTCTTGAAATCGCAAATTACGATTTCTATGATATTGATGATCACGAGCATCACTTACTGAACACAAATTTGAACAAAAACAGAAAGATTTGAAATCCGAGGCTATTTTGCTTAATTCTGCTGGACTATAGCCCATGGATTCAAAATGGACTTTTTTCCTGAAATCGCAAATTACGATTTCTATGATATTGATGATCACGAGCATCACTTACTGAACACAAATTTGAAAATTTAGCTCTGAGAACTAAGTATTCACAAAAATAGAGAGATTTGAAATCCGAGGCTATTTTGCTTAATTCTGCTGGACTATAGCCCATGGATTCAAAATGGACTTTTTCTTGAAATCGCAAATTACGATTTCTATGATATTGATGATCACGAGCATCACTTACTGAACACAAATTTGAACAAAAACAGAAAGATTTGAAATCCGAGGCTATTTTGCTTAATTCTGCTGGACTATAGCCCATGGATTCAAAATGGACTTTTTTCCTGAAATCGCAAATTACGATTTCTATGATATTGATGATCACGAGCATCACTTACTGAACACAAATTTGAAAATTTAGCTCTGAGAACTAAGTATTCACAAAAATAGAGAGATTTGAAATCCGAGGCTATTTTGCTTAATTCTGCTGGACTATAGCCCATGGATTCAAAATGGACTTTTTTCCTGAAATCGCAAATTACGATTTCTATGATATTGATGATCACGAGCATGACTTACTGAACACAAATTTGAAAATTTAGCTCTGAGAACTAAGTATTCACAAAAATAGAGAGATTTGAAATCCGAGGCTATTTTGCTTAATTCTGCTGGACTATAGCCCATGGATTCAAAATGGACTTTTTTCCTGAAATCGCAAATTACGATTTCTATGATATTGATGATCACGAGCATCACTTACTGAACACAAATTTGAAAATTTAGCTCTGAGAACTAAGTATTCACAAAAATAGAGAGATTTGAAATCCGAGGCTATTTTGCTTAATTCTGCTGGACTAAAGCCCATGGATTCAAAATGGACTTTTTTCCTGAAATCGCAAATTACGATTTCTATGATATTGATGATCACGAGCATCACTTACTGAACACAAATTTGAAAATTTAGCTCTGAGAACTAAGTATTCACAAAAATAGAGAGATTTGAAATCCGAGGCTATTTTGCTTAATTCTGCTGGACTATAGCCCATGGATTCAAAATGGACTTTTTTCTTGAAATCGCAAATTACGATTTCTATGATATTGATGATCACGAGCATCACTTACTGAACACAAATTTGAAAATTTAGCTCTGAGAACTAAGTATTCACAAAAATAGAGAGATTTGAAATCCGAGGCTATTTTGCTTAATTCTGCTGGACTATAGCCCATGGATTCAAAATGGACTTTTTTCCTGAAATCGCAAATTACGATTTCTATGATATTGATGATCACGAGCATCACTTACTGAACACAAATTTGAAAATTTAGCTCTGAGAACTAAGTATTCACAAAAACAGAAAGATTTGAAATCCGAGGCTATTTTGCTTAATTCTGCTGGACTATAGCCCATGGATTCAAAATGGACTTTTTTCCTGAAATCGCAAATTACGATTTCTATGATATTGATGATCACGAGCATCATTTACTGAACACAAATTTGAAAATTTAGCTCTGAGAACTAAGTATTCACAAAAATAGAGAGATTTGAAATCCGAGGCTATTTTGCTTAATTCTGCTGGACTATAGCCCATGGATTCAAAATGGACTTTTTTCCTGAAATCGCAAATTACGATTTCTATGATATTGATGATCACGAGCATCACTTACTGAACACAAATTTGAAAATTTAGCTCTGAGAACCCATTATTCACATAAACAGAAAGATTTGAATTCCGAGGCTATTTTGCTTAATTCTGCTGGACTATAGCCCATGGATTCAAAATGGACTTTTTTCCTGAAATCGCAAATTACGATTTCTATGATATTGATGATCACGAGCATCACTTACTGAACACAAATTTGAAAATTTAGCTCTGAGAACTAAGTATTCACAAAAATAGAGAGATTTGAAATCCGAGGCTATTTTGCTTAATTCTGCTGGACTATAGCCCATGGATTCAAAATGGACTTTTTTCCTGAAATCGCAAATTACGATTTCTATGATATTGATGATCACGAGCATCACTTACTGAACACAAATTTGAAAATTTAGCTCTGAGAACCCATTATTCACAAAAACAGAAAGATTTGAAATCCGAGGCTATTTTGCTTAATTCTGCTGGACTATAGCCCATGGATTCAAAATGGACTTTTTTCGTGAAATCGCAAATTACGATTTCTATGATATTGATGATCACGAGCATCACTTACTGAACACAAATTTGAAAATTTAGCTCTGAGAACTAAGTATTCACAAAAATAGAGAGATTTGAAGTCCGAGGCTATTTTGCTTAATTCTGCTGGACTATAGCCCATGGATTCAAAATGGACTTTTTTCCTGAAATCGCAAATTACGATTTCTATGATATTGATGATCACGAGCATCACTTACTGAACACAAATTTGAAAATTTAGCTCCAAGAACTAAGTATTCACAAAAATAGAGAGATTTGAAATCCGAGGCTATTTTGCTTAATTCTGCTGGACTATAGCCCATGGATTCAAAATGGACTTTTTTCCTGAAATCGCAAATTACGATTTCTATGATATTGATGATCACGAGCATCACTTACTGAACACAAATTTGAAAATTTAGCTCTGAGAACTAAGTATTCACAAAAATAGAGAGATTTGAAATCCGAGCCTATTTTGCTTAATTCTGCTGGACTAAAGCCCATGGATTCAAAATGGACTTTTTTCCTGAAATCGCAAATTACGATTTCTATGATATTGATGATCACGAGCATCACTTACTGAACACAAATTTGTAAATTTAGCTCTGAGAACCCATTATTCACAAAAACAGAAAGATTTGAAATCCGACGCTATTTTGCTTAATTCTGCTGGACTATAGCCCATGGATTCAAAATGGACTTTTTTCCTGAAATTGCAAATTACGATATCTATGATATTGATGATCACGAGCATGACTTACTGAACACAAATTTGAAAATTTAGCTCTGAGAACTAAGTATTCACAAAAATAGAGAGATTTGAAATCCGAGGCTATTTTGCTTAATTCTGCTGGACTAAAGCCCATGGATTCAAAATGGACTTTTTTCCTGAAATCGCAAATTACGATTTCTATGATATTGATGATCACGAGCATCACTTACTGAACACAAATTTGAAAATTTAGCAGAAAGATTTGAAATCCGAGGCTATTTTGCTTAATTCTGCTGGACTATAGCCCATGGATTCAAAATGGACTTTTTTCCTGAAATCGCAAATTACGATTTCTATGATATTGATGATCACGAGCATCACTTACTGAACACAAATTTGAAAATTTAGCTCTGAGAACTAAGTATTCACAAAAATAGAGAGATTTGAAATCCGAGGCTATTTTGCTTAATTCTGCTGGACTATAGCCCATGGATTCAAAATGGACTTTTTTCTTGAAATCGCAAATTACGATTTCTATGATATTGATGATCACGAGCATCACTTACTGAACACAAATTTGAAAATTTAGCTCTGAGAACTAAGTATTCACAAAAATAGAGAGATTTGAAATCCGAGGCTATTTTGCTTAATTCTGCTGGACTATAGCCCATGGATTCAAAATGGACTTTTTTCCTGAAATCGCAAATTACGATTTCTATGATATTGATGATCACGAGCATCACTTACTGAACACAAATTTGAAAATTTAGCTCTGAGAACTAAGTATTCACAAAAATAGAGAGATTTGAAATCCGAGGCTATTTTGCTTAATTCTGCTGGACTATAGCCCATGGATTCAAAATGGACTTTTTTCCTGAAATCGCAAATTACGATTTCTATGATATTGATGATCACGAGCATCACTTACTGAACACAAATTTGAAAATTTTGCTCTGAGAACCCATTATTCACAAAAACAGAAAGATTTGAAATCCGAGGCTATTTTGCTTAATTCTGCTGGACTATAGCCCATGGATTCAAAATGGACTTTTTTCCTGAAATCGCAAATTACGATTTCTATGATATTGATGATCACGAGCATCATTTACTGAACACAAATTTGAAAATTTAGCTCTGAGAACTAAGTATTCACAAAAATAGAGAGATTTGAAATCCGAGGCTATTTTGCTTAATTCTGCTGGACTATAGCCCATGGATTCAAAATGGACTTTTTTCGTGAAATCGCAAATTACGATTTCTATGATATTGATGATCACGAGCATCACTTACTGAACACAAATTTGAAAATTTAGCTCTGAGAACTAAGTATTCACAAAAATAGAGAGATTTGAAATCCGAGGCTATTTTGCTTAATTCTGCTGGACTATAGCCCATGGATTCAAAATGGACTTTTTTCCTGAAATCGCAAATTACGATTTCTATGATATTGATGATCACGAGCATCACTTACTGAACACAAATTTGAAAATTTAGCTCTGAGAACTAAGTATTCACAAAAATAGAGAGATTTGAAGTCCGAGGCTATTTTGCTTAATTCTGCTGGACTATAGCCCATGGATTCAAAATGGACTTTTTTCCTGAAATCGCAAATTACGATTTCTATGATATTGATGATCACGAGCATCACTTACTGAACACAAATTTGAAAATTTAGCTCCAAGAACTAAGTATTGACAAAAATAGAGAGGTTTGAAATCCGAGGCTATTTTGCTTAATTCTGCTGGACTATAGCCCATGGATTCAAAATGGACTTTTTTCCGGAAATCGCAAATTACGATTTCTATGATATTGATGATCACGAGCATCACTTACTGAACACAAATTTGAAAATTTAGCTCCAAGAACTAAGTATTCACAAGAATAGAGAGGTTTGAAATCCGAGGCTATTTTGCTTAATTCTGCTGGACTATAGCCCATGGATTCAAAATGGACTTTTTTCCTGAAATCGCAAATTACGATTTCTATGATATTGATGATCACGAGCATCACTTACTGAACATAAATTTGAAAATTTAGCTCTGAGAACTAAGTATTCACAAAAATAGAGAGATTTGAAATCCGAGGCTATTTTGCTTAATTCTGCTGGACTATAGCCCATGGATTCAAAATGGACTTTTTTCCTGAAATCGCAAATTACGATTTCTATGATATTGATGATCACGAGCATCACTTACTGAACACAAATTTGAAAATTTAGCTCTGAGAACTAAGTATTCACAAAAATAGAGAGATTTGAAATCCGAGGCTATTTTGCTTAATTCTGCTGGACTATAGCCCATGGATTCAAAATGGACTTTTTTCCTGAAATCGCAAATTACGATTTCTATGATATTGATGATCACGAGCATCACTTACTGAACACAAATTTGAAAATTTAGCTCTGAGAACTAAGTATTCACAAAAATAGAGAGATTTGAAATCCGAGGCTATTTTGCTTAATTCTGCTGGACTAAAGCCCATGGATTCAAAATGGACTTTTTTCCTGAAATCGCAAATTACGATTTCTATGATATTGATGATCACGAGCATTACTTACTGAACACAAATTTGAAATTTTAGCTCTGAGAACCCATTATTCACAAAAACAGAAAGATTTAAAATCCGAGGCTATTTTGCTTAATTCTGCGGGACTATAGCCCATGGATTCAAAATGGACTTTTTTCCTGAAATCGCAAATTACGATTTCTATGATATTGATGATCACGAGCATCACTTACTGAACACAAATTTGAAAATTTAGCTCTTAGAACTATGTATTCACAAAAATAGAGAGATTTGAAATCCGAGGCTATTTTGCTTAATTCTGCTGGACTATAGCCCATGGATTCAAAATGGACTTTTTTCCTGAAATCGCAAATTACGATTTCTATGATATTGATGATCACGAGCATCACTTACTGAACACAAATTTGAAAATTAAGCTCTGAGAACTTAGTATTCACAGAAACAGAAAGATTTGAAATCCGAGGCTATTTTGCTTAATTCTGCTGGACTATAGCCCATGGATTCAAAATGGACTTTTTTCCTGAAATCGCAAATTACGATTTCTATGATATTGATGATCACGAGCATCACTTACTGAACACAAATTTGAAAATTTTGCTCTGAGAACTAAGTATTCACAGAAACAGAAAGATTTAAAGTCCGAGGCTATTTTGCTTAATTCTGCGGGACTATAGCCCATGGATTCAAAATGGAGTTTTTTCTGAAATCGCAAATTACGATTTCTATGATATTGATGATCACGAGCATCACTTACTGGACACAAATTTGAAAATTTAGCTCTGAGAACTAAGTATTCACAAAAATAGAGAGATTTGAAATCCGAGGCTATTTTTCTTAATTCTGCTGGACTATAGCCCATGGATTCAAAATGGACTTTTTTCCTGAAATCGCAAATTACGATTTCTATGATATTGATGATCACGAGCATCACTTACTGAACACAAATTTGAAAATTTAATTCTGAGAACTAAGTACTCACAAAAATAGAGAGATTTGAAATCCGAGGCTATTTTGCTTAATTCTGCTGGACTATAGCCCATGGATTCAAAATGGACTTTTTTCCTGAAATCGCAAATTACGATTTCTATGATATTGATGATCACGAGCATCACTTACTGAACACAGATTTGAAAATTTAGCTCTGAGAACCCATTATTCACAAAAACAGAAAGATTTGAAATCCGAGGCTATTTTGCTTAATTCTGCTGGACTATAGCCCATGGATTCAAAATGGACTTTTTTCCTGAAATCGCAAATTACGATTTCTATGATATTGATGATCACGAGCATCACTTACTGAACACAAATTTGAAAATTTAGCTCTGAGAACTAAGTATTCACAAAAATAGAGAGATTTGAAATCCGAGGCTATTTTGCTTAATTCTGCTGGACTATAGCCCATGGATTCAAAATGGACTTTTTTCCTGAAATCGCAAATTACGATTTCTATGATATTGATGATCACGAGCATCACTTACTGAACACAAATTTGAAAATTTAGCTCTGAGAACTAAGTATTCACAAAAATAGAGAGATTTGAAATCCGAGGCTATTTTGCTTAATTCTGCTGGACTATAGCCCATGGATTCAAAATGGACTTTTTTCCTGAAATCGCAAATTACGATTTCTATGATATTGATGATCACGAGCATCACTTACTGAACACAAAATTGAAAATTTAGCTCTGAGAACCCATTATTCACAAAAACAGAAAGATTTGAAATCCGAGGCTATTTTGCTTAATTCTGCTGGACTATAGCCCATGGATTCAAAATGGACTTTTTTCCTGAGATCGCAAATTACGATTTCTATGATATTGATGATCACGAGCATCACTTACTGAACACAAATTTGAAAATTTAGCTCTGAGAACTAAGTATTCACAAAAATAGAGAGATTTGAAATCCGAGGCTATTTTGCTTAATTCTGCTGGACTATAGCCCCTTGAATTCAAAATGGACTTTTTTCCTGAAATCGCAAATTACGATTTCTATGATATTGATGATCACGAGCATCACTTACTGAACACAAATTTGAAAATTTAGCTCTGAGAAGCCATTATTCACAAAAATAGAGAGATTTGAAATCCGAGGCTATTTTGCTTAATTCTGCTGGACTATAGCCCATGGATTCAAAATGGACTTTTTTCCTGAAATCGCAAATTACGATTCCTATGATATTGATGATCACGAGCATCACTTACTGAACACAAATTTGAAAATTTAGCTCTCAGAACCCATTATTCACAGAAACAGAAAGATTTGAAATCCGAGGCTATTTTGCTTAATTCTGCTGGACTATAGCCCATGGATTCAAAATGGACTTTTTTCCTGAAATCGCAAATTACGATTCCTATGATATTGATGATCACGAGCATCACTTACTGAACACAAATTTGAAAATTTAGCTCTGAGAACTAAGTATTCACAAAAATAGAGAGATTTGAAATCCGAGGCTATTTTGCTTAATTCTGCTGGACTATAGCCCATGGATTCAAAATGGACTTTTTTCTTGAAATCGCAAATTACGATTTCTATGATATTGATGATCACGAGCATCACTTACTGAACACAAATTTGAAAATTTAGCTCTGAGAACTAAGTATTCACAAAAATAGAGAGATTTGAAATCCGAGGCTATTTTGCTTAATTCTGCTGGACTATAGCCCATGGATTCAAAATGGACTTTTTTCCTGAAATCGCAAATTACGATTTCTATGATATTGATGATCACGAGCATCACTTACTGAACACAAATTTGAAAATTTAGCTCTGAGAACCCATTATTCACAAAAACAGAAAGATTTGAAATCCGAGGCTATTTTGCTTAATTCTGCTGGACTATAGCCCATGGATTCAAAATGGACTTTTTTCCTGAAATCGCAAATTACGATTCCTATGATATTGATGATCACGAGCATCACTTACTGAACACAAATTTGAAAATTTAGCTCTCAGAACCCATTATTCACAAAAACAGAAAGATTTGAAATCCGAGGCTATTTTGCTTAATTCTGCTGGACTATAGCCCATGGATTCAAAATGGACTTTTTTCCTGAAATCGCAAATTACGATTTCTATGATATTGATGATCACGAGCATCACTTACTGAACACAAATTTGAAAATTTAGCTCTGAGAACTAAGTATTCACAAAAATAGAGAGATTTGAAATCCGAGGCTATTTTGCTTAATTCTGCTGGACTATAGCCCATGGATTCAAAATGGACTTTTTTCCTGAAATCGCAAATTACGATTTCTATGATATTGATGATCACGAGCATCACTTACTGAACACAAAATTGAAAACTTAGCTCTGAGAACCCATTATTCACAAAAACAGAAAGATTTGAAATCCGAGGCTATTTTGCTTAATTCTGCTGGACTATAGCCCATGGATTCAAAATGGACTTTTTTCCTGAAATCGCAAATTACGATTTCTATGATATTGATGATCACGAGCATCACTTACTGAACACAAATTTGAAAATTTAGCTCTGAGAACTAAGTATTCACAAAAATAGAGAGATTTGAAATCCGAGGCTATTTTGCTTAATTCTGCTGGACTATAGCCCATGGATTCAAAATGGACTTTTTTCCTGAAATCGCAAATTACGAATTTATGATATTGATGATCACGAGCATCACTTACTGAACACAAATTTGAAAATTTAGCTCTGAGAAGCCATTATTCACAAAAATAGAGAGATTTGAAATCCGAGGCTATTTTGCTTAATTCTGCTGGACTATAGCCCATGGATTCAAAATGGACTTTTTTCCTGAAATCGCAAATTACGATTCCTATGATATTGATGATCACGAGCATCACTTACTGAACACAAATTTGAAAATTTAGCTCTCAGAACCCATTATTCACAAAAACAGAAAGATTTGAAATCCGAGGCTATTTTGCTTAATTCTGCTGGACTATAGCCCATGGATTCAAAATGGACTTTTTTCCTGAAATCGCAAATTACGATTTCTATGATATTGATGATCACGAGCATCACTTACTGAACACAAATTTGAAAATTTAGCTCTGAGAACTAAGTATTCACAAAAATAGAGAGATTTGAAATCCGAGGCTATTTTGCTTAATTCTGCTGGACTATAGCCCATGGATTCAAAATGGACTTTTTTCCTGAAATCGCAAATTACGATTTCTATGATATTGATGATCACGAGCATCACTTACTGAACACAAATTTGAAAATTTAGCTCTGAGAACTAAGTATTCACAAAAATAGAGAGATTTGAAATCCGAGGCTATTTTGCTTAATTCTGCTGGACTATAGCCCATGGATTCAAAATGGACTTTTTTCCTGAAATCGCAAATTACGATTTCTATGATATTGATGATCACGAGCATCACTTACTGAACACAAATTTGAAAATTTAGCTCTGAGAACCCATTATTCACAAAAACAGAAAGATTTGAAATCCGAGGCTATTTTGCTTAATTCTGCTGGACTATAGCCCATGGATTCAAAATGGACTTTTTTCCTGAAATCGCAAATTACGATTTCTATGATATTGATGATCACGAGCATCACTTACTGAACACAAATTTGAAAATTTAGCTCTGAGAACTAAGTATTCACAAAAATAGAGAGATTTGAAATCCGAGGCTATTTTGCTTAATTCTGCTGGACTATAGCCCATGGATTCAAAATGGACTTTTTTCCTGAAATCGCAAATTACGATTTCTATGATATTGATGATCACGAGCATCACTTACTGAACACAAATTTGAAAATTTAGCTCTGAGAACTAAGTATTCACAAAAATAGAGAGATTTGAAATCCGAGGCTATTTTGCTTAATTCTGCTGGACTATAGCCCATGGATTCAAAATGGACTTTTTTCCTGAAATCGCAAATTACGAATTTATGATATTGATGATCACGAGCATCACTTACTGAACACAAATTTGAAAATTTAGCTCTGAGAAGCCATTATTCACAAAAATAGAGAGATTTGAAATCCGAGGCTATTTTGCTTAATTCTGCTGGACTATAGCCCATGGATTCAAAATGGACTTTTTTCCTGAAATCGCAAATTACGATTCCTATGATATTGATGATCACGAGCATCACTTACTGAACACAAATTTGAAAATTTAGCTCTCAGAACCCATTATTCACAAAAACAGAAAGATTTGAAATCCGAGGCTATTTTGCTTAATTCTGCTGGACTATAGCCCATGGATTCAAAATGGACTTTTTTCCTGAAATCGCAAATTACGATTTCTATGATATTGATGATCACGAGCATCACTTACTGAACACAAATTTGAAAATTTAGCTCTGAGAACTAAGTATTCACAAAAATAGAGAGATTTGAAATCCGAGGCTATTTTGCTTAATTCTGCTGGACTATAGCCCATGGATTCAAAATGGACTTTTTTCCTGAAATCGCAAATTACGATTTCTATGATATTGATGATCACGAGCATCACTTACTGAACACAAATTTGAAAATTTAGCTCTGAGAACTAAGTATTCACAAAAATAGAGAGATTTGAAATCCGAGGCTATTTTGCTTAATTCTGCTGGACTATAGCCCATGGATTCAAAATGGACTTTTTTCCTGAAATCGCAAATTACGATTTCTATGATATTGATGATCACGAGCATCACTTACTGAACACAAATTTGAAAATTTAGCTCTGAGAACCCATTATTCACAAAAACAGAAAGATTTGAAATCCGAGGCTATTTTGCTTAATTCTGCTGGACTATAGCCCATGGATTCAAAATGGACTTTTTTCCTGAAATCGCAAATTACGATTTCTATGATATTGATGATCACGAGCATCACTTACTGAACACAAATTTGAAAATTTAGCTCTGAGAACTAAGTATTCACAAAAATAGAGAGATTTGAAATCCGAGGCTATTTTGCTTAATTCTGCTGGACTATAGCCCATGGATTCAAAATGGACTTTTTTCCTGAAATCGCAAATTACGATTTCTATGATATTGATGATCACGAGCATCACTTACTGAACACAAATTTGAAAATTTAGCTCTGAGAACTAAGTATTCACAAAAATAGAGAGATTTGAAATCCGAGGCTATTTTGCTTAATTCTGCTGGACTATAGCCCATGGATTCAAAATGGACTTTTTTCCTGAAATCGCAAATTACGATTTCTATGATATTGATGATCACGAGCATCACTTACTGAACACAAATTTGAAAATTTAGCTCTGAGAACCCATTATTCACAAAAACAGAAAGATTTGAAATCCGAGGCTATTTTGCTTAATTCTGCTGGACTATAGCCCATGGATTCAAAATGGACTTTTTTCCTGAAATCGCAAACTACGATTTCTATGATATTGATGATCACGAGCATCACTTACTGAACACAAATTTGAAAATTTAGCTCTGAGAACCCATTATTCACAAAAACAGAAAGATTTGAAATCCGAGGCTATTTTGCTTAATTCTGCTGGACTATAGCCCATGGATTCAAAATAGACTTTTTTCCTGAAATCGCAAATTACGATTTCTATGATATTGATGATCACGAGCATCACTTACTGAACACAAATTTGAAAATTTAGCTCTGAGAACCCATTATTCACAAAAACAGAAAGATTTGAAATCCGAGGCTATTTTGCTTAATTCTGCTGGACTATAGCCCATGGATTCAAAATGGACTTTTTTCCTGAAATCGCAAATTACGATTTCTATGATATTGATGATCACGAGCATCACTTACTGAACACAAATTTGAAAATTTAGCTCTGAGAACCCGTTATTCACAAAAACAGAAAGATTTGAAATCCGAGGCTATTTTGCTTAATTCTGCTGGACTATAGCCCATGGATTCAAAATGGACTTTTTTCCTGAAATCGCAAACTACGATTTCTATGATATTGATGATCACGAGCATCACTTACTGAACACAAATTTGAAAATTTAGCTCTGAGAACCCATTATTCACAAAAACAGAAAGATTTGAAATCCGAGGCTATTTTGCTTAATTCTGCTGGACTATAGCCCATGGATTCAAAATGGACTTTTTTCGTGAAATCGCAAATTACGATTTCTATGATATTGATGATCACGAGCATCACTTACTGAACACAAATTTGAAAATTTAGCTCTGAGAACTAAGTATTCACCAAAATAGAGAGATTTGAAATCCGAGGCTATTTTGCTTAATTCTGCTGGACTATAGCCCATGGATTCAAAATGGACTTTTTTCCTGAAATCGCAAACTACGATTTCTATGATATTGATGATCACGAGCATCACTTACTGAACACAAATTTGAAAATTTAGCTCTGAGAACCCATTATTCACAAAAACAGAAAGATTTGAAATCCGAGGCTATTTTGCTTAATTCTGCTGGACTATAGCCCATGTATTCAAAATGGACTTTTTTCCTGAAATCGCAAATTACGATTTCTATGATATTGATGATCACGAGCATCACTTACTGAACACAAATTTGAAAATTTAGCTCTGAGAACCCATTATTCACAAAAACAGAAAGATTTGAAATCCGAGGCTATTTTGCTTAATTCTGCTGGACTGTAGCCCATGGATTCAAAATGGACTTTTTTCCTGAAATCGCAAATTACGATTTCTATGATATTGATGATCACGAGCATCACTTACTGAAAACAAATTTGAAAATTTAGCTCTGAGAACCCATTATTCACAAAAATAGAAAGATTTGAGGCTATTTTGCTTAATTCTGCTGGACTATAGCCCATGGATTCAAAATGGACTTTTTTCCTGAAATCGCAAATTACGATTTCTATGATATTGATGATCACGAGCATCACTTACTGAACACAAATTTGAAAATTTAGCTCTGAGAACCCATTATTCACAAAAACAGAAAGATTTGAAATCCGAGGCTATTTTGCTTAATTCTGCCCATGGATTCAAAATGGACTTTTTTCCTGAAATCGCAAATTACGATTTCTATGATATTGATGATCACGAGCATCACTTACTGAACACAAATTTGAAAATTTAGCTCTGAGAACTAAGTATTCACAAAAATAGAGAGATTTGAAATCCGAGGCTATTTTGCTTAATTCTGCTGGACTATAGCCCATGGATTCAAAATGGACTTTTTTCCTGAAATCGCAAATTACGATTTCTATGATATTGATGATCACGAGCATCACTTACTGAACACAAATTTGAAAATTTAGCTCTGAGAACCCATTATTCACAAAAACAGAAAGATTTGAAATCCGAGGCTATTTTGCTTAATTCTGCTGGACTATAGCCCATGGATTCAAAATGGACTTTTTTCGTGAAATCGCAAATTACGATTTCTATGATATTGATGATCACGAGCATCACTTACTGAAAACAAATTTGAAAATTTAGCTCTGAGAACCCATTATTCACAAAATAGAAAGATTTGAAATCCGAGGCTATTTTGCTTAATTCTGCTGGACTATAGCCCATGGATTCAAAATGGACTTTTTTCCTGAAATCGCAAATTACGATTTCTATGATATTGATGATCACGAGCATCACTTACTGAACACAAATTTGAAAATTTAGCTCTGAGAACCCATTATTCACAAAAACAGAAAGATTTGAAATCCGAGGCTATTTTGCTTAATTCTGCTGGACTATAGCCCATGGATTCAAAATGGACTTTTTTCGTGAAATCGCAAATTACGATTTCTATGATATTGATGATCACGAGCATCACTTACTGAAAACAAATTTGAAAATTTAGCTCTGAGAACCCATTATTCACAAAATAGAAAGATTTGAAATCCGAGGCTATTTTGCTTAATTCTGCTGGACTGTAGCCCATGGATTCAAAATGGACTTTTTTCCTGAAATCGCAAATTACGATTTCTATGATATTGATGATCACGAGCATCACTTACTGAAAACAAATTTGAAAATTTAGCTCTGAGAACCCATTATTCACAAAAATAGAAAGATTTGAGGCTATTTTGCTTAATTCTGCTGGACTATAGCCCATGGATTCAAAATGGACTTTTTTCCTGAAATCGCAAATTACGATTTCTATGATATTGATGATCACGAGCATCACTTACTGAACACAAATTTGAAAATTTAGCTCTGAGAACCCATTATTCACAAAAACAGAAAGATTTGAAATCCGAGGCTATTTTGCTTAATTCTGCCCATGGATTCAAAATGGACTTTTTTCCTGAAATCGCAAATTACGATTTCTATGATATTGATGATCACGAGCATCACTTACTGAACACAAATTTGAAAATTTAGCTCTGAGAACTAAGTATTCACAAAAATAGAGAGATTTGAAATCCGAGGCTATTTTGCTTAATTCTGCTGGACTATAGCCCATGGATTCAAAATGGACTTTTTTCCTGAAATCGCAAATTACGATTTCTATGATATTGATGATCACGAGCATCACTTACTGAACACAAATTTGAAAATTTAGCTCTGAGAACCCATTATTCACAAAAACAGAAAGATTTGAAATCCGAGGCTATTTTGCTTAATTCTGCTGGACTATAGCCCATGGATTCAAAATGGACTTTTTTCCTGAAATCGCAAATTACGATTTTTATGATATTGATGATCACGAGCATCACTTACTGAACACAAATTTGAAAATTTAGCTCTGAGAACCCATTATTCACAAAAACAGAAAGATTTGAAATCCGAGGCTATTTTGCTTAATTCTGCTGGACTATAGCCCATGGATTCAAAATGGACTTTTTTCCTGAAATCGCAAATTACGATTTCTATGATATTGATGATCACGAGCATCACTTACTGAAAACAAATTTGAAAATTTAGCTCTGAGAACCCATTATTCACAAAAATAGAAAGATTTGAGGCTATTTTGCTTAATTCTGCTGGACTATAGCCCATGGATTCAAAATGGACTTTTTTCCTGAAATCGCAAATTACGATTTCTATGATATTGATGATCACGAGCATCACTTACTGAACACAAATTTGAAAATTTAGCTCTGAGAACCCATTATTCACAAAAACAGAAAGATTTGAAATCCGAGGCTATTTTGCTTAATTCTGCTGGACTATAGCCCATGGATTCAAAATGGACTTTTTTCCTGAAATCGCAAATTACGATTTCTATGATATTGATGATCACGAGCATCACTTACTGAACACAAATTTGAAAATTTAGCTCTGAGAACCCGTTATTCACAAAAACAGAAAGATTTGAAATCCGAGGCTATTTTGCTTAATTCTGCTGGACTATAGCCCATGGATTCAAAATGGACTTTTTTCCTGAAATCGCAAACTACGATTTCTATGATATTGATGATCACGAGCATCACTTACTGAACACAAATTTGAAAATTTAGCTCTGAGAACCCATTATTCACAAAAACAGAAAGATTTGAAATCCGAGGCTATTTTGCTTAATTCTGCTGGACTATAGCCCATGGATTCAAAATAGACTTTTTTCCTGAAATCGCAAATTACGATTTCTATGATATTGATGATCACGAGCATCACTTACTGAACACAAATTTGAAAATTTAGCTCTGAGAACCCATTATTCACAAAAACAGAAAGATTTGAAATCCGAGGCTATTTTGCTTAATTCTGCTGGACTATAGCCCATGGATTCAAAATGGACTTTTTTCCTGAAATCGCAAATTACGATTTCTATGATATTGATGATCACGAGCATCACTTACTGAACACAAATTTGAAAATTTAGCTCTGAGAACTAAGAATTCACAAAAATAGAGAGATTTGAAATCCGGGGCTATTTTGCTTAATTCTGCTGGACTATAGCCCATGGATTCAAAATGGACTTTTTTCCTGAAATCGCAAATTACGATTTCTATGATATTGATGATCACGAGCATCACTTACTGAACACAATTTTGAAAATTTAGCTCTGAGAACCCATTATTCACAAAAACAGAAAGATTTGAAATCCGAGGCTATTTTGCTTAATTCTGCTGGACTATAGCCCATGGATTCAAAATGGACTTTTTTCCTGAAATCGCAAATTACGATTTCTATGATATTGATGATCACGAGCATCACTTACTGAACACAAATTTGAAAATTTAGCTCTGAGAACCCATTATTCACAAAAACAGAAAGATTTGAAATCCGAGGCTATTTGGCTTAATTCTGCTGGACTATAGCCCATGGATTCAAAATGGACTTTTTTCCTGAAATCGCAAATTACGATTTCTATGATATTGATGATCACGAGCATCACTTACTGAACACAAATTTGAAAATTTAGCTCTGAGAACTAAGAATTCACAAAAATAGAGAGATTTGAAATCCGGGGCTATTTTGCTTAATTCTGCTGGACTATAGCCCATGGATTCAAAATGGACTTTTTTCCTGAAATCGCAAATTACGATTTCTATGATACTGATGATCACGAGCATTACTTACTGAACACAAATTTGAAAATTTAGCTCTGAGAACTAAGTATTCACAAAAATAGAAAGATTTGAAATCCGAGGCTATTTTGCTTAATTCTGCTGGACTATAGCCCATGGATTCAAAATGGACTTTTTTCCTGAAATCGCAAATTACGATTTCTATGATATTGATGATCACGAGCATCACTTACTGAACACAAATTTGAAAATTTAGCTCTGAGAACCCATTATTCACAAAAACAGAAAGATTTGAAATCCGAGGCTATTTTGCTTAATTCTGCTGGACTATAGCCCATGGATTCAAAATGGACTTTTTTCCTGAAATCGCAAATTACGATTTCTATGATATTGATGATCACGAGCATCACTTACTGAACACAAATTTGAAAATTTAGCTCTGAGAACCCATTATTCACAAAAACAGAAAGATTTGAAATCCGAGGCTATTTTGCTTAATTCTGCTGGACTATAGCCCATGGATTCAAAATGGACTTTTTTCGTGAAATCGCAAATTACGATTTCTATGATATTGATGATCACGAGCATCACTTACTGAAAACAAATTTGAAAATTTAGCTCTGAGAACCCATTATTCACAAAATAGAAAGATTTGAAATCCGAGGCTATTTTGCTTAATTCTGCTGGACTGTAGCCCATGGATTCAAAATGGACTTTTTTCCTGAAATCGCAAATTACGATTTCTATGATATTGATGATCACGAGCATCACTTACTGAAAACAAATTTGAAAATTTAGCTCTGAGAACCCATTATTCACAAAAATAGAAAGATTTGAGGCTATTTTGCTTAATTCTGCTGGACTATAGCCCATGGATTCAAAATGGACTTTTTTCCTGAAATCGCAAATTACGATTTCTATGATATTGATGATCACGAGCATCACTTACTGAACACAAATTTGAAAATTTAGCTCTGAGAACCCATTATTCACAAAAACAGAAAGATTTGAAATCCGAGGCTATTTTGCTTAATTCTGCCCATGGATTCAAAATGGACTTTTTTCCTGAAATCGCAAATTACGATTTCTATGATATTGATGATCACGAGCATCACTTACTGAACACAAATTTGAAAATTTAGCTCTGAGAACTAAGTATTCACAAAAATAGAGAGATTTGAAATCCGAGGCTATTTTGCTTAATTCTGCTGGACTATAGCCCATGGATTCAAAATGGACTTTTTTCCTGAAATCGCAAATTACGATTTCTATGATATTGATGATCACGAGCATCACTTACTGAACACAAATTTGAAAATTTAGCTCTGAGAACCCATTATTCACAAAAACAGAAAGATTTGAAATCCGAGGCTATTTTGCTTAATTCTGCTGGACTATAGCCCATGGATTCAAAATGGACTTTTTTCCTGAAATCGCAAATTACGATTTTTATGATATTGATGATCACGAGCATCACTTACTGAACACAAATTTGAAAATTTAGCTCTGAGAACCCATTATTCACAAAAACAGAAAGATTTGAAATCCGAGGCTATTTTGCTTAATTCTGCTGGACTATAGCCCATGGATTCAAAATGGACTTTTTTCCTGAAATCGCAAATTACGATTTCTATGATATTGATGATCACGAGCATCACTTACTGAACACAAATTTGAAAATTTAGCTCTGAGAACCCATTATTCACAAAAACAGAAAGATTTGAAATCCGAAGCTATTTTGCTTAATTCTGCTGGACTATAGCCCATGGATTCAAAATGGACTTTTTTCCTGAAATCGCAAATTACGATTTCTATGATATTGATGATCACGAGCATCACTTACTGAAAACAAATTTGAAAATTTAGCTCTGAGAACCCATTATTCACAAAAATAGAAAGATTTGAGGCTATTTTGCTTAATTCTGCTGGACTATAGCCCATGGATTCAAAATGGACTTTTTTCCTGAAATCGCAAATTACGATTTCTATGATATTGATGATCACGAGCATCACTTACTGAACACAAATTTGAAAATTTAGCTCTGAGAACCCATTATTCACAAAAACAGAAAGATTTGAAATCCGAGGCTATTTTGCTTAATTCTGCTGGACTATAGCCCATGGATTCAAAATGGACTTTTTTCCTGAAATCGCAAATTACGATTTCTATGATATTGATGATCACGAGCATCACTTACTGAACACAAATTTGAAAATTTAGCTCTGAGAACCCGTTATTCACAAAAACAGAAAGATTTGAAATCCGAGGCTATTTTGCTTAATTCTGCTGGACTATAGCCCATGGATTCAAAATGGACTTTTTTCCTGAAATCGCAAACTACGATTTCTATGATATTGATGATCACGAGCATCACTTACTGAACACAAATTTGAAAATTTAGCTCTGAGAACCCATTATTCACAAAAACAGAAAGATTTGAAATCCGAGGCTATTTTGCTTAATTCTGCTGGACTATAGCCCATGGATTCAAAATAGACTTTTTTCCTGAAATCGCAAATTACGATTTCTATGATATTGATGATCACGAGCATCACTTACTGAACACAAATTTGAAAATTTAGCTCTGAGAACCCATTATTCACAAAAACAGAAAGATTTGAAATCCGAGGCTATTTTGCTTAATTCTGCTGGACTATAGCCCATGGATTCAAAATGGACTTTTTTCCTGAAATCGCAAATTACGATTTCTATGATATTGATGATCACGAGCATCACTTACTGAACACAAATTTGAAAATTTAGCTCTGAGAACTAAGAATTCACAAAAATAGAGAGATTTGAAATCCGGGGCTATTTTGCTTAATTCTGCTGGACTATAGCCCATGGATTCAAAATGGACTTTTTTCCTGAAATCGCAAATTACGATTTCTATGATATTGATGATCACGAGCATCACTTACTGAACACAATTTTGAAAATTTAGCTCTGAGAACCCATTATTCACAAAAACAGAAAGATTTGAAATCCGAGGCTATTTTGCTTAATTCTGCTGGACTATAGCCCATGGATTCAAAATGGACTTTTTTCCTGAAATCGCAAATTACGATTTCTATGATACTGATGATCACGAGCATTACTTACTGAACACAAATTTGAAAATTTAGCTCTGAGAACTAAGTATTCACAAAAATAGAGAGATTTGAAATCCGAGGCTATTTTGCTTAATTCTGCTGGACTATAGCCCATGGATTCAAAATGGACTTTTTTCCTGAAATCGCAAATTACGATTTCTATGATATTGATGATCACGAGCATCACTTACTGAACACAAATTTGAAAATTTAGCTCTGAGAACCCATTATTCACAAAAACAGAAAGATTTGAAATCCGAGGCTATTTGGCTTAATTCTGCTGGACTATAGCCCATGGATTCAAAATGGACTTTTTTCCTGAAATCGCAAATTACGATTTCTATGATATTGATGATCACGAGCATCACTTACTGAACACAAATTTGAAAATTTAGCTCTGAGAACTAAGAATTCACAAAAATAGGGAGATTTGAAATCCGGGGCTATTTTGCTTAATTCTGCTGGACTATAGCCCATGGATTCAAAATGGACTTTTTTCCTGAAATCGCAAATTACGATTTCTATGATACTGATGATCACGAGCATTACTTACTGAACACAAATTTGAAAATTTAGCTCTGAGAACTAAGTATTCACAAAAATAGAAAGATTTGAAATCCGAGGCTATTTTGCTTAATTCTGCTGGACTATAGCCCATGGATTCAAAATGGACTTTTTTCCTGAAATCGCAAATTACGATTTCTATGATATTGATGATCACGAGCATCACTTACTGAACACAAATTTGAAAATTTAGCTCTGAGAACCCATTATTCACAAAAACAGAAAGATTTGAAATCCGAGGCTATTTTGCTTAATTCTGCTGGACTATAGCCCATGGATTCAAAATGGACTTTTTTCCTGAAATCGCAAATTACGATTTCTATGATATTGATGATCACGAGCATCACTTACTGAACACAAATTTGAAAATTTAGCTCTGAGAACCCATTATTCACAAAAACAGAAAGATTTGAAATCCGAAGCTATTTTGCTTAATTCTGCTGGACTATAGCCCATGGATTCAAAATGGACTTTTTTCCTGAAATCGCAAATTACGATTTCTATGATATTGATGATAACGAGCATCACTTGCTGAACACAAATTTGAAAATTTAGCTCTGAGAACCCATTACTCACAAAAACAGAAAGATTTGAAATCCGAGGCTATTTTGCTTAATTCTGCTGGACTATAGCCCATGGATTCAAAATGGACTTTTTTCCTGAAATCGCAAATCACTGAACACAAATTTGAAAATTTAGCTCTGAGAACTAAGTATTCACAAAAATAGAGAAATTTGAAATCCGAGGCTATTTTGCTTAATTCTGCTGGACTATAGCCCATGGATTCAAAATGGACTTTTTTCCTGAAATCGCAAATTACGATTTCTATGATATTGATGATCACGAGCATCACTTACTGAACACAAATTTGAAAATTTAGCTCTGAGAACTAAGTATTCACAAAAATAGAGAGATTTGAAATCCGAGGCTATTTTGCTTAATTCTGCTGGACTATAGCCCATGGATTCAAAATGGACTTTTTTCCTGAAATTGCAAATTACGATTTCTATGATATTGATGATCACGAGCATCACTTACTGAACACAAATTTGAAAATTTAGCTCTGAGAACCCACTATTCACAAAAACAGAAAGATTTGAAATCCGAGGCTATTTTGCTTAATTCTTCTGGACTATAGCCCATGGATTAAAAATGGACTTTTTTCCTGAAATCGCAAATTACGATTTCTATGATATTGATGATCACGAGCATCACTTACTGAACACAAATTTGAAAATTTAGCTCTGAGAACTAAGTATTCACAAAAATAGAGAGATTTGAAATCCGAGGCTATTTTGCTTAATTCTGCTGGACTATAGCCCATGGATTCAAAATGGACTTTTTTCCTGAAATCGCAAATCACTGAACACAAATTTGAAAATTTAGCTCTGAGAACTAAGTATTCACAAAAATAGAGAGATTTGAAATCCGAGGCTATTTTGCTTAATTCTGCTGGACTATAGCCCATGGATTCAAAATGGACTTTTTTCCTGAAATCGCAAATTACGATTTCTATGATATTGATGATCACGAGCATCACTTACTGAACACAACTTTGAAAATTTAGCTCTGAGAACTAAGTATTCACAAAAATAGAGAGATTTGAAATCCGAGGCTATTTTGCTTAATTCTGCTGGACTATAGCCCATGGATTCAAAATGGACTTTTTTCCTGAAATCGCAAATTACGATTTCTATGATATTGATGATCACGAGCATCACTTACTGAACACAAATTTGAAAATTTAGCTCTGAGAACCCATTATTCACAAAAACAGAAAGATTTGAAATCCGAGGCTATTTTGCTTAATTCTGCTGGACTATAGCCCATGGATTCAAAATGGACTTTTTTCCTGAAATCGCAAATTACGATTTCTATGATATTGATGATCACGAGCATCACTTACTGAACACAACTTTGAAAATTTAGCTCTGAGAACTAAGTATTCACAAAAATAGAGAGATTTGAAATCCGAGGCTATTTTGCTTAATTCTGCTGGACTATAGCCCATGGATTCAAAATGGACTTTTTTCCTGAAATCGTAAATTACGATTTCTTTGATATTGATGATCACGAGCATCACTTACTGAACACAAATTTGAAAATTTAGCTCTGAGAACTAAGTATTCACAAAAATAGAGAGATTTGAAATCCGAGGCTATTTTGCTTAATTCTGCTGGACTATAGCCCATGGATTCAAAATGGACTTTTTTCCTGAAATCGCAAATCACGATTTCTATGATATTGATGATCACGAGCATCACTTACTGAACACAAATTTGAAAATTTAGCTCTGAGAACCCATTATTCACAAAAACAGAAAGATTTGAAATCCGAGGCTATTTTGCTTAATTCAGCTGGACTATAGCCCATGGATTCAAAATGGACTTTTTCCTGAAATCGCAAATTACGATTTCTATGATATTGATGATCACGAGCATCACTTACTGAACACAAATTTGAAAATTTAGCTCTGAGAACCCATTATTCACAAAAACAGAAAGATTTGAAATCCGAGGCTATTTTGCTTAATTCAGCTGGACTATAGCCCATGGATTCAAAATGGACTTTTTTCCTGAAATCGCAAATTACGATTTCTATGATACTGATGATCACGAACATTACTTACTGAACACAAATTTGAAAATTTAGCTCTGTCAACTAAGTATTCACAAAAATAGAGAGATTTGAAATCCGAGGCTATTTTGCTTAATTCTGCTGGCCCATGGATTCAAAATGGACTTTTTTCCTGAAATCGCAAATTACGATTTCTATGATACTGATGATCACGAGCATTACTTACTGAACACAAATTTGAAAATTTAGCTCTGTCAACTAAGTATTCACAAAAATAGAGAGATTTGAAATCCGAGGCTATTTTGCTTAATTCTGCTGGACTATAGCCCATGGATTCAAAATGGACTTTTTTCCTGAAATCGTAAATTACGATTTCTATGATATTGATGATCACGAGCATCACTTACTGAACACAAATTTGAAAATTTAGCTCTGAGAACTAAGTATTCACAAAAATAGAAAGATTTGAAATCCGAGGCTATTTTGCTTAATTCTGCTGGACTTTAGCCCATGGATTCAAAATGGACTTTTTTCCTGAAATCGCAAATTACGATTTCTATGATATTGATGATCACGAGCATCACTTACTGAACACAAATTTGAAAATTTAGCTCTGAGAACCCATTATTCACAAAAACAGAAAGATTTGAAATCCGAGGCTATTTTGCTTAATTCTGCTGGACTATAGCCCATGGATTCAAAATGGACTTTTTTCCTGAAATCGCAAATTACGATTTCTATGATACTGATGATCACGAGCATTACTTACTGAACACAAATTTGAAAATTTAGCTCTGAGAACCCATTATTCACAAAAACAGAAAGATTTGAAATCCGAGGCTATTTTGCTTAATTCTGCTGGACTATAGCCCATGGATTCAAAATGGACTTTTTTCCTGAAATCGCAAATTACGATTTCTATGATACTGATGATCACGAGCATTACTTACTGAACACAAATTTGAAAATTTAGCTCTGTCAACTAAGTATTCACAAAAATAGAGAGATTTGAAATCCGAGGCTATTTTGCTTAATTCTGCTGGACTATAGCCCATGGATTCAAAATGGACTTTTTTCCTGAAGTCGCAAATTACGATTTCTATGATATTGATGATCACGAGCATCACTTACTGAACACAAATTTGAAAATTTAGCTCTGTCAACTAAGTATTCACAAAAATAGAGAGATTTGAAATCCGAGGCTATTTTGCTTAATTCTGCTGGACTATAGCCCATGGATTTAAAATGGACTTTTTTCCTGAAATCGCAAATTACGATTTCTATGATACTGATGATCACGAGCATTACTTACTGAACATAAATTTGAAAATTTAGCTCTGAGAACCCATTATTCACAAAAACAGAAAGATTTGAAATCCGAGGCTATTTTGCTTAATTCTGCTGGACTATAGCCCATGGATTCAAAATGGACTTTTTTCCTGAAATCGTAAATTACGATTTCTATGATACTGATGATCACGAGCATTACTTACTGAACATAAATTTGAAAATTTAGCTCTGAGAACCCATTATTCACAAAAACAGAAAGATTTGAAATCCGAGGCTATTTTGCTTAATTCTGCTGGACTATAGCCCATGGATTCAAAATGGACTTTTTTCCTGAAATCGCAAATTACGATTTCTATGATACTGATGATCACGAGCATTACTTACTGAACACAAATTTGAAAATTTAGCTCTGTCAACTAAGTATTCACAAAAATAGAGAGATTTGAAATCCGAGGCTATTTTGCTTAATTCTGCTGGACTATAGCCCATGGATTCAAAATGGACTTTTTTCCTGAAGTCGCAAATTACGATTTCTATGATATTGATGATCACGAGCATCACTTACTGAACACAAATTTGAAAATTTAGCTCTGTCAACTAAGTATTCACAAAAATAGAGAGATTTGAAATCCGAGGCTATTTTGCTTAATTCTGCTGGACTATAGCCCATGGATTTAAAATGGACTTTTTTCCTGAAATCGCAAATTACGATTTCTATGATACTGATGATCACGAGCATTACTTACTGAACATAAATTTGAAAATTTAGCTCTGAGAACCCATTATTCACAAAAACAGAAAGATTTGAAATCCGAGGCTATTTTGCTTAATTCTGCTGGACTATAGCCCATGGATTCAAAATGGACTTTTTTCCTGAAATCGTAAATTACGATTTCTATGATACTGATGATCACGAGCATTACTTACTGAACATAAATTTGAAAATTTAGCTCTGAGAACCCATTATTCACAAAAACAGAAAGATTTGAAATCCGAGGCTATTTTGCTTAATTCTGCTGGACTATAGCCCATGGATTCAAAATGGACTTTTTTCCTGAAATCGCAAATTACGATTTCTATGATACTGATGATCACGAGCATTACTTACTGAACACAAATTTGAAAATTTAGCTCTGTCAACTAAGTATTCACAAAAATAGAGAGATTTGAAATCCGAGGCTATTTTGCTTAATTCTGCTGGACTATAGCCCATGGATTTAAAATGGACTTTTTTCCTGAAATCGCAAATTACGATTTCTATGATACTGATGATCACGAGCATTACTTACTGAACACAAATTTGAAAATTTAGCTCTGTCAACTAAGTATTCACAAAAATAGAGAGATTTGAAATCCGAGGCTATTTTGCTTAATTCTGCTGGACTATAGCCCATGGATTTAAAATGGACTTTTTTCCTGAAATCGTAAATTACGATTTCTATGATACTGATGATCACGAGCATTACTTACTGAACATAAATTTGAAAATTTAGCTCTGAGAACCCATTATTCACAAAAACAGAAAGATTTGAAATCCGAGGCTATTTTGCTTAATTCTGCTGGACTATAGCCCATGGATTCAAAATGGACTTTTTTCCTGAAATCGCAAATTACGATTTCTATGATATTGATGATCACGAGCATCACTTACTGAACACAAATTTGAAAATTTAGCTCTGAGAACTAAGAATTCACAAAAACAGAAAGATTTGAAATCCGAGGCTATTTTGCTTAATTCTGCTGGACTATAGCCCATGGATTCAAAATGGACTTTTTTCCTGAAATCGCAAATTACGATTTCTATGATACTGATGATCACGAGCATTACTTACTGAACACAAATTTGAAAATTTAGCTCTGTCAACTAAGTATTCACAAAAATAGAGAGATTTGAAATCCGAGGCTATTTTGCTTAATTCTGCTGGACTATAGCCCATGGATTTAAAATGGACTTTTTTCCTGAAATCGCAAATTACGATTTCTATGATATTGATGATCACGAGCATCACTTACTGAACACAAATTTGAAAATTTAGCTCTGAGAACCCATTATTCACAAAAACAGAAAGATTTGAAATCCGAGGCTATTTTGCTTAATTCTGCTGGACTATAGCCCATGGATTCAAAATGGACTTTTTTCCTGAAATCGCAAATTACGATTTCTATGATACTGATGATCACGAGCATTACTTACTGAACACAAATTTGAAAATTTAGCTCTGTCAACTAAGTATTCACAAAAATAGAGAGATTTGAAATCCGAGGCTATTTTGCTTAATTCTGCTGGACTATAGCCCATGGATTCAAAATGGACTTTTTTCTTGAAGTCGCAAATTACGATTTCTATGATATTGATGATCACGAGCATCACTTACTGAACACAAATTTGAAAATTTAGCTCTGAGAACTAAGTATTCACAAAAATAGAGAGATTTGAAATCCGAGGCTATTTTGCTTAATTCTGCTGGACTATAGCCCATGGATTCAAAATGGACTTTTTTCCTGAAATCGCAAATTACGATTTCTATGATATTGATGATCACGAGCATCACTTACTGAACACAAATTTGAAAATTTAGCTCTGAGAACCCATTATTCACAAAAACAGAAAGATTTGAAATCCGAGGCTATTTGGCTTAATTCTGCTGGACTATAGCCCATGGATTCAAAATGGACTTTTTTCCTGAAATCGCAGATTACGATTTCTGGGTTATTGATGATCACGAGCATCACTTACTGAACACAAATTTGAAAATTTAGCTCTGAGAACTAAGTATTCACAAAAATAGAGAGATTTGAAATCCGAGGCTATTTTGCTTAATTCTGCTGGACTATAGCCCATGGATTCAAAATGGACTTTTTTCCTGAAATCGCAAATTACGATTTCTATGATACTGATGATCACGAGCATTACTTACTGAACACAAATTTGAAAATTTAGCTCTGTCAACTAAGTATTCACAAAAATAGAGAGATTTGAAATCCGAGGCTATTTTGCTTAATTCTGCTGGACTATAGCCCATGGATTCAAAATGGACTTTTTTCCTGAAGTCGCAAATTACGATTCCTATGATATTGATGATCACGAGCATCACTTACTGAACACAAATTTGAAAATTTAGCTCTGAGAACCCATTATTCACAAAAACAGAAAGATTTGAAATGAGAGGCTATTTTGCTTAATTCTGCTGGACTATAGCCCATGGATTCAAAATGGACTTTTTTCCTGAAATCGTAAATTACGATTTCTATGATATTGATGATCACGAGCATCACTTACTGAGCACAAATTTGAAAATTTAGCTCTGAGAACTAAGTATTCACAAAAATAGAGAGATTTGAAATCCGAGGCTATTTTGCTTAATTCTGCTGGACTATAGCCCATGGATTCAAAATGGACTTTTTTCCTGAAATCGCAGATTACGATTTCTCGGTTATTGATGATCACGAGCATCACTTACTGAACACAAATTTGAAAATTTAGCTCTGAGAACCCATTATTCACAAAAACAGAAAGATTTGAAATCCGAGGCTATTTTGCTTAATTCTGCTGGACTATAGCCCATGGATTCAAAATGGACTTTTTTCCTGAAATCGCAAATTACGATTTCTATGATACTGATGATCACGAGCATTACTTACTGAACACAAATTTGAAAATTTAGCTCTGTCAACTAAGTATTCACAAAAATAGAGAGATTTGAAATCCGAGGCTATTTTGCTTAATTCTGCTGGACTATAGCCCATGGATTCAAAATGGACTTTTTTCCTGAAATCGTAAATTACGATTTCTATGATATTGATGATCACGATCATCACTTACTGAACACAAATTTGAAAATTTAGCTCTGAGAACTAAGTATTCACAAAAATAGAAAGATTTGAAATCCGAGGCTATTTTGCTTAATTCTGCTGGACTATAGCCCATGGATTCAAAATGGACTTTTTTCCTGAAGTCGCAAATTACGATTTCTATGATATTGATGATCACGAGCATTACTTACTGAACACAAATTTGAAAATTTAGCTCTGTCAACTAAGTATTCACAAAAATAGAGAGATTTGAAATCCGAGGCTATTTTGCTTAATTCTGCTGGACTATAGCCCATGGATTCAAAATGGACTTTTTTCCTGAAATCGCAGATTACGATTTCTCGGTTATTGATGATCACGAGCATCACTTACTGAACACAAATTTGAAAATTTAGCTCTGAGAACCCATTATTCACAAAAACAGAAAGATTTGAAATCCGAGGCTATTTTGCTTAATTCTGCTGGACTATAGCCCATGGATTCAAAATGGACTTTTTTCCTGAAATCGCAAATTACGATTTCTATGATATTGATGATCACGATCATCACTTACTGAACACAAATTTGAAAATTTAGCTCTGTCAACTAAGTATTCACAAAAATAGAGAGATTTGAAATCCGAGGCTATTTTGCTTAATTCTGCTGGACTATAGCCCATGGATTCAAAATGGACTTTTTTCCTGAAATCGTAAATTACGATTTCTATGATATTGATGATCACGATCATCACTTACTGAACACAAATTTGAAAATTTAGCTCTGAGAACTAAGTATTCACAAAAATAGAAAGATTTGAAATCCGAGGCTATTTTGCTTAATTCTGCTGGACTATAGCCCATGGATTCAAAATGGACTTTTTTCCTGAAGTCGCAAATTACGATTTCTATGATATTGATGATCACGAGCATCACTTACTGAACACAAATTTGAAAATTTAGCTCTGAGAACTAAGTATTCACAAAAATAGAGAGATTTGAAATCCGAGGCTATTTTGCTTAATTCTGCTGGACGATAGCCCATGGATTTAAAATGGACTTTTTTCCTGAAATCGCAAATTACGATTTCTATGATATTGATGATCACGAGCATCACTTACTGAACACAAATTTGAAAATTTAGCTCTGAGAACCCATTATTCACAAAAACAGAAAGATTTGAAATCCGAGGCTATTTTGCTTAATTCTGCTGGACCATAGCCCATGGATTCAAAATGGACTTTTTTCCTGAAATCGCAAATTACGATTTCTATGATACTGATGATCACGAGCATTACTTACTGAACACAAATTTGAAAATTTAGCTCTGTCAACTAAGTATTCACAAAAATAGAGAGATTTGAAATCCGAGGCTATTTTGCTTAATTCTGCTGGACTATAGCCCATGGATTCAAAATGGACTTTTTTCCTGAAATCGCAAATTACGATTTCTATGATATTGATGATCACGAGCATCACTTACTGAACACAAATTTGAAAATTTAGCTCTGAGAACTAAGAATTCACAAAAATAGAGAGATTTGAAATCCGGGGCTATTTTGCTTAATTCTGCTGGACTATAGCCCATGGATTCAAAATGGACTTTTTTCCTGAAATCGCAAATTACGATTTCTATGATATTGATGATCACGAGCATCACTTACTGAACACAAATTTGAAAATTTAGCTCTGAGAACTAAGAATTCACAAAAATAGAGAGATTTGAAATCCGAGGCTATTTTGCTTAATTCTGCTGGACTATAGCCCATGGATTTAAAATGGACTTTTTTCCTGAAATCGCAAATTACGATTTCTATGATATTGATGATCACGAGCATCACTTACTGAACACAAATTTGAAAATTTAGCTCTGAGAACCCATTATTCACAAAAACAGAAAGATTTGAAATCCGAGGCTATTTTGCTTAATTCTGCTGGACTATAGCCCATGGATTCAAAATGGACTTTTTTCCTGAAATCGCAAATTACGATTTCTATGATACTGATGATCACGAGCATTACTTACTGAACACAAATTTGAAAATTTAGCTCTGAGAACTAAGTATTCACAAAAATAGAGAGATTTGAAATCCGAGGCTATTTTGCTTAATTCTGCTGGACTATAGCCCATGGATTCAAAATGGACTTTTTTCCTGAAATCGCAAATTACGATTTCTATGATATTGATGATCACGAGCATCACTTACTGAACACAAATTTGAAAATTTAGCTCTGAGAACCCATTATTCACAAAAACAGAAAGATTTGAAATCCGAGGCTATTTGGCTTAATTCTGCTGGACTATAGCCCATGGATTCAAAATGGACTTTTTTCCTGAAATCGCAGATTACGATTTCTGGGTTATTGATGATCACGAGCATCACTTACTGAACACAAATTTGAAAATTTAGCTCTGAGAACTAAGTATTCACAAAAATAGAGAGATTTGAAATCCGAGGCTATTTTGCTTAATTCTGCTGGACTATAGCCCATGGATTCAAAATGGACTTTTTTCCTGAAATCGCAAATTACGATTTCTATGATACTGATGATCACGAGCATTACTTACTGAACACAAATTTGAAAATTTAGCTCTGTCAACTAAGTATTCACAAAAATAGAAAGATTTGAAATCCGAGGCTATTTTGCTTAATTCTGCTGGACTATAGCCCATGGATTCAAAATGGACTTTTTTCCTGAAATCGCAAATTACGATTTCTATGATATTGATGATCACGAGCATCACTTACTGAACACAAATTTGAAAATTTAGCTCTGTCAACTAAGTATTCACAAAAATAGAAAGATTTGAAATCCGAGGCTATTTTGCTTAATTCTGCTGGACTATAGCCCATGGATTCAAAATGGACTTTTTTCCTGAAATCGCAGATTACGATTTCTGGGTTATTGATGATCACGAGCATCACTTACTGAACACAAATTTGAAAATTTAGCTCTGAGAACTAAGTATTCACAAAAATAGAGAGATTTGAAATCCGAGGCTATTTTGCTTAATTCTGCTGGACTATAGCCCATGGATTCAAAATGGACTTTTTTCCTGAAATCGCAAATTACGATTTCTATGATATTGATGATCACGAGCATCACTTACTGAACACAAATTTGAAAATTTAGCTCTGAGAACCCATTATTCACAAAAACAGAAAGATTTGAAATCCGAGGCTATTTGGCTTAATTCTGCTGGACTATAGCCCATGGATTCAAAATGGACTTTTTTCCTGAAATCGCAGATTACGATTTCTGGGTTATTGATGATCACGAGCATCACTTACTGAACACAAATTTGAAAATTTAGCTCTGAGAACTAAGTATTCACAAAAATAGAGAGATTTGAAATCCGAGGCTATTTTGCTTAATTCTGCTGGACTATAGCCCATGGATTCAAAATGGACTTTTTTCCTGAAATCGCAAATTACGATTTCTATGATACTGATGATCACGAGCATTACTTACTGAACACAAATTTGAAAATTTAGCTCTGTCAACTAAGTATTCACAAAAATAGAAAGATTTGAAATCCGAGGCTATTTTGCTTAATTCTGCTGGACTATAGCCCATGGATTCAAAATGGACTTTTTTCCTGAAATCGCAAATTACGATTTCTATGATATTGATGATCACGAGCATCACTTACTGAACACAAATTTGAAAATTTAGCTCTGAGAACTAAGAATTCACAAAAATAGAGAGATTTGAAATCCGGGGCTATTTTGCTTAATTCTGCTGGACTATAGCCCATGGATTCAAAATGGACTTTTTTCCTGAAATCGCAAATTACGATTTCTATGATACTGATGATCACGAGCATTACTTACTGAACACAAATTTGAAAATTTAGCTCTGAGAACTAAGTATTCACAAAAATAGAAAGATTTGAAATCCGAGGCTATTTTGCTTAATTCTGCTGGACTATAGCCCATGGATTCAAAATGGACTTTTTTCCTGAAGTCGCAAATTACGATTTCTATGATATTGATGATCACGAGCATCACTTACTGAACACAAATTTGAAAATTTAGCTCTGAGAACTAAGAATTCACAAAAATAGAGAGATTTGAAATCCGGGGCTATTTTGCTTAATTCTGCTGGACTATAGCCCATGGATTCAAAATGGACTTTTTTCCTGAAATCGCAAATTACGATTTCTATGATATTGATGATCACGAGCATCACTTACTGAACACAAATTTGAAAATTTAGCTCTGAGAACTAAGAATTCACAAAAATAGAGAGATTTGAAATCCGGGGCTATTTTGCTTAATTCTGCTGGACTATAGCCCATGGATTCAAAATGGACTTTTTTCCTGAAATCGCAAATTACGATTTCTATGATATTGATGATCACGAGCATCACTTACTGAACACAATTTTGAAAATTTAGCTCTGAGAACCCATTATTCACAAAAACAGAAAGATTTGAAATCCGAGGCTATTTTGCTTAATTCTGCTGGACTATAGCCCATGGATTCAAAATGGACTTTTTTCCTGAAATCGCAAATTACGATTTCTATGATACTGATGATCACGAGCATTACTTACTGAACACAAATTTGAAAATTTAGCTCTGAGAACTAAGTATTCACAAAAATAGAGAGATTTGAAATCCGAGGCTATTTTGCTTAATTCTGCTGGACTATAGCCCATGGATTCAAAATGGACTTTTTTCCTGAAATCGCAAATTACGATTTCTATGATATTGATGATCACGAGCATCACTTACTGAACACAAATTTGAAAATTTAGCTCTGAGAACCCATTATTCACAAAAACAGAAAGATTTGAAATCCGAGGCTATTTGGCTTAATTCTGCTGGACTATAGCCCATGGATTCAAAATGGACTTTTTTCCTGAAATCGCAAATTACGATTTCTATGATATTGATGATCACGAGCATCACTTACTGAACACAAATTTGAAAATTTAGCTCTGAGAACTAAGAATTCACAAAAATAGAGAGATTTGAAATCCGGGGCTATTTTGCTTAATTCTGCTGGACTATAGCCCATGGATTCAAAATGGACTTTTTTCCTGAAATCGCAAATTACGATTTCTATGATACTGATGATCACGAGCATTACTTACTGAACACAAATTTGAAAATTTAGCTCTGAGAACTAAGTATTCACAAAAATAGAAAGATTTGAAATCCGAGGCTATTTTGCTTAATTCTGCTGGACTATAGCCCATGGATTCAAAATGGACTTTTTTCCTGAAGTCGCAAATTACGATTTCTATGATATTGATGATCACGAGCATCACTTACTGAACACAAATTTGAAAATTTAGCTCTGAGAACTAAGAATTCACAAAAATAGAGAGATTTGAAATCCGGGGCTATTTTGCTTAATTCTGCTGGACTATAGCCCATGGATTCAAAATGGACTTTTTTCCTGAAATCGCAAATTACGATTTCTATGATATTGATGATCACGAGCATCACTTACTGAACACAAATTTGAAAATTTAGCTCTGAGAACTAAGAATTCACAAAAATAGAGAGATTTGAAATCCGGGGCTATTTTGCTTAATTCTGCTGGACTATAGCCCATGGATTCAAAATGGACTTTTTTCCTGAAATCGCAAATTACGATTTCTATGATATTGATGATCACGAGCATCACTTACTGAACACAATTTTGAAAATTTAGCTCTGAGAACCCATTATTCACAAAAACAGAAAGATTTGAAATCCGAGGCTATTTTGCTTAATTCTGCTGGACTATAGCCCATGGATTCAAAATGGACTTTTTTCCTGAAATCGCAAATTACGATTTCTATGATACTGATGATCACGAGCATTACTTACTGAACACAAATTTGAAAATTTAGCTCTGAGAACTAAGTATTCACAAAAATAGAGAGATTTGAAATCCGAGGCTATTTTGCTTAATTCTGCTGGACTATAGCCCATGGATTCAAAATGGACTTTTTTCCTGAAATCGCAAATTACGATTTCTATGATATTGATGATCACGAGCATCACTTACTGAACACAAATTTGAAAATTTAGCTCTGAGAACCCATTATTCACAAAAACAGAAAGATTTGAAATCCGAGGCTATTTGGCTTAATTCTGCTGGACTATAGCCCATGGATTCAAAATGGACTTTTTTCCTGAAATCGCAGATTACGATTTCTGGGTTATTGATGATCACGAGCATCACTTACTGAACACAAATTTGAAAATTTAGCTCTGAGAACTAAGTATTCACAAAAATAGAGAGATTTGAAATCCGAGGCTATTTTGCTTAATTCTGCTGGACTATAGCCCATGGATTCAAAATGGACTTTTTTCCTGAAATCGCAAATTACGATTTCTATGATACTGATGATCACGAGCATTACTTACTGAACACAAATTTGAAAATTTAGCTCTGTCAACTAAGTATTCACAAAAATAGAGAGATTTGAAATCCGAGGCTATTTTGCTTAATTCTGCTGGACTATAGCCCATGGATTCAAAATGGACTTTTTTCCTGAAATCGCAAATTACGATTTCTATGATACTGATGATCACGAGCATTACTTACTGAACACAAATTTGAAAATTTAGCTCTGTCAACTAAGTATTCACAAAAATAGAGAGATTTGAAATCCGAGGCTATTTTGCTTAATTCTGCTGGACTATAGCCCATGGATTCAAAATGGACTTTTTTCCTGAAGTCGCAAATTACGATTTCTATGATATTGATGATCACGAGCATCACTTACTGAACACAAATTTGAAAATTTAGCTCTGAGAACTAAGTATTCACAAAAATAGAGAGATTTGAAATCCGAGGCTATTTTGCTTAATTCTGCTGGACTATAGCCCATGGATTCAAAATGGACTTTTTTCCTGAAATCGCAAATTACGATTTCTATGATATTGATGATCACGAGCATCACTTACTGAACACAAATTTGAAAATTTAGCTCTGAGAACCCATTATTCACAAAAACAGAAAGATTTGAAATCCGAGGCTATTTTGCTTAATTCTGCTGGACTATAGCCCATGGATTCAAAATGGACTTTTTTCCTGAAATCGCAAATTACGATTTCTATGATATTGATGATCACGAGCATCACTTACTGAACACAAATTTGAAAATTTAGCTCTGAGAACTAAGTATTCACAAAAATAGAGAGATTTGAAATCCGAGGCTATTTTGCTTAATTCTGCTGGACTATAGCCCATGGATTCAAAATGGACTTTTTTCCTGAAATCGCAAATTACGATTTCTGGGTTATTGATGATCACGAGCATCACCTACTGAACACAAATTTGAAAATTTAGCTCTGAGAACCCATTATTCACAAAAACAGAAAGATTTGAAATCCGAGGCTATTTTGCTTAATTCTGCTGGACTATAGCCCATGGATTCAAAATGGACTTTTTTCCTGAAATCGCAAATTACGATTTCTATGATATTGATGATCACGAGCATCACTTACTGAACACAAATTTGAAAATTTAGCTCTGAGAACTAAGTATTCACAAAAATAGAGAGATTTGAAATCCGAGGCTATTTTGCTTAATTCTGCTGGACTATAGCCCATGGATTCAAAATGGACTTTTTTCCTGAAATCGCAAATTACGATTTCTGGGTTATTGATGATCACGAGCATCACCTACTGAACACAAATTTGAAAATTTAGCTCTGAGAACTAAGTATTCACAAAAATAGAGAGATTTGAAATCCGAGGCTATTTTGCTTAATTCTGCTGGACTATAGCCCATGGATTCAAAATGGACTTTTTTCCTGAAATCGCAAATTACGATTTCTATGATATTGATGATCACGAGCATCACTTACTGAACACAAATTTGAAAATTTAGCTCTGAGAACTAAGTATTCACAAAAATAGAGAGATTTGAAATCCGAGGCTATTTTGCTTAATTCTGCTGGACTATAGCCCATGGATTCAAAATGGACTTTTTTCCTGAAATCGCAAATTACGATTTCTATGATATTGATGATCACGAGCATCACTTACTGAACACAAATTTGAAAATTTAGCTCTGAGAACTAAGTATTCACAAAAATAGAGAGATTTGAAATCCGAGGCTATTTTGCTTAATTCTGCTGGACTATAGCCCATGGATTCAAAATGGACTTTTTTCCTGAAATCGCAAATTACGATTTCTGGGTTATTGATGATCACGAGCATCACCTACTGAACACAAATTTGAAAATTTAGCTCTGAGAACCCATTATTCACAAAAACAGAAAGATTTGAAATCCGAGGCTATTTTGCTTAATTCTGCTGGACTATAGCCCATGGATTCAAAATGGACTTTTTTCCTGAAATCGCAAATTACGATTTCTATGATATTGATGATCACGAGCATCACTTACTGAACACAAATTTGAAAATTTAGCTCTGAGAACTAAGTATTCACAAAAATAGAGAGATTTGAAATCCGAGGCTATTTTGCTTAATTCTGCTGGACTATAGCCCATGGATTCAAAATGGACTTTTTTCCTGAAATCGTAAATTACGATTTCTATGATATTGATGATCACGAGCATCACTTACTGAGCACAAATTTGAAAATTTAGCTCTGAGAACTAAGTATTCACAAAAATAGAGAGATTTGAAATCCGAGGCTATTTTGCTTAATTCTGCTGGACTATAGCCCATGGATTCAAAATGGACTTTTTTCCTGAAATCGCAAATTACGATTTCTATGATATTGATGATCACGATCATCACTTACTGAACACAAATTTGAAAATTTAGCTCTGTCAACTAAGTATTCACAAAAATAGAGAGATTTGAAATCCGAGGCTATTTTGCTTAATTCTGCTGGACTATAGCCCATGGATTCAAAATGGACTTTTTTCCTGAAGTCGCAAATTACGATTTCTATGATATTGATGATCACGAGCATCACTTACTGAACACAAATTTGAAAATTTAGCTCTGAGAACTAAGTATTCACAAAAATAGAGAGATTTGAAATCCGAGGCTATTTTGCTTAATTCTGCTGGACGATAGCCCATGGATTTAAAATGGACTTTTTTCCTGAAATCGCAAATTACGATTTCTATGATATTGATGATCACGAGCATCACTTACTGAACACAAATTTGAAAATTTAGCTCTGAGAACTAAGTATTCACAAAAATAGAAAGATTTGAAATCCGAGGCTATTTTGCTTAATTCTGCTGGACTATAGCCCATGGATTCAAAATGGACTTTTTTCCTGAAGTCGCAAATTACGATTTCTATGATATTGATGATCACGAGCATCACTTACTGAACACAAATTTGAAAATTTAGCTCTGAGAACTAAGTATTCACAAAAATAGAGAGATTTGAAATCCGAGGCTATTTTGCTTAATTCTGCTGGACTATAGCCCATGGATTCAAAATGGACTTTTTTCCTGAAATCGCAAATTACGATTTCTATGATATTGATGATCACGAGCATCACTTACTGAACACAAATTTGAAAATTTAGCTCTGAGAACCCATTATTCACAAAAACAGAAAGATTTGAAATCCGAGGCTATTTTGCTTAATTCTGCTGGACTATAGCCCATGGATTCAAAATGGACTTTTTTCCTGAAATCGCAAATTACGATTTCTATGATACTGATGATCACGAGCATTACTTACTGAACACAAATTTGAAAATTTAGCTCTGTCAACTAAGTATTCACAGAAATAGAGAGATTTGAAATCCGAGGCTATTTTGCTTAATTCTGCTGGACTATAGCCCATGGATCCAAAATGGACTTTTTTCCTGAAATCGTAAATTACGATTTCTATGATATTGATGATCACGAGCATCACTTACTGAGCACAAATTTGAAAATTTAGCTCTGAGAACTAAGTATTCACAAAAATAGAGAGATTTGAAATCCGAGGCTATTTTGCTTAATTCTGCTGGACTATAGCCCATGGATTCAAAATGGACTCTTTTCCTGAAATCGCAAATTACGATTTCTATGATATTGATGATCACGAGCATCACTTACTGAACACAAATTTGAAAATTTAGCTCTGAGAACTAAATATTCACAAAAATAGAGAGATTTGAAATCCGAGGCTATTTTGCTTAATTCTGCTGGACTATAGCCCATGGATTCAAAATGGAACTTTTTCCTGAAATCGCAAATTACGATTTCTATGATATTGATGATCACGAGCATCACTTACTGAACACAAATTTGAAAATTTAGCTCTGAGAACTAAGTATTCACAAAAATAGAGAGATTTTAAATCCGAGGCTATTTTGCTTAATTCTGCTGGACTATAGCCCATGTATTCAAAATGGACTTTTTTCCTGAAATCGCAAATTACGATTTCTATGATATTGATGATCACGAGCATCACTTACTGAACACAAATTTGAAAATTTAGCTCTGAGAACTAAGTATTCACAAAAATAGAGAGATTTGAAATCCGAGGCTATTTTGCTTAATTCTGCTGGACTATAGCCCATGGATTCAAAATGGAATTTTTTCCTGAAATCGCAAATTACGATTTCTATGATATTGATGATCACGAGCATCACTTACTGAACACAAATTTGAAAATTTAGCTCTGAGAACTAAATATTCACAAAAATAGAGAGATTTGAAATCCGAGGCTATTTTGCTTAATTCTGCTGGACTATAGCCCATGGATTCAAAATGGAATTTTTTCCTGAAATCGCAAATTACGATTTCTATGATATTGATGATCACGAGCATCACTTACTGAGCACAAATTTGAAAATTTAGCTCTGAGAACTAAGTATTCACAAAAATAGAGAGATTTGAAATCCGAGGCTATTTTGCTTAATTCTGCTGGACTATAGCCCATGGATTCAAAATGGACTCTTTTCCTGAAATCGCAAATTACGATTTCTATGATATTGATGATCACGAGCATCACTTACTGAACACAAATTTGAAAATTTAGCTCTGAGAACTAAGTATTCACAAAAATAGAGAGATTTGAAATCCGAGGCTATTTTGCTTAATTCTGCTGGACTATAGCCCATGTATTCAAAATGGACTTTTTTCCTGAAATCGCAAATTACGATTTCTATGATATTGATGATCACGAGCATCACTTACTGAACACAAATTTGAAAATTTAGCTCTGAGAACTAAGTATTCACAAAAATAGAGAGATTTGAAATCCGAGGCTATTTTGCTTAATTCTGCTGGACTATAGCCCATGGATTCAAAATGGACTTTTTTCCTGAAATCGCAAATTACGATTTTTATGATATTGATGATCACGAGCATCACTTACTGAACACAAATTTGAAAATTTAGCTCTGAGAACTAAGTATTCACAAAAATAGAGAGATTTGAAATCCGAGGCTATTTTGCTTAATTCTGCTGGACTATAGCCCATGGATTCAAAATGGACTTTTTTCCTGAAATCGCAAATCGATTTCTATGATATTGATGATCACGAGCATCACTTACTGAACACAAATTTGAAAATTTAGCTCTGAGAACTAAGTATTCACAAAAATAGAGAGATTTGAAATCCGAGGCTATTTTGCTTAATTCTGCTGGACTATAGCCCATGGATTCAAAATGGACTTTTTTCCTGAAATCGCAAATTACGATTTCTATGATATTGATGATCACGAGCATCACTTACTGAACACAAATTTGAAAATTTAGCTCTGAGAACTAAGTATTCACAAATATAGAGAGATTTGAAATCCGAGGCTATTTTGCTTAATTCTGCTGGACTATAGCCCATGGATTCAAAATGGAATTTTTCCTGAAATCGCAAATTACGATTTCTATGATATTGATGATCACGAGCATCACTTACTGAACACAAATTTGAAAATTTAGCTCTGAGAACTAAATATTCACAAAAATAGAGAGATTTGAAATCCGAGGCTATTTTGCTTAATTCTGCTGGACTATAGCCCATGGATTCAAAATGGAACTTTTTCCTGAAATCGCAAATTACGATTTCTATGATATTGATGATCACGAGCATCACTTACTGAACACAAATTTGAAAATTTAGCTCTGAGAACTAAGTATTCACAAAAATAGAGAGATTTTAAATCCGAGGCTATTTTGCTTAATTCTGCTGGACTATAGCCCATGGATTCAAAATGGACTTTTTTCCTGAAATCGCAAATTACGATTTCTATGATATTGATGATCACGAGCATCACTTACTGAACACAAATTTGAAAATTTAGCTCTGAGAACTAAGTATTCACAAAAATAGAGAGATTTGAAATCCGAGGCTATTTTGCTTAATTCTGCTGGACTATAGCCCATGTATTCAAAATGGACTTTTTTCCTGAAATCGCAAATTACGATTTCTATGATATTGATGATCACGAGCATCACTTACTGAACACAAATTTGAAAATTTAGCTCTGAGAACTAAGTATTCACAAAAATAGAGAGATTTGAAATCCGAGGCTATTTTGCTTAATTCTGCTGGACTATAGCCCATGGATTCAAAATGGACTTTTTTCCTGAAATCGCAAATCGATTTCTATGATATTGATGATCACGAGCATCACTTACTGAACACAAATTTGAAAATTTAGCTCTGAGAACTAAGTATTCACAAAAATAGAGAGATTTGAAATCCGAGGCTATTTTGCTTAATTCTGCTGGACTATAGCCCATGGATTCAAAATGGACTTTTTTCCTGAAATCGCAAATTACGATTTCTATGATATTGATGATCACGAGCATCACTTACTGAACACAAATTTGAAAATTTAGCTCTGAGAACTAAATATTCACAAAAATAGAGAGATTTGAAATCCGAGGCTATTTTGCTTAATTCTGCTGGACTATAGCCCATGGATTCAAAATGAACTTTTTCCTGAAATCGCAAATTACGATTTCTATGATATTGATGATCACGAGCATCACTTACTGAACACAAATTTGAAAATTTAGCTCTGAGAACTAAGTATTCACAAAAATAGAGAGATTTTAAATCCGAGGCTATTTTGCTTAATTCTGCTGGACTATAGCCCATGGATTCAAAATGGACTTTTTTCCTGAAATCGCAAATTACGATTTCTATGATATTGATGATCACGAGCATCACTTACTGAACACAAATTTGAAAATTTAGCTCTGAGAACTAAGTATTCACAAAAATAGAGAGATTTGAAATCCGAGGCTATTTTGCTTAATTCTGCTGGACTATAGCCCATGGATTCAAAATGGAATTTTTTCCTGAAATCGCAAATTACGATTTCTATGATATTGATGATCACGAGCATCACTTACTGAACACAAATTTGAAAATTTAGCTCTGAGAACTAAGTATTCACAAAAATAGAGAGATTTGAAATCCGAGGCTATTTTGCTTAATTCTGCTGGACTATAGCCCATGGATTCAAAATGGACTTTTTTCCTGAAATCGCAAATTACGATTTCTATGATATTGATGAACACGAGCATCTCTTACTGAACACAAATTTGAAAATTTAGCTCTGAGAACCCATTATTCACAAAAATAGAGAGATTTGAAATCCGAGGCTATTTTGCTTAATTCTGCTGGACTATAGCCCATGGATTCAAAATGGACTTTTTTCCTGAAAGCGCAAATTACGATTTCTATGATATTGATGAACACGAGCATCTCTTACTGAACACAAATTTGAAAATTTAGCTCTGAGAACTAAGTATTCACAAAACAGAGAGATTTGAAATCCGAGGCTATTTTGCTTAATTCTGCTGGACTATAGCCCATGGATTCAAAATGGACTTTTTTCCTGAAATCGCAAATCGATTTCTATGATATTGATGATCACGAGCATCACTTACTGAACACAAATTTGAAAATTTAGCTCTGAGAACTAAGTATTCACAAAAATAGAGAGATTTGAAATCCGAGGCTATTTTGCTTAATTCTGCTGGACTATAGCCCATGGATTCAAAATGGACTTTTTTCCTGAAATCGCAAATTACGATTTCTATGATATTGATGATCACGAGCATCACTTACTGAACACAAATTTGAAAATTTAGCTCTGAGAACTAAATATTCACAAAAATAGAGAGATTTGAAATCCGAGGCTATTTTGCTTAATTCTGCTGGACTATAGCCCATGGATTCAAAATGGAACTTTTTCCTGAAATCGCAAATTACGATTTCTATGATATTGATGATCACGAGCATCACTTACTGAACACAAATTTGAAAATTTAGCTCTGAGAACTAAGTATTCACAAAAATAGAGAGATTTTAAATCGAGGCTATTTTGCTTAATTCTGCTGGACTATAGCCCATGGATTCAAAATGGACTTTTTTCCTGAAATCGCAAATTACGATTTCTATGATATTGATGATCACGAGCATCACTTACTGAACACAAATTTGAAAATTTAGCTCTGAGAACTAAGTATTCACAAAAATAGAGAGATTTGAAATCCGAGGCTATTTTGCTTAATTCTGCTGGACTATAGCCCATGTATTCAAAATGGACTTTTTTCCTGAAATCGCAAATTACGATTTCTATGATATTGATGATCACGAGCATCACTTACTGAACACAAATTGAAAATTTAGCTCTGAGAACTAAGTATTCACAAAAATAGAGATATTTGAAATCCGAGGCTATTTTGCTTAATTCTGCTGGACTATAGCCCATGGATTCAAAATGGACTTTTTTCCTGAAAGCGCAAATTACGATTTCTATGATATTGATGAACACGAGCATCTCTTACTGAACACAAATTTGAAAATTTAGCTCTGAGAACCCCTTATTCACAAAAACAGAAAGATTTGAAATCCGAGGCTATTTTGCTTAATTCTGCTGGACTATAGCCCATGGATTCAAAATGGACTTTTTTCCTGAAATCGCAGATTACGATTTCTCGGTTATTGATGATCACGAGCATCACTTACTGAACACAAATTTGAAAATTTAGCTCTGAGAACCCATTATTCACAAAAACAGAAAGATTTGAAATCCGAGGCTATTTTGCTTAATTCTGCTGGACTATAGCACATGGATTCAAAATGGACTTTTTTCCTGAAAGCGCAAATTACGATTTCTATGATATTGATGAACACGAGCATCACTTACTGAACACAAATTTGAAAATTTAGCTCTGAGAACTAAGTATTCACAAAAATAGAGATATTTGAAATCCGAGGCTATTTTGCTTAATTCTGCTGGACTATAGCACATGGATTCAAAATGGACTTTTTTCCTGAAAGCGCAAATTACGATTTCTATGATATTGATGAACACGAGCATCTCTTACTGAACACAAATTTGAAAATTTAGCTCTGAGAACTAAGTATTCACAAAAACAGAAAGATTTGAAATCCGAGGCTATTTTGCTTAATTCTGCTGGACTATAGCCCATGGATTCAAAATGGACTTTTTTCCTGAAATCGCAGATTACGATTTCTCGGTTATTGATGATCACGAGCATCACTTACTGAACACAAATTTGAAAATTTAGCTCTGAGAACTAAGTATTCACAAAAATAGAGATATTTGAAATCCGAGGCTATTTTGCTTAATTCTGCTGGACTATAGCCCATGGATTCAAAATGGACTTTTTTCCTGAAAGCGCAAATTACGATTTCTATGATATTGATGAACACGAGCATCTCTTACTGAACACAAATTTGAAAATTTAGCTCTGAGAACCCCTTATTCACAAAAACAGAAAGATTTGAAATCCGAGGCTATTTTGCTTAATTCTGCTGGACTATAGCCCATGGATTCAAAATGGACTTTTTTCCTGAAATCGCAGATTACGATTTCTCGGTTATTGATGATCACGAGCATCACTTACTGAACACAAATTTGAAAATTTAGCTCTGAGAACCCATTATTCACAAAAACAGAAAGATTTGAAATCCGAGGCTATTTTGCTTAATTCTGCTGGACTATAGCCCATGGATTCAAAATGGACTTTTTTCCTGAAATCGCAAATTGCGATTTCTATGATATTGATGATCACTAGCATCACTTACTGAACACAAATTTGAAAATTTAGCTCTGAGAACTAAGTATTCACAAAAATAGAGAGATTTGAAATCCGAGGCTATTTTGCTTAATTCTGCTGGACTATAGCCCATGGATTCAAAATGGACTTTTTTCCTGAAATCGAAAATCACGATTTCTATGATATTGATGATCACTAGCATCACTTACTGAACACAAATTTGAAAATTTAGCTCTGAGAACTAAGTATTCACAAAAATAGAGAGATTTGAAATCCGAGGCTATTTTGCTTAATTCTGCTGGACTATAGCCCATGGATTCAAAATGGACTTTTTTCCTGAAATCGCAGATTACGATTTCTCGGTTATTGATGATCACGAGCATCACTTACTGAACACAAATTTGAAAATTTAGCTCTGAGAACCCATTATTCACAAAAACAGAAAGATTTGAAATCCGAGGCTATTTTGCTTAATTCTGCTGGACTATAGCACATGGATTCAAAATGGACTTTTTTCCTGAAAGCGCAAATTACGATTTCTATGATATTGATGAACACGAGCATCACTTACTGAACACAAATTTGAAAATTTAGCTCTGAGAACTAAGTATTCACAAAAATAGAGATATTTGAAATCCGAGGCTATTTTGCTTAATTCTGCTGGACTATAGCACATGGATTCAAAATGGACTTTTTTCCTGAAAGCGCAAATTACGATTTCTATGATATTGATGAACACGAGCATCTCTTACTGAACACAAATTTGAAAATTTAGCTCTGAGAACTAAGTATTCACAAAAACAGAAAGATTTGAAATCCGAGGCTATTTTGCTTAATTCTGCTGGACTATAGCCCATGGATTCAAAATGGACTTTTTTCCTGAAATCGCAGATTACGATTTCTCGGTTATTGATGATCACGAGCATCACTTACTGAACACAAATTTGAAAATTTAGCTCTGAGAACTAAGTATTCACAAAAATAGAGAGATTTGAAATCCGAGGCTATTTTGCTTAATTCTGCTGGACTATAGCCCATGTATACAAAATGGACTTTTTTCCTGAAATCGCAAATTACGATTTCTATGATATTGATGATCACGAGCATCACTTACTGAACACAAATTTGAAAATTTAGCTCTGAGAACTAAGTATTCACAAAAACAGAGAGATTTGAAATCCGAGGCTATTTTGCTTAATTCTGCTGGACTATAGCCCATGGATTCAAAATGGACTTTTTTCCTGAAATCGCAAATCGATTTCTATGATATTGATGATCACGAGCATCACTTACTGAACACAAATTTGAAAATTTAGCTCTGAGAACTAAGTATTCACAAAAATAGAGAGATTTGAAATCCGAGGCTATTTTGCTTAATTCTGCTGGACTATAGCCCATGGATTCAAAATGGACTTTTTTCCTGAAATCGCAAATTACGATTTCTATGATATTGATGATCACGAGCATCACTTACTGAACACAAATTTGAAAATTTAGCTCTGAGAACTAAATATTCACAAAAATAGAGAGATTTGAAATCCGAGGCTATTTTGCTTAATTCTGCTGGACTATAGCCCATGGATTCAAAATGGAACTTTTTCCTGAAATCGCAAATTACGATTTCTATGATATTGATGATCACGAGCATCACTTACTGAACACAAATTTGAAAATTTAGCTCTGAGAACTAAGTATTCACAAAAATAGAGAGATTTTAAATCCGAGGCTATTTTGCTTAATTCTGCTGGACTATAGCCCATGGATTCAAAATGGACTTTTTTCCTGAAATCGCAAATTACGATTTCTATGATATTGATGATCACGAGCATCACTAACTGAACACAAATTTGAAAATTTAGCTCTGAGAACTAAGTATTCACAAAAATAGAGAGATTTGAAATCCGAGGCTATTTTGCTTAATTCTGCTGGACTATAGCCCATGTATTCAAAATGGACTTTTTTCCTGAAATCGCAAATTACGATTTCTATGATATTGATGATCACGAGCATCACTTACTGAACACAAATTTGAAAATTTAGCTCTGAGAACTAAGTATTCACAAAAATAGAGATATTTGAAATCCGAGGCTATTTTGCTTAATTCTGCTGGACTATAGCCCATGGATTCAAAATGGACTTTTTTCCTGAAAGCGCAAATTACGATTTCTATGATATTGATGAACACGAGCATCTCTTACTGAACACAAATTTGAAAATTTAGCTCTGAGAACCCCTTATTCACAAAAACAGAAAGATTTGAAATCCGAGGCTATTTTGCTTAATTCTGCTGGACTATAGCCCATGGATTCAAAATGGACTTTTTTCCTGAAATCGCAGATTACGATTTCTCGGTTATTGATGATCACGAGCATCACTTACTGAACACAAATTTGAAAATTTAGCTCTGAGAACCCATTATTCACAAAAACAGAAAGATTTGAAATCCGAGGCTATTTTGCTTAATTCTGCTGGACTATAGCACATGGATTCAAAATGGACTTTTTTCCTGAAAGCGCAAATTACGATTTCTATGATATTGATGAACACGAGCATCTCTTACTGAACACAAATTTGAAAATTTAGCTCTGAGAACTAAGTATTCACAAAAACAGAAAGATTTGAAATCCGAGGCTATTTTGCTTAATTCTGCTGGACTATAGCCCATGGATTCAAAATGGACTTTTTTCCTGAAATCGCAGATTACGATTTCTCGGTTATTGATGATCACGAGCATCACTTACTGAACACAAATTTGAAAATTTAGCTCTGAGAACTAAGTATTCACAAAAATAGAGATATTTGAAATCCGAGGCTATTTTGCTTAATTCTGCTGGACTATAGCACATGGATTCAAAATGGACTTTTTTCCTGAAAGCGCAAATTACGATTTCTATGATATTGATGAACACGAGCATCTCTTACTGAACACAAATTTGAAAATTTAGCTCTGAGAACTAAGTATTCACAAAAACAGAAAGATTTGAAATCCGAGGCTATTTTGCTTAATTCTGCTGGACTTTAGCCCATGGATTCAAAATGGACTTTTTTCCTGAAATCGCAGATTACGATTTCTCGGTTATTGATGATCACGAGCATCACTTACTGAACACAAATTTGAAAATTTAGCTCTGAGAACTAAGTATTCACAAAAATAGAGATATTTGAAATCCGAGGCTATTTTGCTTAATTCTGCTGGACTATAGCCCATGGATTCAAAATGGACTTTTTTCCTGAAAGCGCAAATTACGATTTCTATGATATTGATGAACACGAGCATCTCTTACTGAACACAAATTTGAAAATTTAGCTCTGAGAACCCCTTATTCACAAAAACAGAAAGATTTGAAATCCGAGGCTATTTTGCTTAATTCTGCTGGACTATAGCCCATGGATTCAAAATGGACTTTTTTCCTGAAATCGCAGATTACGATTTCTCGGTTATTGATGATCACGAGCATCACTTACTGAACACAAATTTGAAAATTTAGCTCTGAGAACCCATTATTCACAAAAACAGAAAGATTTGAAATCCGAGGCTATTTTGCTTAATTCTGCTGGACTATAGCCCATGGATTCAAAATGGACTTTTTTCCTGAAATCGCAAATTGCGATTTCTATGATATTGATGATCACTAGCATCACTTACTGAACACAAATTTGAAAATTTAGCTCTGAGAACTAAGTATTCACAAAAATAGAGAGATTTGAAATCCGAGGCTATTTTGCTTAATTCTGCTGGACTATAGCCCATGGATTCAAAATGGACTTTTTTCCTGAAATCGAAAATCACGATTTCTATGATATTGATGATCACTAGCATCACTTACTGAACACAAATTTGAAAATTTAGCTCTGAGAACTAAGTATTCACAAAAATAGAGAGATTTGAAATCCGAGGCTATTTTGCTTAATTCTGCTGGACTATAGCCCATGGATTCAAAATGGACTTTTTTCCTGAAATCGCAGATTACGATTTCTCGGTTATTGATGATCACGAGCATCACTTGCTGAACACAAATTTGAAAATTTAGCTCTGAGAACTAAGTATTCACAAAAATAGAGATATTTGAAATCCGAGGCTATTTTGCTTAATTCTGCTGGACTATAGCCCATGGATTCAAAATGGACTTTTTTCCTGAAAGCGCAAATTACGATTTCTATGATATTGATGAACACGAGCATCTCTTACTGAACACAAATTTGAAAATTTAGCTCTGAGAACTAAGTATTCACAAAAATAGAGAGATTTGAGATCCGAGGCTATTTTGCTTAATTCTGCTGGACTATAGCCCATGGATTCAAAATGGACTTTTTTCCTGAAATCGAAAATCACGATTTCTATGATATTGATGATCACGAGCATCACTTACTGAACACAAATTTGAAAATTTAGCTCTGAGAACCCATTATTCACAAAAACAGAAAGATTTGAAATCCGAGGCTATTTTGCTTAATTCTGCTGGACTATAGCCCATGGATTCAAAATGGACTTTTTTCCTGAAATCGCAAATTACGATTTCTATGATATTGATGATCACTAGCATTACTTACTGAACACAAATTTGAAAATTTAGCTCTGTCAACTAAGTATTCACAAAAATAGAGAGATTTGAAATCCGAGGCTATTTTGCTTAATTCTGCTGGACTATAGCCCATGGATTCAAAATGGACTTTTTTCCTGAAATCGCAGATTACGATTTCTCTGATATTGATGATCACGAGCATCACTTACTGAACACAAATTTGAAAATTTAGCTCTGAGAACTAAGTATTCACAAAAATAGAGATATTTGAAATCCGAGGCTATTTTGCTTAATTCTGCTGGACTATAGCCCATGGATTCAAAATGGACTTTTTTCCTGAAATCGCAAATTACGATTTCTATGATATTGATGATCACGAGCATCACTTACTGAACACAAATTTGAAAATTTAGCTCTGAGAACTAAGTATTCACAAAAATAGAGATATTTGAAATCCGAGGCTATTTTGCTTAATTCTGCTGGACTATAGCCCATGGATTCAAAATGGACTTTTTTCCTGAAAGCGCAAATTACGATTTCTATGATATTGATGAACACGAGCATCTCTTACTGAACACAAATTTGAAAATTTAACTCTGAGAACTAAGTATTCACAAAAATAGAGAGATTTGAAATCCGAGGCTATTTTGCTTAATTCTGCTGGACTATAGCCCATGGATTCAAAATGGACTTTTTTCCTGAAATCGCAAATTACGATTTCTATGATACTGATGATCACGAGCATTACTTACTGAACACAAATTTGAAAATTTAGCTCTGAGAACTAAGTATTCACAAAAATAGAGATATTTGAAATCCGAGGCTATTTTGCTTAATTCTGCTGGACTATAGCCCATGGATTCAAAATGGACTTTTTTCCTGAAATCGCAAATTACGATTTCTATGATACTGATGATCACGAGCATTACTTACTGAACACAAATTTGAAAATTTAGCTCTGTCAACTAAGTATTCACAAAAATAGAGAGATTTGAAATCCGAGGCTATTTTGCTTAATTCTGCTGGACTATAGCCCATGGATTCAAAATGGACTTTTTTCCTGAAATCGCAAATTACGATTTCTATGATATTGATGATCACGAGCATCACTTACTGAACACAAATTTGAAAATTTAGCTCTGAGAACTAAGTATTCACAAAAATAGAGAGATTTGAAATCCGAGGCTATTTTGCTTAATTCTGCTGGACTATAGCCCATGGATTCAAAATGGACTTTTTTCCTGAAATCGCAAATCGATTTCTATGATATTGATGATCACGAGCATCACTTACTGAACACAAATTTGAAAATTTAGCTCTGAGAACTAAGTATTCACAAAAATAGAGAGATTTGAAATCCGAGGCTATTTTGCTTAATTCTGCTGGACTATAGCCCATGGATTCAAAATGGACTTTTTTCCTGAAATCGCAAATTACGATTTCTATGATACTGATGATCACGAGCATTACTTACTGAACACAAATTTGAAAATTTAGCTCTGTCAACTAAGTATTCACAAAAATAGAGAGATTTGAAATCCGAGGCTATTTTGCTTAATTCTGCTGGACTATAGCCCATGGATTCAAAATGGACTTTTTTCCTGAAATCGCAAATTACGATTTCTATGATATTGATGATCACGAGCATCACTTACTGAACACAAATTTGAAAATTTAGCTCTGAGAACTAAGTATTCACAAAAATAGAGAGATTTGAAATCCGAGGCTATTTTGCTTAATTCTGCTGGACTATAGCCCATGGATTCAAAATGGACTTTTTTCCTGAAATCGCAAATCGATTTCTATGATATTGATGATCACGAGCATCACTTACTGAACACAAATTTGAAAATTTAGCTCTGAGAACTAAGTATTCACAAAAATAGAGAGATTTGAAATCCGAGGCTATTTTGCTTAATTCTGCTGGACTATAGCCCATGGATTCAAAATGGACTTTTTTCCTGAAATCGCAAATTACGATTTCTATGATATTGATGATCACGAGCATCACTTACTGAACACAAATTTGAAAATTTAGCTCTGAGAACCCATTATTCACAAAAACAGAAAGATTTGAAATCCGAGGCTATTTTGCTTAATTCTGCTGGACTATAGCCCATCGATTCAAAATGGACTTTTTTCCTGAAATCCCAAATTACGATTTCTATGATATTGATGATCACGAGCATCACTTACTGAACACAAATTTGAAAATTTAGCTCTGAGAACCCATTATTCACAAAAACAGAAAGATTTGAAATCCGAGGCTATTTTGCTTAATTCTGCTGGACTATAGCCCATCGATTCAAAATGGACTTTTTTCCTGAAATCCCAAATTACGATTTCTATGATATTGATGATTACGAGCATCACTTACTGAACACAAATTTGAAAATTTAGCTCTGAGAACTAAGTATTCACAAAAATAGAGAGATTTGAAATCCGAGGCTATTTTGCTTAATTCTGCTGGACTATAGCCCATCGATTCAAAATGGACTTTTTTCCTGAAATCGCAAATTACGATTTCTATGATATTGATGATCACGAGCATCACTTACTGAACACAAATTTGAAAATTTAGCTCTGTCAACTAAGTATTCACAAAAATAGAGAGATTTGAAATCCGAGGCTATTTTGCTTAATTCTGCTGGACTATAGCCCCTGGATTCAAAATGGACTTTTTTCCTGAAATCGCAGATTACGATTTCTCGGTTATTGATGATCACGAGCATCACTTACTGAACACAAATTTGAAAATTTAGCTCTGAGAACTAAGTATTCACAAAAATAGAGAGATTTGAAATCCGAGGCTATTTTGCTTAATTCTGCTGGACTATAGCCCATGGATTCAACATGGACTTTTTTCCTGAAATCGCAAATTACGATTTCTATGATACTGATGATCACGAGCATTACTTACTGAACACAAATTTGAAAATTTAGCTCTGTCAACTAAGTATTCACAAAAATAGAGAGATTTGAAATCCGAGGCTATTTTGCTTAATTCTACTGGACTATAGCCCATGGATTCAAAATGGACTTTTTTCCTGAAAGCGCAAATTACGATTTCTATGATATTGATGAACACGAGCATCTATTACTGAACACAAATTTGAAAATTTAGCTCTGAGAACTAAGTATTCACAAAAATAGAGATATTTGAAATCCGAGGCTATTTTGCTTAATTCTGCTGGACTAGCCCATGGATTCAAAATGGACTTTTTTCCTGAAATCGCAAATTACGATTTCAATGATATTGATGATCACGAGCATTACTTACTGAACACAAATTTGAAAATTTAGCTCTGAGAACCCATTATTCACAAAAACAGAATGATTTGAAATCCGAGGCTATTTTGCTTAATTCTGCTGGACTATAGCCCATGGATTCAAAATGGAATTTTTTCCTGAAATCGCAAATTACGATTTCTATGATACTGATGATCACGAGCATCACTTACTGAACACAAATTTGAAAATTTAGCTCTGAGAACTAAGTATTCACAAAAATAGAGAGATTTGAAATCCGAGGCTATTTTGCTTAATTCTGCTGAACTATAGCCCATGGATTCAAAATGGACTTTTTTCCTGAAAGCGCAAATTACGATTTCTATGATATTGATGAACACGAGCATCTATTACTGAACACAAATTTGAAAATTTAGCTCTGAGAACCCATTATTCACAAAAACAGAAAGATTTGAAATCCGAGGCTATTTTGCTTAATTCTGCTGGACTATAGCCCATGGATTCAAAGTGGAATTTTTTCCTGAAATCGCAAATTACGATTTCAATGATATTGATGATCACGAGCATTACTTACTGAACACAAATTTGAAAATTTAGCTCTGAGAACCCATTATTCACAAAAACAGAATGATTTGAAATCCGAGGCTATTTTGCTTAATTCTGCTGGACTATAGCCCATGGATTCAAAATGGAATTTTTTCCTGAAATCGCAAATTACGATTTCTATGATATTGATGATCACGAGCATCACTTACTGAACACAAATTTGAAAATTTAGCTCTGAGAACTAAGTATTCACAAAAATAGAGAGATTTGAAATCCGAGGCTATTTTGCTTAATTCTGCTGAACTATAGCCCATGGATTCAAAGTGGAATTTTTTCCTGAAATCGCAAATTACGATTTCTATGATATTGATGATCACGAGCATCACTTACTGAACACAAATTTGAAAATTTAGCTCTGAGAACTAAATATTCACAAAAATAGAGAGATTTGAAATCCGAGGCTATTTTGCTTAATTTTGCTGGACTATAGCCCATGGATTCAAAATGGAATTTTTTCCTGAAATCGCAAATTACGATTTCTATGATATTGATGATCACGAGCATCACTTACTGAACACAAATTTGAAAATTTAGCTCTGAGAACTAAATATTCACAAAAATAGAGAGATTTGAAATCCGAGGCTATTTTGCTTAATTCTGCTGGACTATAGCCCATGGATTCAAAATGGAATTTTTTCCTGAAATCGCAAATTACGATTTCTATGATATTGATGATCACGAGCATCACTTACTGAACACAAATTTGAAAATTTAGCTCTGAGAACTAAGTATTCACAAAAATAGAGAGATTTGAAATCCGAGGCTATTTTGCTTAATTCTGCTGGACTATAGCCCATGGATTCAAAATGGACTTTTTTCCTGAAATCGCAAATTACGATTTCTATGATATTGATGATCACGAGCATCACTTACTGAACACAAATTTGAAAATTTAGCTCTGAGAACTAAGTATTCACAAAAATAGAGAGATTTGAAATCCGAGGCTATTTTGCTTAATTCTGCTGGACTATAGCCCATGGATTCAAAATGGACTTTTTTCCTGAAATCGCAAATCGATTTCTATGATATTGATGATCACGAGCATCACTTACTGAACACAAATTTGAAAATTTAGCTCTGAGAACTAAGTATTCACAAAAATAGAGAGATTTGAAATCCGAGGCTATTTTGCTTAATTCTGCTGGACTATAGCCCATGGATTCAAAATGGACTTTTTTCCTGAAATCGCAAATTACGATTTCTATGATATTGATGATCACGAGCATCACTTACTGAACACAAATTTGAAAATTTAGCTCTGAGAACTAAGTATTCACAAAAATAGAGAGATTTGAAATCCGAGGCTATTTTGCTTAATTCTGCTGGACTATAGCCCATGGATTCAAAATGGACTTTTTTCCTAAAATCGCAAATTACGATTTCTATGATATTGATGATCACGAGCATCACTTACTGAACACAAATTTGAAAATTTAGCTCTGAGAACCCATTATTCACAAAAACAGAAAGATTTGAAATCCGAGGCTATTTTGCTTAATTCTGCTGGACTAAAGCCCATGGATTCAAAATGGAATTTTTTCCTGAAATCGCAAATTACGATTTCTATGATATTGATGATCACGAGCATCACTTACTGAACACAAATTTGAAAATTTAGCTCTGAGAACTAAATATTCACAAAAATAGAGAGATTTGAAATCCGAGGCTATTTTGCTTAATTCTGCTGGACTATAGCCCATGGATTCAAAGTGGAATTTTTTCCTGAAATCGCAAATTACGATTTCTATGATATTGATGATCACGAGCATCACTTACTGAACACAAATTTGAAAATTTAGCTCTGAGAACTAAATATTCACAAAAATAGAGAGATTTGAAATCCGAGGCTATTTTGCTTAATTCTGCTGGACTATAGCCCATGTATTCAAAATGGACTTTTTTCCTGAAATCGCAAATTACGATTTCTATGATATTGATGATCACGAGCATCACTTACTGAACACAAATTTGAAAATTTAGCTCTGAGAACTAAGTATTCACAAAAATAGAGAGATTTGAAATCCGAGGCTATTTTGCTTAATTCTGCTGGACTATAGCCCATGGATTCAAAATGGACTTTTTTCCTGAAATCGCAAATTACGATTTCTATGATATTGATGATCACGAGCATCACTTACTGAACACAAATTTGAAAATTTAGCTCTGAGAACTAAGTATTCACAAAAATAGAGAGATTTGAAATCCGAGGCTATTTTGCTTAATTCTGCTGGACTATAGCCCATGGATTCAAAATGGACTTTTTTCCTGAAATCACAAATCGATTTCTATGATATTGATGATCACGAGCATCACTTACTGAACACAAATTTGAAAATTTAGCTCTGAGAACTAAGTATTCACAAAAATAGAGAGATTTGAAATCCGAGGCTATTTTGCTTAATTCTGCTGGACTATAGCCCATGGATTCAAAATGGAATTTTTTCCTGAAATCGCAAATTACGATTTCTATGATATTGATGATCACGAGCATCACTTACTGAACACAAATTTGAAAATTTAGCTCTGAGAACTAAATATTCACAAAAATAGAGAGATTTGAAATCCGAGGCTATTTTGCTTAATTCTGCTGGACTATAGCCCATGGATTCAAAATGGAATTTTTTCCTGAAATCGCAAATTACGATTTCTATGATATTGATGATCACGAGCATCACTTACTGAACACAAATTTGAAAATTTAGCTCTGAGAACTAAGTATTCACAAAAATAGAGAGATTTTAAATCCGAGGCTATTTTGCTTAATTCTGCTGGACTATAGCCCATGGATTCAAAATGGACTTTTTTCCTGAAATCGCAAATCGATTTCTATGATATTGATGATCACGAGCATCACTTACTGAAAACAAATTTGAAAATTTAGCTCTGAGAACTAAGTATTCACAAAAATAGAGAGATTTGAAATCCGAGGCTATTTTGCTTAATTCTGCTGGACTATAGCCCATGGATTCAAAATGGACTTTTTTCCTGAAATCGCAAATTACGATTTCTATGATATTGATGATCACGAGCATCACTTACTGAACACAAATTTGAAAATTTAGCTCTGAGAACTAAGTATTCACAAAAATAGAGATATTTGAAATCCGAGGCTATTTTGCTTAATTCTGCTGGACTATAGCCCATGGATTCAAAATGGACTTTTTTCCTGAAATCGCAAATTACGATTTCTATGATATTGATGATCACGAGCATCACTCACTGAACACAAATTTGAAAATTTAGCTCTGAGAACCATTATTCACAAAAACAGAAAGATTTGAAATCCGAGGCTATTTTGCTTAATTCTGCTGGACTATAGCCCATGGATTCAAAATGGACTTTTTTCCTGAAATCGCAAATTACGATTTCTATGATATTGATGAACACGAGCATCTCTTACTGAACACAAATTTGAAAATTTAGCTCTGAGAACTAAGTATTCACAAAAATAGAGAGATTTGAAATCCGAGGCTATTTTGCTTAATTCTGCTGGACAATAGCCCATGGATTCAAAATGGACTTTTTTCCTGAAATCGCAATTTACGATTTCTATGATATTGATGATCACGAGCATCACTTACTGAACACAAATTTGAAAATTTAGCTCTGAGAACTAAGTATTCACAAAAATAGAGATATTTGAAATCCGAGGCTATTTTGCTTAATTCTGCTGGACTATAGCCCATGGATTCAAAATGGACTTTTTTCCTGAAATCGCAAATCGATTTCTATGATATTGATGATCACGAGCATCACTTACTGAACACAAATTTGAAAATTTAGCTCTGAGAACTAAGTATTCACAAAAATAGAGAGATTTGAAATCCGAGGCTATTTTGCTTAATTCTGCTGGACTATAGCCCATGGATTCAAAATGGACTTTTTTCCTGAAATCGCAAATTACGATTTCTATGATATTGATGATCACGAGCATCACTTACTGAACACAAATTTGAAAATTTAGCTCTGAGAACTAAGTATTCACAAAAATAGAGAGATTTGAAATCCGAGGCTATTTTGCTTAATTCTGCTGGACTATAGCCCATGGATTCAAAATGGACTTTTTTCCTGAAATCGCAAATTACGATTTCTATGATATTGATGATCACGAGCATCACTCACTGAACACAAATTTGAAAATTTAGCTCTGAGAACCCATTATTCACAAAAACAGAAAGATTTGAAATCCGAGGCTATTTTGCTTAATTCTGCTGGACTATAGCCCATCGATTCAAAATGGACTTTTTTCCTGAAATCGCAAATTACGATTTCTATGATATTGATGATCACGAGCATCACTTACTGAACACAAATTTGAAAATTTAACTCTGAGAACTAAGTATTCACAAAAATAGAGAGATTTGAAATCCGAGGCTATTTTGCTTAATTCTGCTGGACTATAGCCCATGGATTCAAAATGGACTTTTTTCCTGAAATCGCAAATTACGATTTCTATGATACTGATGATCACGAGCATCACTTACTGAACACAAATTTGAAAATTTAGCTCTGAGAATCCATTATTCACAAAAACAGAAAGATTTGAAATCCGAGGCTATTTTGCTTAATTCTGCTGGACTATAGCCCATGGATTCAAAATGGACTTTTTTCCTGAAATCGCAAATTACGATTTCTATGATATTGATGATCACGAGCATCACGTACTGAACACAAATTTGAAAATTTAGCTCTGAGAACTAAGTATTCACAAAAATAGAGATATTTGAAATCCGAGGCTATTTTGCTTAATTCTGCTGGACTATAGCCCATGGATTCAAAATTGACTTTTTTCCTGAAATCGCAATTTACGATTTGTATGATATTGATGATCACGAGCATCACTTACTGAACACAAATTTGAAAATTTAGCTCTGAGAACTAAGTATTCACAAAAATAGAGAGATTTGAAATCCGAGGCTATTTTGCTTAATTCTGCTGGACTATAGCCCATGGATTCAAAATGGACTTTTTTCCTGAAATCGCAAATTACGATTTCTATGATATTGATGATCACGAGCATCACTTACTGAACACAAATTTGAAAATTTAGCTCTGAGAACTAAGTATTCACAAAAACAGAAAATTTTGAAATCCGAGGCTATTTTGCTTAATTCTGCTGGACTATAGCCCATGGATTCAAAATGGACTTTTTTCCTGAAATCGCAAATTACGATTTCTATGATATTGATGATCACGAGCATCACTTACTGAACACAAATTTGAAAATTTAGCTCTGAGAACTAAGTATTCACAAAAATAGAGAGATTTGAAATCCGAGGCTATTTTGCTTAATTCTGCTGGACTATAGCCCATGGATTCAAAATGGACTTTTTTCCTGAAATCGCAAATTACGATTTCTATGATATTGATGATAACGAGCATCACTTGCTGAACACAAATTTGAAAATTTAGCTCTGAGAACCCATTACTCACAAAAATAGAGAGATTTTAAATCCGAGGCTATTTTGCTTAATTCTGCTGGACTATAGCCCATGGATTCAAAGTGGAATTTTTTCCTGAAATCGCAAATTACGATTTCTATGATATTGATGATCACGAGCATCACTTACTGAACACAAATTTGAAAATTTAGCTCTGAGAACTAAGTATTCACAAAAATAGAAAGATTTGAAATCCGAGGCTATTTTGCTTAATTCTGCTGGACTATAGCCATGGATTCAAAATGGAATTTTTTCCTGAAATCGCAAATTACGATTTCTATGATATTGATGATCACGAGCATCACTTACTGAACACAAATTTGAAAATTTAGCTCTGAGAACTAAATATTCACAAAAATAGAGAGATTTGAAATCCGAGGCTATTTTGCTTAATTCTGCTGGACTATAGCCCATGGATTCAAAATGGATTTTTTTCCTGAAATCGCAAATTACGATTTCTATGATATTGATGATCACGAGCATCACCTACTGAACACAAATTTGAAAATTTAGCTCTGAGAACTAAGTATTCACAAAAATAGAGAGATTTTAAATCCGAGGCTATTTTGCTTAATTCTGCTGGACTATAGCCCATGGATTCAAAATGGACTTTTTTCCTGAAATCGCAAATTACGATTTCTATGATATTGATGATCACGAGCATCACTTACTGAACACAAATTTGAAAATTAAGCTCTGAGAACTAAGTATTCACAAAAATAGAGAGATTTGAAATCCGAGGCTATTTTGCTTAATTCTGCTGAACTATAGCCCATGGATTCAAAATGGAATTTTTTCCTGAAATCGCAAATTACGATTTCTATGATATTGATGATCACGAGCATCACTTACTGAACACAAATTTGAAAATTTAGCTCTGAGAACTAAGTATTCACAAAAATAGAGAGATTTTAAATCCGAGGCTATTTTGCTTAATTCTGCTGGACTATAGCCCATGGATTCAAAATGGACTTTTTTCCTGAAATCGCAAATTACGATTTCTATGATATTGATGATCACGAGCATCACTTACTGAACACAAATTTGAAAATTTAGCTCTGAGAACTAAGTATTCACAAAAATAGAGAGATTTGAGATCCGAGGCTATTTTGCTTAATTCTGCTGGACTATAGCCCATGGATTCAAAATGGAATTTTTTCCTGAAATCGCAAATTACAATTTCTATGATATTGATGATCACGAGCATGACTTACTGAACACAAATTTGAAAATTTAGCTCTGAGAACTAAGTATTCACAAAAATAGAGAGATTTTAAATCCGAGGCTATTTTGCTTAATTCTGCTGGACTATAGCCCATGGATTCAAAATGGACTTTTTTCCTGAAATCGCAAATTACGATTTCTATGATATTGATGATCACGAGCATCACTTACTGAACACAAATTTGAAAATTTAGCTCTGAGAACTAAGTATTCACAAAAATAGAGAGATTTGAAATCCGAGGCTATTTTGCTTAATTCTGCTGGACTATAGCCCATGGATTCAAAATGGACTTTTTTTCCTGAAATCGCAAATTACGATTTCTATGATATTGATGATCACGAGCATCACTTACTGAACACAAATTTGAAAATTTAGCTCTGAGAACTAAGTATTCACAAAAATAGAGAGATTTGAAATCCGAGGCTATTTTGCTTAATTCTGCTGGACTATAGCCCATGGATTCAAAATGGACTTTTTTTCCTGAAATCGCAAATTACGATTTCTATGATATTGATGATCACGAGCATCACTTACTGAACACAAATTTGAAAATTTAGCTCTGAGAACTAAGTATTCACAAATATAGAGAGATTTGAAATCCGAGGCTATTTTGCTTAATTCTGCTGGACTATAGCCCATGGATTCAAAATGGAATTTTTTCCTGAAATCGCAAATTACGATTTCTATGATATTGATGATCACGAGCATCACTTACTGAACACAAATTTGAAAATTTAGCTCTGAGAACTAAATATTCACAAAAATAGAGAGATTTGAAATCCGAGGCTATTTTGCTTAATTCTGCTGGACTATAGCCCATGGATTCAAAATGGAATTTTTTCCTGAAATCGCAAATTACGATTTCTATGATATTGATGATCACGAGCATCACTTACTGAACACAAATTTGAAAATTTAGCTCTGAGAACTAAGTATTCACAGAAATAGAGAGATTTGAAATCCGAGGCTATTTTGCTTAATTCTGCTGGACTATAGCCCATGGATTCAAAATGGACTTTTTTCCTGAAATCGCAAATTACGATTTCTATGATATTGATGATCACGAGCATCACTTACTGAACACAAATTTGAAAATTTAGCTCTGAGAACTAAGTATTCACAAAAATAGAGAGATTTGAAATCCGAGGCTATTTTGCTTAATTCTGCTGGACTATAGCCCATGTATTCAAAATGGACTTTTTTCCTGAAATCGCAAATTACGATTTCTATGATATTGATGATCACGAGCATCACTTACTGAACACAAATTTGAAAATTTAGCTCTGAGAACTAAGTATTCACAAAAATAGAGAGATTTGAAATCCGAGGCTATTTTGCTTAATTCTGCTGGACTATAGCCCATGGATTCAAAATGGACTTTTTTCCTGAAATCGCAAATTACGATTTTTATGATATTGATGATCACGAGCATCACTTACTGAACACAAATTTGAAAATTTAGCTCTGAGAACTAAGTATTCACAAAAATAGAGAGATTTGAAATCCGAGGCTATTTTGCTTAATTCTGCTGGACTATAGCCCATGGATTCAAAATGGACTTTTTTCCTGAAATCGCAAATCGATTTCTATGATATTGATGATCACGAGCATCACTTACTGAACACAAATTTGAAAATTTAGCTCTGAGAACTAAGTATTCACAAAAATAGAGAGATTTGAAATCCGAGGCTATTTTGCTTAATTCTGCTGGACTATAGCCCATGGATTCAAAATGGACTTTTTTCCTGAAATCGCAAATTACGATTTCTATGATATTGATGATCACGAGCATCACTTACTGAACACAAATTTGAAAATTTAGCTCTGAGAACTAAGTATTCACAAAAATAGAGAGATTTGAAATCCGAGGCTATTTTGCTTAATTCTGCTGGACTATAGCCCATGGATTCAAAATGGACTTTTTTCCTGAAATCGCAAATTACGATTTCTATGATATTGATGATCACGAGCATCACTTACTGAACACAAATTTGAAAATTTAGCTCTGAGAACTAAGTATTCACAAAAATAGAGAGATTTGAAATCCGAGGCTATTTTGCTTAATTCTGCTGGACTATAGCCCATGGATTCAAAATGGACTTTTTTCCTGAAATCGCAAATTACGATTTCTATGATATTGATGATCACGAGCATCACTTACTGAACACAAATTTGAAAATTTAGCTCTGAGAACTAAGTATTCACAAAAATAGAGAGATTTGAAATCCGAGGCCATTTTGCTTAATTCTGCTGGACTATAGCCCATGGATTCAAAATGGACTTTTTTCCTGAAATCGCAAATTACGATTTCTATGATATTGATGATCACGAGCATCACTTACTGAACACAAATTTGAAAATTTAGCTCTGAGAACTAAGTATTCACAAAAATAGAGAGATTTGAAATCCGAGGCTATTTTGCTTAATTCTGCTGGACTATAGCCCATGGATTCAAAATGGACTTTTTTCCTGAAATCGCAAATTACGATTTCTATGATATTGATGATCACGAGCATCACTTACTGAACACAAATTTGAAAATTTAGCTCTGAGAACTAAGTATTCACAAAAATAGAGACATTTGAAATCCGAGGCTATTTTGCTTAATTCTGCTGGACTATAGCCCATGGATTCAAAATGGACTTTTTTCCTGAAATCGCAAATTACGATTTCTATGATATTGATGATCACGAGCATCACTTACTGAACACAAATTTGAAAATTTAGCTCTGAGAACTAAGTATTCACAAAAATAGAGAGATTTGAAATCCGAGGCTATTTTGCTTAATTCTGCTGGACTATAGCCCATGGATTCAAAATGGACTTTTTTCCTGAAATCGCAAATTACGATTTCTATGATATTGATGATCATGAGCATCACTTACTGAACACAAATTTGAAAATTTAGCTCTGAGAACTAAGTATTCACAAAAATAGAGAGATTTGAAATCCGAGGCTATTTTGCTTAATTCTGCTGGACTATAGCCCATGGATTCAAAATGGACTTTTTTCCTGAAATCGCAAATTACGATTTCTATGATATTGATGATCACGAGCATCACTTACTGAACACAAATTTGAAAATTTAGCTCTGAGAACTAAGTATTCAGAAAAATAGAGAGATTTGAAATCCGAGGCTATTTTGCTTAATTCTGCTGGACTATAGCCCATGGATTCAAAATGGACTTTTTTCCTGAAATCGCAAATTACGATTTCTATGATATTGATGATCACGAGCATCACTTACTGAACACAAATTTGAAAATGTATCTCTGAGAACCCATTATTCACAAAAACAGAAAGATTTGAAATCCGAGGCTATTTTGCTTAATTCTGCTGGACTATAGCCCATGGATTCAAAATGGACTTTTTTCCTGAAATCGCAAATTACGATTTCTATGATATTGATGATCACGAGCATCACTTACTGAACACAAATTTGAAAATTTAGCTCTGAGAACTAAATATTCACAAAAATAGAGAGATTTGAAATCCGAGGCTATTTTGCTTAATTCTGCTGGACTATAGCCCATGGATTCAAAATGGAATTTTTTCCTGAAATCGCAAATTACGATTTCTATGATATTGATGATCACGAGCATCACTTACTGAACACAAATTTGAAAATTTAGCTCTGAGAACTAAGTATTCACAAAAATAGAGAGATTTGAAATCCGAGGCTATTTTGCTTAATTCTGCTGGACTATAGCCCATGGATTCAAAATGGACTTTTTTCCTGAAATCGCAAATTACGATTTCTATGATATTGATGATCACGAGCATCACTTACTGAACACAAATTTGAAAATTTAGCTCTGAGAACTAAGTATTCACAAAAATAGAGAGATTTGAAATCCGAGGCTATTTTGCTTAATTCTGCTGGACTATAGCCCATGTATTCAAAATGGACTTTTTTCCTGAAATCGCAAATTACGATTTCTATGATATTGATGATCACGAGCATCACTTACTGAACACAAATTTGAAAATTTAGCTCTGAGAACTAAGTATTCACAAAAATAGAGAGATTTGAAATCCGAGGCTATTTTGCTTAATTCTGCTGGACTATAGCCCATGGATTCAAAATGGACTTTTTTCCTGAAATCGCAAATTACGATTTTTATGATATTGATGATCACGAGCATCACTTACTGAACACAAATTTGAAAATTTAGCTCTGAGAACTAAGTATTCACAAAAATAGAGAGATTTGAAATCCGAGGCTATTTTGCTTAATTCTGCTGGACTATAGCCCATGGATTCAAAATGGACTTTTTTCCTGAAATCGCAAATCGATTTCTATGATATTGATGATCACGAGCATCACTTACTGAACACAAATTTGAAAATTTAGCTCTGAGAACTAAGTATTCACAAAAATAGAGAGATTTGAAATCCGAGGCTATTTTGCTTAATTCTGCTGGACTATAGCCCATGGATTCAAAATGGACTTTTTTCCTGAAATCGCAAATTACGATTTCTATGATATTGATGATCACGAGCATCACTTACTGAACACAAATTTGAAAATTTAGCTCTGAGAACTAAGTATTCACAAAAATAGAGAGATTTGAAATCCGAGGCTATTTTGCTTAATTCTGCTGGACTATAGCCCATGGATTCAAAATTGACTTTTTTCCTGAAATCGCAAATTACGATTTCTATGATATTGATGATCACGAGCATCACTTACTGAACACAAATTTGAAAATTTAGCTCTGAGAACTAAGTATTCACAAAAATAGAGAGATTTGAAATCCGAGGCTATTTTGCTTAATTCTGCTGGACTATAGCCCATGGATTCAAAATGGACTTTTTTCCTGAAATCGCAAATTACGATTTCTATGATATTGATGATCACGAGCATCACTTACTGAACACAAATTTGAAAATTTAGCTCTGAGAACTAAGTATTCACAAAAATAGAGAGATTTGAAATCCGAGGCTATTTTGCTTAATTCTGCTGGACTATAGCCCATGGATTCAAAATGGACTTTTTTCCTGAAATCGCAAATTACGATTTCTATGATATTGATGATCACGAGCATCACTTACTGAACACAAATTTGAAAATTTAGCTCTGAGAACTAAGTATTCACAAAAATAGAGAGATTTGAAATCCGAGGCCATTTTGCTTAATTCTGCTGGACTATAGCCCATGGATTCAAAATGGACTTTTTTCCTGAAATCGCAAATTACGATTTCTATGATATTGATGATCACGAGCATCAATTACTGAACACAAATTTGAAAATTTAGCTCTGAGAACTAAGTATTCACAAAAATAGAGAGATTTGAAATCCGAGGCTATTTTGCTTAATTCTGCTGGACTATAGCCCATGGATTCAAAATGGACTTTTTTCCTGAAATCGCAAATTACGATTTCTATGATATTGATGATCACGAGCATCACTTACTGAACACAAATTTGAAAATTTAGCTCTGAGAACTAAGTATTCACAAAAATAGAGACATTTGAAATCCGAGGCTATTTTGCTTAATTCTGCTGGACTATAGCCCATGGATTCAAAATGGACTTTTTTCCTGAAATCGCAAATTACGATTTCTATGATATTGATGATCACGAGCATCACTTACTGAACACAAATTTGAAAATTTAGCTCTGAGAACTAAGTATTCACAAAAATAGAGAGATTTGAAATCCGAGGCTATTTTGCTTAATTCTGCTGGACTATAGCCCATGGATTCAAAATGGACTTTTTTCCTGAAATCGCAAATTACGATTTCTATGATATTGATGATCACGAGCATCACTTACTGAACACAAATTTGAAAATTTAGCTCTGAGAACTAAGTATTCACAAAAATAGAGAGATTTGAAATCCGAGGCTATTTTGCTTAATTCTGCTGGACTATAGCCCATGGATTCAAAATGGACTTTTTTCCTGAAATCGCAAATTACGATTTCTATGATATTGATGATCACGAGCATCACTTACTGAACACAAATTTGAAAATTTAGCTCTGAGAACCCATTATTCACAAAAACAGAAAGTTTTGAAATCCGAGGCTATTTTGCTTAATTCTGCTGGACTATAGCCCATGGATTCAAAATGGACTTTTTTCCTGAAATCGCAAATTACGATTTCTATGATATTGATGATCACGAGCATCACTTACTGAACACAAATTTGAAAATTTAGCTCTGAGAACCCATTATTCACAAAAACAGAAAGATTTGAAATCCGAGGCTATTTTGCTTAATTCTGCTGGACTATAGCCCATGGATTCAAAATGGACTTTTTTCCTGAAATCGCAAATTACGATTTCTATGATATTGATGATCACGAGCATCACTAACTGAACACAAATTTGAAAATTTAGCTCTGAGAACTAAGTATTCACAAAAATAGAGAGATTTTAAATCCGAGGCTATTTTGCTTAATTCTGCTGGACTATAGCCCATGGATTCAAAGTGGAATTTTTTCCTGAAATCGCAAATTACGATTTCTATGATATTGATGATCACGAGCATCACTTACTGAACACAAATTTGAAAATTTAGCTCTGAGAACTAAGTATTCACAAAAATAGAGAGATTTGAAATCCGAGGCTATTTTGCTTAATTCTGCTGGACTATAGCCCATGGATTCAAAATGGAATTTTTTCCTGAAATCGCAAATTACGATTTCTATGATATTGATGATCACGAGCATCACTTACTGAACACAAATTTGAAAATTTAGCTCTGAGAACTAAATATTCACAAAAATAGAGAGATTTGAAATCCGAGGCTATTTTGCTTAATTCTGCTGGACTATAGCCCATGGATTCAAAATGGATTTTTTTCCTGAAATCGCAAATTACGATTTCTATGATATTGATGATCACGAGCATCACCTACTGAACACAAATTTGAAAATTTAGCTCTGAGAACTAAGTATTCACAAAAATAGAGAGATTTTAAATCCGAGGCTATTTTGCTTAATTCTGCTGGACTATAGCCCATGGATTCAAAATGGACTTTTTTCCTGAAATCGCAAATTACGATTTCTATGATATTGATGATCACGAGCATCACTTACTGAACACAAATTTGAAAATTAAGCTCTGAGAACTAAGTATTCACAAAAATAGAGAGATTTGAAATCCGAGGCTATTTTGCTTAATTCTGCTGGACTATAGCCCATGGATTCAAAATGGACTTTTTTCCTGAAATCGCAAATTACGATTTCTATGATATTGATGATCACGAGCATCACTTACTGAACACAAATTTGAAAATTTAGCTCTGAGAACTAAGTATTCACAAAAATAGTGAGATTTGAAATCCGAGGCTATTTTGCTTAATTCTGCTGGACTATAGCCCATGGATTCAAAATGGACTTTTTTCCTGAAATCGCAAATTACGATTTCTATGATATTGATGATCACGAGCATCACTTACTGAACACAAATTTGAAAATTTAGCTCTGAGAACTAAGTATTCACAAAAATAGAGAGATTTTAAATCCGAGGCTATTTTGCTTAATTCTGCTGGACTATAGCCCATGGATTCAAAATGGACTTTTTTCCTGAAATCGCAAATTACGATTTCTATGATATTGATGATCACGAGCATCACTTACTGAACACAAATTTGAAAATTTAGCTCTGAGAACTAAGTATTCACAAAAATAGAGAGATTTGAAATCCGAGGCTATTTTGCTTAATTCTGCTGGACTATAGCCCATGGATTCAAAATGGACTTTTTTCCTGAAATCGCAAATTACGATTTCTATGATATTGATGATCACGAGCATCACTTACTGAACGCTAATTTGAAAATTTAGCTCTGAGAACTAAGTATTCACAAAAATAGAGAGATTTGAAATCCGAGGCTATTTTGCTTAATTCTGCTGGACTATAGCCCATGGATTCAAAATGGACTTTTTTCCTGAAATCGCAAATTACGATTTCTATGATATTGATCGAGAACCCATTATTCACAAAAACAGAAAGATTTGAAATCCGAGGCTATTTTGCTTAATTCTGCTGGACTATAGCCCATGGATTCAAAATGGACTTTTTTCCTGAAATCGCAAATTACGATTTCTATGATATTGATGATCACGAGCATCACTTACTGAACACAAATTTGAAAATTTAGCTCTGAGAACCCATTATTCACAAAAACAGAAAGATTTGAAATCCGAGGCTATTTTGCTTAATTCTGCTGGACTATAGCCCATGGATTCAAAATGGACTTTTTTCCTGAAATCGCAAATTACGATTTCTATGATATTGATGATCACGAGCATCACTTACTGAACACAAATTTGAAAATTTAGCTCTGAGAACTAAGTATTCACAAAAATAGAGAGATTTGAAATCCGAGGCTATTTTGCTTAATTCTGCTGGACTATAGCCCATGGATTCAAAATGGACTTTTTTCCTGAAATCGCAAATTACGATTTCTATGATATTGATGATCACGAGCATCACTTACTGAACACAAATTTGAAAATTTAGCTCTGAGAACCCATTATTCACAAAAACAGAAAGATTTGAAATCCGAGGCTATTTTGCTTAAATCTGCTGGACTATAGCCCATGGATTCAAAATGGACTTTTTTCCTGAAATCGCAAATTACGATTTCTATGATATTGATGATCACGAGCATCACTTACTGAACACAAATTTGAAAATTTAGCTCTGAGAACCCATTATTCACAAAAACAGAAAGATTTGAAATCCGAGGCTATTTTGCTTAATTCTGCTGGACTATAGCCCATGGATTCAAAATGGACTTTTTTCCTGAAATCGCAAATTACGATTTCTATGATATTGATGATCACGAGCATCACTTACTGAACACAATTTTGAAAATTTAGCTCTGAGAACCCATTATTCACAAAAACGGAAAGATTTGAAATCCGAACCTATTTTGCTTAATTCTGCTGGACTATAGCCCATGGATTCAAAATGGACTTTTTTCCTGAAATCGCAAATTACGATTTCTATGATATTGATGATCACGAGCATCACTTACTGAACACAAATTTGAAAATTTAGCTCTGAGAACTAAGTATTCACAAAAATAGAGAGATTTGAAATCCGAGGCTATTTTGCTTAATTCTGCTGGACTATAGCCCATGGATTCAAAATGGACTTTTTTCCTGAAATCGCAAATTACGATTTCTATGATATTGATGATCACGAGCATCACTTACTGAACACAAATTTGAAAATTTAGCTCTGAGAACTAAGTATTCACAAAAATAGAGAGATTTGAAATCCGAGGATATTTTGCTTAATTCTGCTGGACTATAGCCCATGGATTCAAAATGGACTTTTTTCCTGAAATCGCAAATTACGATTTCTATGATATTGATGATCACGAGCATCACTTACTGAACACAAATTTGAAAATTTAGCTCTGAGAACCCATTATTCACAAAAATAGAGAGATTTGAAATCCGAGGCTATTTTGCTTAATTCTGCTGGACTATAGCCCATGGATTCAAAATGGACTTTTTTCCTGAAATCGCAAATTACGATTTCTATGATATTGATGATCACGAGCATCACTTACTGAACACAAATTTGAAAATTTAGCTCTGAGAACCCATTATTCACAAAAATAGGGAGGTTTGAAATCCGAGGCTATTTTGCTTAATTCTGCTGGACTATAGCCCATGGATTCAAAATGGACTTTTTTCCTGAAATCGCAAATTACGATTTCTATGATATTGATGATCACGAGCATCACTTACTGAACACAAATTTGAAAATTTAGCTCTGAGAACCCATTATTCACAAAAATAGGGAGGTTTGAAATCCGAGGCTATTTTGCTTAATTCTGCTGGACTATAGCCCATGGATTCAAAATGGACTTTTTTCCTGAAATCGCAAATTACGATTTCTATGATATTGATGATCACGAGCATCACTTACTGAACACAAATTTGAAAATTTAGCTCTGAGAACCATTATTCACAAAAATAAAGAGATTTGAAATCCGAGGCTATTTTGCTTAATTCTGCTGGACTATAGCCCATGGATTCAAAATAGACTTTTTTCGCAAATTACGATTTCTATGATATTGATGATCACGAGCATCACTTACTGAACACAAATTTGAAAATTTAGCTCTGAGAACTAAGTATTCACAAAAATAGGGAGGTTTGAAATCCGAGGCTATTTTGCTTAATTCTGCTGGACTATAGCCCATGGATTCAAAATGGACTTTTTTCCTGAAATCGCAAATTACGATTTCTATGATATTGATGATCACGAGCATCACTTACTGAACACAAATTTGAAAATTTAGCTCTGAGAACCCATTATTCACAAAAATAGAGAGATTTGAAATCCGAGGCTATTTTGCTTAATTCTGCTGGACTATAGCCCATGGATTCAAAATGGACTTTTTTCCTGAAATCGCAAATTACGATTTCTATGATATTGATGATCACGAGCATCACTTACTGAACACAAATTTGAAAATTTAGCTCTGAGGACTAAGAATTCACAAAAATAGAGAGATTTGAAATCCGAGGCTATTTTGCTTAATTCTGCTGGACTATAGCCCATGGATTCAAAATGGACTTTTTTCCTGAAATCGCAAATTACGATTTCTATGATATTGATGATCACGAGCATCACTTACTGAACACAAATTTGAAAATTTAGCTCTGAGGACTAAGAATTCACAAAAATAGAGAGATTTGAAATCCGAGGCTATTTTGCTTAATTCTGCTGGACTATAGCCCATGGATTCAAAATGGACTTTTTTCCTGAAATCGCAAATTACGATTTCTATGATATTGATGATCACGAGCATCACTTACTGAACACAAATTTGAAAATTTAGCTCTGAGAACCCAGTATTCACAAAAATAGAGAGATTTGAAATCCGAGGCTATTTTGCTTAATTCTGCTGGACTATAGCCCATGGATTCAAAATGGACTTTTTTCCTGAAATCGCAAATTACGATTTCTATGATATTGATGATCACGAGCATCACTTACTGAACACAAATTTGAAAATTTAGCTCTGAGGACTAAGAATTCACAAAAATAGAGAGATTTGAAATCCGAGGCTATTTTGCTTAATTCTGCTGGACTATAGCCCATGGATTCAAAATGGACTTTTTTCCTGAAATCGCAAATTACGATTTCTATGATATTGATGATCACGAGCATCACTTACTGAACACAAATTTGAAAATTTAGCTCTGAGAACCCATTATTCACAAAAATAGAGAGATTTGAAATCCGAGGCTATTTTGCTTAATTCTGCTGGACTATAGCCCATGGATTCAAAATGGACTTTTTTCCTGAAATCGCAAATTACGATTTCTATGATATTGATGATCACGAGCATCACTTACTGAACACAAATTTGAAAATTTAGCTCTGAGAACTAAGTATTCACAAAAATAGAGAGATTTGAAATCCGAGGCTATTTTGCTTAATTCTGCTGGACTATAGCCCATGGATTCAAAATGGACTTTTTTCCTGAAATCGCAAATTACGATTTCTATGATATTGATGATCACGAGCATCACTTACTGAACACAAATTTGAAAATTTAGCTCTGAGAACCCATTATTCACAAAAATAGAGAGATTTGAAATCCGAGGCTATTTTGCTTAATTCTGCTGGACTATAGCCCATGGATTCAAAATGGACTTTTTTCCTGAAATCGCAAATTACGATTTCTATGATATTGATGATCACGAGCATCACTTACTGAACACAAATTTGAAAATTTAGCTCTGAGAACTAAGTATTCACAAAAATAGAGAGATTTGAAATCCGAGGCTATTTTGCTTAATTCTGCTGGACTATAGCCCATGGATTCAAAATGGACTTTTTTCCTGAAATCGCAAATTACGATTTCTATGATATTGATGATCACGAGCATCACTTACTGAACACAAATTTGAAAATTTAGCTCTGAGAACCCATTATTCACAAAAATAGAGAGATTTGAAATCCGAGGCTATTTTGCTTAATTCTGCTGGACTATAGCCCATGGATTCAAAATGGACTTTTTTCCTGAAATCGCAAATTACGATTTCTATGATATTGATGATCACGAGCATCACTTACTGAACACAAATTTCAAAATTTAGCTCTGAGAACTAAGTATTCACAAAAATAGAGAGATTTGAAATCCGAGGCTATTTTGCTTAATTCTGCTGGACTATAGCCCATGGATTCAAAATGGACTTTTTTCCTGAAATCGCAAATTACGATTTCTATGATATTGATGATCACGAGCATCACTTACTGAACACAAATTTGAAAATTTAGCTCTGAGAACTAAGTATTCACAAAAATAGAGAGATTTGAAATCCGAGGCTATTTTGCTTAATTCTGCTGGACTATAGCCCATGGATTCAAAATGGACTTTTTTCCTGAAATCGCAAATTACGATTTCTATGATATTGATGATCACGAGCATCACTTACTGAACACAAATTTGAAAATTTAGCTCTGAGAACCCATTATTCACAAAAATAGAGAGGTTTGAAATCCGAGGCTATTTTGCTTAATTCTGCTGGACTATAGCCCATGGATTCAAAATGGACTTTTTTCGCAAATTACGATTTCTATTATATTGATGATCACGAGCATCACTTACTGAACACAAATTTGAAAATTTAGCTCTGAGAACCCATTATTCACAAAAATAGAGAGGTTTGAAATCCGAGGCTATTTTGCTTAATTCTGCTGGACTATAGCCCATGGATTCAAAATGGACTTTTTTCCTGAAATCGCAAATTACGATTTCTATGATATTGATGATCACGAGCATCACTTACTGAACACAAATTTGAAAATTTAGCTCTGAGAACTAAGTATTCACAAAAATAGAGAGATTTGAAATCCGAGGCTATTTTGCTTAATTCTGCTGGACTATAGCCCATGGATTCAAAATGGACTTTTTTCGCAAATTACGATTTCTATTATATTGATGATCACGAGCATCACTTACTGAACACAAATTTGAAAATTTAGCTCTGAGAACTAAGTATTCACAAAAATAGAGAGATTTGAAATCCGAGGCTATTTTGTTTAATTCTGCTGGACTATAGCCCATGGATTCAAAATGGACTTTTTTCCTGAAATCGCAAATTACGATTTCTATGATATTGATGATCACGAGCATCACTTACTGAACACAAATTTGAAAATTTAGCTCTGAGGACTAAGAATTCACAAAAATAGAGAGATTTGAAATCCGAGGCTATTTTGCTTAATTCTGCTGGACTATAGCCCATGGATTCAAAATGGACTTTTTTCCTGAAATCGCAAATTACGATTTCTATGATATTGATGATCGCGAGCATCACTTACTGAACACAAATTTGAAAATTTAGCTCTGAGAACCCATTATTCACAAAAATAGAGAGATTTGAAATCCGAGGCTATTTTGCTTAATTCTGCTGGACTATAGCCCATGGATTCAAAATGGACTTTTTTCCTGAAATCGCAAATTACGATTTCTATGATATTGATGATCACGAGCATCACTTACTGAACACAAATTTAAAAATTTAGCTCTGAGAACTAAGTATTCACAAAAATAGAGAGATTTGAAATCCGAGGCTATTTTGCTTAATTCTGCTGGACTATAGCCCATGGATTCAAAATGGACTTTTTTCCTGAAATCGCAAATTACGATTTCTATGATATTGATGATCACGAGCATCACTTACTGAACACAAATTTGAAAATTTAGCTCTGAGGACTAAGAATTCACAAAAATAGAGAGATTTGAAATCCGAGGCTATTTTGCTTAATTCTGCTGGACTATAGCCCATGGATTCAAAATGGACTTTTTTCCTGAAATCGCAAATTACGATTTCTATGATATTGATGATCACGAGCATCACTTACTGAACACAAATTTGAAAATTTAGCTCTGAGAACCCATTATTCACAAAAATAGAGAGATTTGAAATCCGAGGCTATTTTGCTTAATTCTGCTGGACTATAGCCCATGGATTCAAAATGGACTTTTTTCCTGAAATCGCAAATTACGATTTCTATGATATTGATGATCACGAGCATCACTTACTGAACACAAATTTGAAAATTTAGCTCTGAGGACTAAGAATTCACAAAAATAGAGAGATTTGAAATCCGAGGCTATTTTGCTTAATTCTGCTGGACTATAGCCCATGGATTCAAAATGGACTTTTTTCCTGAAATCGCAAATTACGATTTCTATGATATTGATGATCACGAGCATCACTTACTGAACACAAATTTGAAAATTTAGCTCTGAGAACTAAGTATTCACAAAAATAGAGAGATTTGAAATCCGAGGCTATTTTGCTTAATTCTGCTGGACTATAGCCCATGGATTCAAAATGGACTTTTTTCCTGAAATCGCAAATTACGATTTCTATGATATTGATGATCACGAGCATCACTTACTGAACACAAATTTGAAAATTTAGCTCTGAGAACCCATTATTCACAAAAATAGAGAGATTTGAAATCCGAGGCTATTTTGCTTAATTCTGCTGGACTATAGCCCATGGATTCAAAATGGACTTTTTTCCTGAAATCGCAAATTACGATTTCTATGATATTGATGATCACGAGCATCACTTACTGAACACAAATTTGAAAATTTAGCTCTGAGGACTAAGAATTCACAAAAATAGAGAGATTTGAAATCCGAGGCTATTTTGCTTAATTCTGCTGGACTATAGCCCATGGATTCAAAATGGACTTTTTTCCTGAAATCGCAAATTACGATTTCTATGATATTGATGATCACGAGCATCACTTACTGAACACAAATTTGAAAATTTAGCTCTGAGAACTAAGTATTCACAAAAATAGAGAGATTTGAAATCCGAGGCTATTTTGCTTAATTCTGCTGGACTATAGCCCATGGATTCAAAATGGACTTTTTTCCTGAAATCGCAAATTACGATTTCTATGATATTGATGATCACGAGCATCACTTACTGAACACAAATTTGAAAATTTAGCTCTGAGAACTAAGTATTCACAAAAATAGAGAGATTTGAAATCCGAGGCTATTTTGCTTAATTCTGCTGGACTATAGCCCATGGATTCAAAATGGACTTTTTTCCTGAAATCGCAAATTACGATTTCTATGATATTGATGATCACGAGCATCACTTACTGAACACAAATTTGAAAATTTAGCTCTGAGAACTAAGTATTCACAAAAATAGAGAGATTTGAAATCCGAGGCTATTTTGCTTAATTCTGCTGGACTATAGCCCATGGATTCAAAATGGACTTTTTTCCTGAAATCGCAAATTACGATTTCTATGATATTGATGATCACGAGCATCACTTACTGAACACAAATTTGAAAATTTAGCTCTGAGAACTAAGTATTCACAAAAATAAAGAGATTTGAAATCCGAGGCTATTTTGCTTAATTCTGCTGGACTATAGCCCATGGATTCAAAATGGACTTTTTTCCTGAAATCGCAAATTACGATTTCTATGATATTGATGATCACGAGCATCACTTACTGAACACAAATTTGAAAATTTAGCTCTGAGGACTAAGAATTCACAAAAATAGAGAGATTTGAAATCCGAGGCTATTTTGCTTAATTCTGCTGGACTATAGCCCATGGATTCAAAATGGACTTTTTTCCTGAAATCGCAAATTACGATTTCTATGATATTGATGATCACGAGCATCACTTACTGAACACAAATTTGAAAATTTAGCTCTGAGAACTAAGTATTCACAAAAATAGAGAGATTTGAAATCCGAGGCTATTTTGCTTAATTCTGCTGGACTATAGCCCATGGATTCAAAATGGACTTTTTTCCTGAAATCGCAAATTACGATTTCTATGATATTGATGATCACGAGCATCACTTACTGAACACAAATTTAAAAATTTAGCTCTGAGAACTAAGTATTCACAAAAATAGAGAGATTTGAAATCCGAGGCTATTTTGCTTAATTCTGCTGGACTATAGCCCATGGATTCAAAATGGACTTTTTTCCTGAAATCGCAAATTACGATTTCTATGATATTGATGATCACGAGCATCACTTACTGAACACAAATTTGAAAATTTAGCTCTGAGAACTAAGTATTCACAAAAATAGAGAGATTTGAAATCCGAGGCTATTTTGCTTAATTCTGCTGGACTATAGCCCATGGATTCAAAATGGACTTTTTTCCTGAAATCGCAAATTACGATTTCTATGATATTGATGATCACGAGCATCACTTACTGAACACAAATTTGAAAATTTAGCTCTGAGAACTAAGTATTCACAAAAATAGAGAGATTTGAAATCCGAGGCTATTTTGCTTAATTCTGCTGGACTATAGCCCATAGATTCAAAATGGACTTTTTTCCTGAAATCGCAAATTACGATTTCTATGATATTGATGATCACGAGCATCACTTACTGAACACAAATTTGAAAATTTAGCTCTGAGAACCAAGTATTCACAAAAATAGAGAGATTTGAAATCCGAGGCTATTTTGCTTAATTCTGCTGGACTATAGCCCATGGATTCAAAATGGACTTTTTTCCTGAAATCGCAAATTACGATTTCTATGATATTGATGATCACGAGCATCACTTACTGAACACAAATTTGAAAAATTTAGCTCTGAGAACTAAGTATTCACAAAAATAGAGAGATTTGAAATCCGAGGCTATTTTGCTTAATTCTGCTGGACTATAGCCCATGGATTCAAAATGGACTTTTTTCCTGAAATCGCAAATTACGATTTCTATGATATTGATGATCACGAGCATCACTTACTGAACACAAATTTGAAAATTTAGCTCTGAGAACTAAGTATTCACAAAAATAGAGAGATTTGAAATCCGAGGCTATTTTGCTTAATTCTGCTGGACTATAGCCCATGGATTCAAAATGGACTTTTTTCCTGAAATCGCAAATTACGATTTCTATGATATTGATGATCACGAGCATCACTTACTGAACACAAATTTGAAAATTTAGCTCTGAGAACCCATTATTCACAAAAATAGAGAGATTTGAAATCCGAGGCTATTTTGCTTAATTCTGCTGGACTATAGCCCATGGATTCAAAATGGACTTTTTTCCTGAAATCGCAAATTACGATTTCTATGATATTGATGATCACGAGCATCACTTACTGAACACAAATTTGAAAATTTAGCTCTGAGGACTAAGTATTCACAAAAATAGAGAGATTTGAAATCCGAGGCTATTTTGCTTAATTCTGCTGGACTATAGCCCATGGATTCAAATGGACTTTTTTCCTGAAATCGCAAATTACGATTTCTATGATATTGATGATCACGAGCATCACTTACTGAACACAAATTTGAAAATTTAGCTCTGAGAACTAAGTATTCACAAAAATAGAGAGATTTGAAATCCGAGGCTATTTTGCTTAATTCTGCTGGACTATAGCCCATGGATTCAAAATGGACTTTTTTCCTGAAATCGCAAATTACGATTTCTATGATATTGATGATCACGAGCATCACTTACTGAACACAAATTTGAAAATTTAGCTCTGAGAACTAAGTATTCACAAAAATAGAGAGATTTGAAATCCGAGGCTATTTTGCTTAATTCTGCTGGACTATAGCCCATGGATTCAAAATCGACTTTTTTCCTGAAATCGCAAATTACGATTTCTATGATATTGATGATCACGAGCATCACTTACTGAACACAAATTTGAAAATTTAGCTCTGAGAACTAAGTATTCACAAAAATAGAGAGATTTGAAATCCGAGGCTATTTTGCTTAATTCTGCTGGACTATAGCCCATGGATTCAAAATGGACTTTTTTCCTGAAATCGCAAATTACGATTTCTATGATATTGATGATCACGAGCATCACTTACTGAACACAAATTTGAAAATTTAGCTCTGAGAACCCATTATTCACAAAAATAGAGAGATTTGAAATCCGAGGCTATTTTGCTTAATTCTGCTGGACTATAGCCCATGGATTCAAAATGGACTTTTTTCCTGAAATCGCAAATTACGATTTCTATGATATTGATGATCACGAGCATCACTTACTGAACACAAATTTGAAAATTTAGCTCTGAGAACTAAGTATTCACAAAAATAGAGAGATTTGAAATCCGAGGCTATTTTGCTTAATTCTGCTGGACTATAGCCCATGGATTCAAAATGGACTTTTTTCCTGAAATCGCAAATTACGATTTCTATGATATTGATGATCACGAGCATCACTTACTGAACACAAATTTGAAAATTTAGCTCTGAGAACCCATTATTCACAAAAATAGAGAGATTTGAAATCCGAGGCTATTTTGCTTAATTCTGCTGGACTATAGCCCATGGATTCAAAATGGACTTTTTTCCTGAAATCGCAAATTACGATTTCTATGATATTGATGATCACGAGCATCACTTACTGAACACAAATTTGAAAATTTAGCTCTGAGAACTAAGTATTCACAAAAATAGAGAGATTTGAAATCCGAGGCTATTTTGCTTAATTCTGCTGGACTATAGCCCATGGATTCAAAATGGACTTTTTTCCTGAAATCGCAAATTACGATTTCTATGATATTGATGATCACGAGCATCACTTACTGAACACAAATTTAAAATTTAGCTCTGAGAACTAAGTATTCACAAAAATAGAGAGATTTGAAATCCGAGGCTATTTTGCTTAATTCTGCTGGACTATAGCCCATGGATTCAAAATGGACTTTTTTCCTGAAATCGCAAATTACGATTTCTATGATATTGATGATCACGAGCATCACTTACTGAACACAAATTTGAAAATTTAGCTCTGAGGACTAAGAATTCACAAAAATAGAGAGATTTGAAATCCGAGGCTATTTTGCTTAATTCTGCTGGACTATAGCCCATGGATTCAAAATGGACTTTTTTCCTGAAATCGCAAATTACGATTTCTATGATATTGATGATCACGAGCATCACTTACTGAACACAAATTTGAAAATTTAGCTCTGAGAACTAAGTATTCACAAAAATAGAGAGATTTGAAATCCGAGGCTATTTTGCTTAATTCTGCTGGACTATAGCCCATGGATTCAAAATGGACTTTTTTCCTGAAATCGCAAATTACGATTTCTATGATATTGATGATCACGAGCATCACTTACTGAACACAAATTTGAAAATTTAGCTCTGAGAACTAAGTATTCACAAAAATAGAGAGATTTGAAATCCGAGGCTATTTTGCTTAATTCTGCTGGACTATAGCCCATGGATTCAAAATGGACTTTTTTCCTGAAATCGCAAATTACGATTTCTATGATATTGATGATCACGAGCATCACTTACTGAACACAAATTTGAAAATTTAGCTCTGAGAACCCATTATTCACAAAAATAGAGAGATTTGAAATCCGAGGCTATTTTGCTTAATTCTGCTGGACTATAGCCCATGGATTCAAAATGGACTTTTTTCCTGAAATCGCAAATTACGATTTCTATGATATTGATGATCACGAGCATCACTTACTGAACACAAATTTGAAAATTTAGCTCTGAGAACTAAGTATTCACAAAAATAGAGAGATTTGAAATCCGAGGCTATTTTGCTTAATTCTGCTGGACTATAGCCCATGGATTCAAAATGGACTTTTTTCCTGAAATCGCAAATTACGATTTCTATGATATTGATGATCACGAGCATCACTTACTGAACACAAATTTAAAAATTTAGCTCTGAGAACTAAGTATTCACAAAAATAGAGAAATTTGAAATCCGAGGCTATTTTGCTTAATTCTGCTGGACTATAGCCCATGGATTCAAAATGGACTTTTTTCCTGAAATCGCAAATTACGATTTCTATGATATTGATGATCACGAGCATCACTTACTGAACACAAATTTGAAAATTTAGCTCTGAGAACTAAGTATTCACAAAAATAGAGAGATTTGAAATCCGAGGCTATTTTGCTTAATTCTGCTGGACTATAGCCCATGGATTCAAAATGGACTTTTTTCGCAAATTACGATTTCTATGATATTGATGATCACGAGCATCACTTACTGAACACAAATTTGAAAATTTAGCTCTGAGAACCCATTATTCACAAAAATAGAGAGGTTTGAAATCCGAGGCTATTTTGCTTAATTCTGCTGGACTATAGCCCATGGATTCAAAATGGACTTTTTTCCTGAAATCGCAAATTACGATTTCTATGATATTGATGATCACGAGCATCACTTACTGAACACAAATTTGAAAATTTAGCTCTGAGAACTAAGTATTCACAAAAATAGAGAGATTTGAAATCCGAGGCTATTTTGCTTAATTCTGCTGGACTATAGCCCATGGATTCAAAATGGACTTTTTTCCTGAAATCGCAAATTACGATTTCTATGATATTGATGATCACGAGCATCACTTACTGAACACAAATTTAAAAATTTAGCTCTGAGAACTAAGTATTCACAAAAATAGAGAAATTTGAAATCCGAGGCTATTTTGCTTAATTCTGCTGGACTATAGCCCATGGATTCAAAATGGACTTTTTTCCTGAAATCGCAAATTACGATTTCTATGATATTGATGATCACGAGCATCACTTACTGAACACAAATTTGAAAATTTAGCTCTGAGAACTAAGTATTCACAAAAATAGAGAGATTTGAAATCCGAGGCTATTTTGCTTAATTCTGCTGGACTATAGCCCATGGATTCAAAATGGACTTTTTTCGCAAATTACGATTTCTATGATATTGATGATCACGAGCATCACTTACTGAACACAAATTTGAAAATTTAGCTCTGAGAACCCATTATTCACAAAAATAGAGAGGTTTGAAATCCGAGGCTATTTTGCTTAATTCTGCTGGACTATAGCCCATGGATTCAAAATGGACTTTTTTCCTGAAATCGCAAATTACGATTTCTATGATATTGATGATCACGAGCATCACTTACTGAACACAAATTTGAAAATTTAGCTCTGAGAACTAAGTATTCACAAAAATAGAGAGGTTTGAAATCCGAGGCTATTTTGCTTAATTCTGCTGGACTATAGCCCATGGATTCAAAATGGACTTTTTTCGCAAATTACGATTTCTATGATATTGATGATCACGAGCATCACTTACTGACCACAAATTTGAAAATTTAGCTCTGAGAACCCATTATTCACAGAAATAGAGAGGTTTGAAATCCGAGGCTATTTTGCTTAATTCTGCTGGACTATAGCCCATGGATTCAAAATGGACTTTTTTCCTGAAATCGCAAATTACGATTTCTATGATATTGATGATCACGAGCATCACTTACTGAACACAAATTTGAAAATTTAGCTCTGAGGACTAAGAATTCACAAAAATAGAGAGATTTGAAATCCGAGGCTATTTTGCTTAATTCTGCTGGACTATAGCCCATGGATTCAAAATGGACTTTTTTCCTGAAATCGCAAATTACGATTTCTATGATATTGATGATCACGAGCATCACTTACTGAACACAAATATGAAAATTTAGCTCTGAGGACTAAGAATTCACAAAAATAGAGAGATTTGAAATCCGAGGCTATTTTGCTTAATTCTGCTGGACTATAGCCCATGGATTCAAAATGGACTTTTTTCCTGAAATCGCAAATTACGATTTCTATGATATTGATGATCACGAGCATCACTTACTGAACACAAATTTGAAAATTTAGCTCTGAGACTAAGTATTCACAAAAATAGAGAGATTTGAAATCCGAGGCTATTTTGCTTAATTCTGCTGGACTATAGCCCATGGATTCAAAATGGACTTTTTTCCTGAAATCGCAAATTACGATTTCTATGATATTGATGATCACGAGCATCACTTACTGAACACAAATTTGAAAATTTAGCTCTGAGAACTAAGTATTCACAAAAATAGAGAGATTTGAAATCCGAGGCTATTTTGCTTAATTCTGCTGGACTATAGCCCATGGATTCAAAATGGACTTTTTTCCTGAAATCGCAAATTACGATTTCTATGATATTGATGATCACGAGCATCACTTACTGAACACAAATTTGAAAATTTAGCTCTGAGAACTAAGTATTCACAAAAATAGAGAGATTTGAAATCCGAGGCTATTTTGCTTAATTCTGCTGGACTATAGCCCATGGATTCAAAATGGACTTTTTTCCTGAAATCGCAAATTACGATTTCTATGATATTGATGATCACGAGCATCACTTACTGAACACAAATTTGAAAATTTAGCTCTGAGAACCATTATTCACAAAAATAGAGAGATTTGAAATCCGAGGCTATTTTGCTTAATTCTGCTGGACTATAGCCCATGGATTCAAAATGGACTTTTTTCCTGAAATCGCAAATTACGATTTCTATGATATTGATGATCACGAGCATCACTTACTGAACACAAATATGAAAATTTAGCTCTGAGGACTAAGAATTCACAAAAATAGAGAGATTTGAAATCCGAGGCTATTTTGCTTAATTCTGCTGGACTATAGCCCATGGATTCAAAATGGACTTTTTTCCTGAAATCGCAAATTACGATTTCTATGATATTGATGATCACGAGCATCACTTACTGAACACAAATTTGAAAATTTAGCTCTGAGAACTAAGTATTCACAAAAATAGAGAGATTTGAAATCCGAGGCTATTTTGCTTAATTCTGCTGGACTATAGCCCATGGATTCAAAATGGACTTTTTTCCTGAAATCGCAAATTACGATTTCTATGATATTGATGATCACGAGCATCACTTACTGAACACAAATTTGAAAATTTAGCTCTGAGAACTAAGTATTCACAAAAATAGAGAGATTTGAAATCCGAGGCTATTTTGCTTAATTCTGCTGGACTATAGCCCATGGATTCAAAATGGACTTTTTTCCTGAAATCGCAAATTACGATTTCTATGATATTGATGATCACGAGCATCACTTACTGAACACAAATTTGAAAATTTAGCTCTGAGAACTAAGTATTCACAAAAATAGAGAGATTTGAAATCCGAGGCTATTTTGCTTAATTCTGCTGGACTATAGCCCATGGATTCAAAATGGACTTTTTTCCTGAAATCGCAAATTACGATTTCTATGATATTGATGATCACGAGCATCACTTACTGAACACAAATTTGAAAATTTAGCTCTGAGAACTAAGTATTCACAAAAATAGAGAGATTTGAAATCCGAGGCTATTTTGCTTAATTCTGCTGGACTATAGCCCATGGATTCAAAATGGACTTTTTTCCTGAAATCGCAAATTACGATTTCTATGATATTGATGATCACGAGCATCACTTACTGAACACAAATTTGAAAATTTAGCTCTGAGAACTAAGTATTCACAAAAATAGAGAGATTTGAAATCCGAGGCTATTTTGCTTAATTCTGCTGGACTATAGCCCATGGATTCAAAATGGACTTTTTTCCTGAAATCGCAAATTACGATTTCTATGATATTGATGATCACGAGCATCACTTACTGAACACAAATTTGAAAATTTAGCTCTGAGAACTAAGTATTCACAAAAATAGAGAGATTTGAAATCCGAGGCTATTTTGCTTAATTCTGCTGGACTATAGCCCATGGATTCAAAATGGACTTTTTTCCTGAAATCGCAAATTACGATTTCTATGATATTGATGATCACGAGCATCACTTACTGAACACAAATTTGAAAATTTAGCTCTGAGAACTAAGTATTCACAAAAATAGAGAGATTTGAAATCCGAGGCTATTTTGCTTAATTCTGCTGGACTATAGCCCATGGATTCAAAATGGACTTTTTTCCTGAAATCGCAAATTACGATTTCTATGATATTGATGATCACGAGCATCACTTACTGAACACAAATTTGAAAATTTAGCTCTGAGAACTAAGTATTCACAAAAATAGAGAGATTTGAAATCCGAGGCTATTTTGCTTAATTCTGCTGGACTATAGCCCATGGATTCAAAATGGACTTTTTTCCTGAAATCGCAAATTACGATTTCTATGATATTGATGATCACGAGCATCACTTACTGAACACAAATTTGAAAATTTAGCTCTGAGAACTAAGTATTCACAAAAATAGAGAGATTTGAAATCCGAGGCTATTTTGCTTAATTCTGCTGGACTATAGCCCATGGATTCAAAATGGACTTTTTTCCTGAAATCGCAAATTACGATTTCTATGATATTGATGATCACGAGCATCACTTACTGAACACAAATTTGAAAATTTAGCTCTGAGAACTAAGTATTCACAAAAATAGAGAGATTTGAAATCCGAGGCTATTTTGCTTAATTCTGCTGGACTATAGCCCATGGATTCAAAATGGACTTTTTTCCTGAAATCGCAAATTACGATTTCTATGATATTGATGATCACGAGCATCACTTACTGAACACAAATTTGAAAATTTAGCTCTGAGAACTAAGTATTCACAAAAATAGAGAGATTTGAAATCCGAGGCTATTTTGCTTAATTCTGCTGGACTATAGCCCATGGATTCAAAATGGACTTTTTTCCTGAAATCGCAAATTACGATTTCTATGATATTGATGATCACGAGCATCACTTACTGAACACAAATTTGAAAATTTAGCTCTGAGAACTAAGTATTCACAAAAATAGAGAGATTTGAAATCCGAGGCTATTTTGCTTAATTCTGCTGGACTATAGCCCATGGATTCAAAATGGACTTTTTTCCTGAAATCGCAAATTACGATTTCTATGATATTGATGATCACGAGCATCACTTACTGAACACAAATTTGAAAATTTAGCTCTGAGGACTAAGAATTCACAAAAATAGAGAGATTTGAAATCCGAGGCTATTTTGCTTAATTCTGCTGGACTATAGCCCATGGATTCAAAATGGACTTTTTTCCTGAAATCGCAAATTACGATTTCTATGATATTGATGATCACGAGCATCACTTACTGAACACAAATTTGAAAATTTAGCTCTGAGAACTAAGTATTCACAAAAATAGAGAGATTTGAAATCCGAGGCTATTTTGCTTAATTCTGCTGGACTATAGCCCATGGATTCAAAATGGACTTTTTTCCTGAAATCGCAAATTACGATTTCTATGATATTGATGATCACGAGCATCACTTACTGAACACAAATTTGAAAATTTAGCTCTGAGGACTAAGAATTCACAAAAATAGAGAGATTTGAAATCCGAGGCTATTTTGCTTAATTCTGCTGGACTATAGCCCATGGATTCAAAATGGACTTTTTTCCTGAAATCGCAAATTACGATTTCTATGATATTGATGATCACGAGCATCACTTACTGAACACAAATTTGAAAATTTAGCTCTGAGAACTAAGTATTCACAAAAATAGAGAGATTTGAAATCCGAGGCTATTTTGCTTAATTCTGCTGGACTATAGCCCATGGATTCAAAATGGACTTTTTTCCTGAAATCGCAAATTACGATTTCTATGATATTGATGATCACGAGCATCACTTACTGAACACAAATTTGAAAATTTAGCTCTGAGAACTAAGTATTCACAAAAATAGAGAGATTTGAAATCCGAGGCTATTTTGCTTAATTCTGCTGGACTATAGCCCATGGATTCAAAATGGACTTTTTTCCTGAAATCGCAAATTACGATTTCTATGATATTGATGATCACGAGCATCACTTACTGAACACAAATTTGAAAATTTAGCTCTGAGAACTAAGTATTCACAAAAATAGAGAGATTTGAAATCCGAGGCTATTTTGCTTAATTCTGCTGGACTATAGCCCATGGATTCAAAATGGACTTTTTTCCTGAAATCGCAAATTACGATTTCTATGATATTGATGATCACGAGCATCACTTACTGAACACAAATTTGAAAATTTAGCTCTGAGAACTAAGTATTCACAAAAATAGAGAGATTTGAAATCCGAGGCTATTTTGCTTAATTCTGCTGGACTATAGCCCATGGATTCAAAATGGACTTTTTTCCTGAAATCGCAAATTACGATTTCTATGATATTGATGATCACGAGCATCACTTACTGAACACAAATTTGAAAATTTAGCTCTGAGAACTAAGTATTCACAAAAATAGAGAGATTTGAAATCCGAGGCTATTTTGCTTAATTCTGCTGGACTATAGCCCATGGATTCAAAATGGACTTTTTTCCTGAAATCGCAAATTACGATTTCTATGATATTGATGATCACGAGCATCACTTACTGAACACAAATTTGAAAATTTAGCTCTGAGAACTAAGTATTCACAAAAATAGAGAGATTTGAAATCCGAGGCTATTTTGCTTAATTCTGCTGGACTATAGCCCATGGATTCAAAATGGACTTTTTTCCTGAAATCGCAAATTACGATTTCTATGATATTGATGATCACGAGCATCACTTACTGAACACAAATTTGAAAATTTAGCTCTGAGAACTAAGTATTCACAAAAATAGAGAGATTTGAAATCCGAGGCTATTTTGCTTAATTCTGCTGACTATAGCCCATGGATTCAAAATGGACTTTTTTCCTGAAATCGCAAATTACGATTTCTATGATATTGATGATCACGAGCATCACTTACTGAACACAAATTTGAAAATTTAGCTCTGAGAACTAAGTATTCACAAAAATAGAGAGATTTGAAATCCGAGGCTATTTTGCTTAATTCTGCTGGACTATAGCCCATGGATTCAAAATGGACTTTTTTCCTGAAATCGCAAATTACGATTTCTATGATATTGATGATCACGAGCATCACTTACTGAACACAAATTTGAAAATTTAGCTCTGAGAACTAAGTATTCACAAAAATAGAGAGATTTGAAATCCGAGGCTATTTTGCTAAATTCTGCTGGACTATAGCCCATGGATTCAAAATGGACTTTTTTCCTGAAATCGCAAATTACGATTTCTATGATATTGATGATCACGAGCATCACTTACTGAACACAAATTTTTAAATTTAGCTCTGAGAACTAAGTATTCACAAAAATAGAGAGATTTGAAATCCGAGGCTATTTTGCTTAATTCTGCTGGACTATAGCCCATGGATTCAAAATGGACTTTTTTCCTGAAATCGCAAATTACGATTTCTATGATATTGATGATCACGAGCATCACTTACTGAACACAAATTTGAAAATTTAGCTCTGAGAACTAAGTATTCACAAAAATAGAGAGATTTGAAATCCGAGGCTATTTTGCTTAATTCTGCTGGACTATAGCCCATGGATTCAAAATGGACTTTTTTCCTGAAATCGCAAATTACGATTTCTATGATATTGATGATCACGAGCATCACTTACTGAACACAAATTTGAAAATTTAGCTCTGAGAACTAAGTATTCACAAAAATAGAGAGATTTGAAATCCGAGGCTATTTTGCTTAATTCTGCTGGACTATAGCCCATGGATTCAAAATGGACTTTTTTCCTGAAATCGCAAATTACGATTTCTATGATATTGATGATCACGAGCATCACTTACTGAACACAAATTTGAAAATTTAGCTCTGAGAACTAAGTATTCACAAAAATAGAGAGATTTGAAATCCGAGGCTATTTTGCTTAATTCTGCTGGACTATAGCCCATGGATTCAAAATGGACTTTTTTCCTGAAATCGCAAATTACGATTTCTATGATATTGATGATCACGAGCATCACTTACTGAACACAAATTTGAAAATTTAGCTCTGAGAACTAAGTATTCACAAAAATAGAGAGATTTGAAATCCGAGGCTATTTTGCTTAATTCTGCTGGACTATAGCCCATGGATTCAAAATGGACTTTTTTCCTGAAATCGCAAATTACGATTTCTATGATATTGATGATCACGAGCATCACTTACTGAACACAAATTTGAAAATTTAGCTCTGAGAACTAAGTATTCACAAAAATAGAGAGATTTGAAATCCGAGGCTATTTTGCTTAATTCTGCTGGACTATAGCCCATGGATTCAAAATGGACTTTTTTCCTGAAATCGCAAATTACGATTTCTATGATATTGATGATCACGAGCATCACTTACTGAACACAAATTTGAAAATTTAGCTCTGAGAACCCATTATTCACAAAAATAGAGAGATTTGAAATCCGAGGCTATTTTGCTTAATTCTGCTGGACTATAGCCCATGGATTCAAAATGGACTTTTTTCCTGAAATCGCAAATTACGATTTCTATGATATTGATGATCACGAGCATCACTTACTGAACACAAATTTGAAAATTTAGCTCTGAGAACCCATTATTCACAAAAATAGAGAGATTTGAAATCCGAGGCTATTTTGCTTAATTCTGCTGGACTATAGCCCATGGATTCAAAATGGACTTTTTTCCTGAAATCGCAAATTACGATTTCTATGATATTGATGATCACGAGCATCACTTACTGAACACAAATTTGAAAATTTAGCTCTGAGAACCCATTATTCACAAAAATAGAGAGATTTGAAATCCGAGGCTATTTTGCTTAATTCTGCTGGACTATAGCCCATGGATTCAAAATGGACTTTTTTCCTGAAATCGCAAATTACGATTTCTATGATATTGATGATCACGAGCATCACTTACTGAACACAAATTTGAAAATTTAGCTCTGAGATCCCCTTATTCACAAAAATAGGGAGGTTTGAAATCCGAGGC